>JARHVA010008906.1:0-401712 GCA_037957365.1 Torreya grandis | reverse complement strand
TAGTCTAAGTGTCATAAACTAGATCCCAATGTGTGTGTGTGTGTATGTGTGTATGTATATATGTATGTATTTATGTGTGTATGTATGTATGTATGTATCTATATATATATATATATATATATATATATATATATATATATATATATATATATATATCTATGTGTGTGTGTATCTCTGTGTGTGTGTGTGTGTGTGTGTGTGTGTGTGTGTGTGTGTGTGTGTGTGTGGAAAATACAATCCTTTTATTAGTGATATAGTCATGAAATAAAGTGTTCATCCATTAATGGTATTTGCCAAGTGTGCAAGAATAGTGTTTTAAGATTTTATGACTTATTAGTTATAAATCTTATGTTTGTTAAATATATGAGTAGAATAAATAAGGGAAATAATATGTAGTAATTACAACTTATTATTTACTATAAAATTGAGTAGATTTTAATTTTCTAAAAATAGCAATACATAGTGCAAGTAATGACCTAGGTGCAAAATAACTAATACAGATGATATGGGTGCTAGAAACTGAGATGGAAGCTAGTCTAATTGTCATAAACTAGATCCTAATGTCATAACCCCTCGTACACATTAGATCCATAATTAGATAGTAGAACCATTATTTTAAAATGGTGGTAGTCTCATAATATTGGCAATAGTGTCCTTTATATAGGACTATCCTGAGCTTCTAGGTGCACCTATGTATTGATGTTAAAGGTTTGTTCCTATGTGCACAAGTCCTAAAACACTATATATTTCTTATAGTGATGGTTTATTGTGCAAAACATAATATTCCATGTAACTAGGGCACCTAATTGATATGAGCTAAAAGTATGTTTGTTGGTAGTGTAGGTTAGACATCCTGAACGCCTAAATGTGAAGGGGGTTCCCTACATATCGATACTTCAAGGAGGGATCAATACTGATGTAGTTCTCCGCAACTACGTGATGGTTAAATTTCAAGTGATATTATTATATTTACCTTGAGTGCCTTGAATGTGCTTGAGAATGGAAATCTAGATAATTTGAGCTTAGGGTTATTGTAGATGGTAGTATGTAAAAGTATGGTAGAATAAGGATTGTAACATTAATTGTGCTCAAATTATTATAAGTTTGAATGTTTATTTTGCATTCAATTTCTACCTAGTGGTTATATGTCTAAAATTCATGTATTTATAATGTTATGATTCTTGTGCATGTGATAAAATATGTCTAGGTTGACCTTAGGAGGTTCTTTTGAAAAGATATCTATTTGGGAAAAGATAGGGAAAAGGATAATATCACCATGTTAGGCTCATCTCCTTATCATGGCACCAGTATCCATCTAGTAAAAAACTAAGCATGAAGGTCCAGGATTAGGAAATGAGGGTCTAGAACTACTTTCAAACTCACTAGGGATGCTTGTGACATGCATGAAGGTTGGATAAGTGTAACAATGGATATAGGATAGGTCTAGGACTAATATAGTTATAAATAGTATCAAGTAGCATTATTAACACTCAAATACCATTTTTTGGTGATTAAATTTCCACCTCCCCCTCCTCCCCCTGATTCTAGAAATGTAGTAAAGTGAAATGATTGGTATAAAGGAAAAAACGTGTAATTGGACTTAGAAGAAGCATATAAATGTAATCAAGTCTAAACTAAGAAAGTTAGAAATGAAAGTATGCATCAATATGTAATACAAATCTATGGAATATCTAGGATTTACATATGTTGAGTCTAAAATAATAATAATTGGTAAAAAAATATAAGGAAGAGTAGCACAATCAATATCAAGATATAACAATGCTAAAGCTGGGATGTAGAGTATAGAAAGATAGAACATGGTAATAAAAATTGTATATAGGGTGCCCCCAAATGGGTAGAAACCATCAATTTTAGATTGGTGTAGTGGACCTAAGTCCTATAGCAATTTGAAATCACTCGATAATAATAATTAAAGCGTGTATTTATGATAAAATTAACTATAATAAGATAGATAACATATGTAGTCTATGGAAATATAATAAATGTAAACATAGAAATGCACACAATCTATAATTTTGTGTTTTCTAAGTAATATTTGAATGTTTTAATGTTTTTTGACATATTATATTTTTTATATACATTCCAGATATAAGTTATGTACAAGCAACATGAAAATGAACTATGTTAATGTTATATATGTAAAATATTTGTAGATGCATGATGTTCAATGCATTTTTTATTGTATTGCCATCAAGTGAAGTTAGACAGTATACCTTTGGGCTAAACTTTTCATTATTATGTATGGTCCTAGATAATTTGGTTGAAACTTTACTTTGTTCTCTTCCTTGGCATTGATGTTTCTAATATTTTATTTTAGAACCAAATCATTAACTTTTAATTGCCTATTATGGACATGGTTATTGTAGGTCCATTGAATTCACTTCTAAAATTCATCAAGATGCTTTGTGGCTTGAATGCACATGTGATCCAACTATTCTAATTTATGGATATGTCTCTCTCTATAGTGATCATATGTGATGATCCATTTTAAGGAGACCCATAAAGAAGGGATTTATAAATCTATTGGGATAACTAATTTTGTACCATATACTAATGAATAAGGAGTAGCTCCTATCGATGTGCATATAGTAGTGTCGTAATCCCATTGTGCATAGACAAGTTGATTGTGTGATTCATCACAAAATATGGTAATTCATTTAGTGAGGATACTATTGATTATCTTTTTTGTTTCTTTTACTTAACCATTTCCCTATAGGTAATATGTATTAGAAAACATGTTTCAAATTTTATATTTGGCACAAAATTTATTCATTGTTTTATTCTTAAAAGAGATTCCATTGTCTATGGTTATGGCCATTGGGAGGCTAAATTAGGAAATAATTTTTAACATGAATAAATGACATATATATTTTCCCTTTGTTTATTATCATGGGATGACTTCTACCAATTTTTAAAAATATTCTATAGATGTGATGATAAATTTGTGACCCCATGTAGATTATAGGTTTATCTTACCAATCAAATCAAAACCCCATAGCATGAATTAATAAGGGGATATAATAAGTTATAGTTGATACAAAGGTATATGGTGCAAGTTGTAGTGTAATGAAATTTATTTCATAACTTGGCATAATTATAGCATTATTTTCCATGGTTGGCCAATAGTAATCTTGTTTGAGTAATTTATGTGACATTGCTTTACCATTGAAATTACCACTACATTCACTTCCATGTACTCATATGATAGACAACTTAGCTTCCTCATTTGTCAATCATCAAAGTAAGTGTCATCAAAGTACATTTTGAATAATTCCCCACCAATAATGGCATATCAGAGGGATTTTTACTATACTTTGTGCTTTTCATTTCTTGTGAAAGTATAATGTGTAATAGATTTATATATAAATTTATATATGTTAGAGAACTATTCAGATGGTGGTGCTACATGTGATAAATATAACCATTAGAGATATGAGGTATGCATGAGAAACTGATAAATATTATAATAATTTGATATTAGAAATATTCTATTATTATTCTATGTTAATAAGGATGAATTATGAAATGTTGACCATTGCATCAGCATGATGATTATATTTACATGGGATATTTTTGATAGAGAAATTTTCAAAGTGATCCTATACACATTGAATTATATTCTTGTAGCAAATTATGCATTTTTTATTTTTTTTGCTAGATGTATATAGCTTCATTTACAATTAGTTGTGAATTCTCATAAAATTTAATTGATTTTATCTAGAGAGCATGAGTTTATTGAAGGCCTTATATGATATATTCATTTTTTTTATGATATTGGTACATGAAAAACTAATTTGGTACACAAGGGATATTATGTGCCCAAGTGGGTTAATAAAAAGAATTGGCTTTGATACCAGATGCACATCTAGAACTGGTAAAGAACCTTATCCATGTATTTTAAGTGGTATGACATGTTATGGATTCATCTCTAAAATCATCATTGATAGGTTTTGTATCCAATAATGGGGATTCTATAATTGATCTATAATTATCTAGCATTTTACTAATTTTTATGAAATGGTCTTGGGGTCAAATTTTATGAGTAACATAACCCATTTTAAAATGTGGCCTAATAAGTGTAGTTTTGACATGAGGAACTTTAAAGGATTGTATTTTTAATGACTTGTGTCTTACTATTAATCATATATTGTCAAATCTTTGAGTAGAAAATATAAGTACCAAACAATTTTTTTTATTTCTAGATAATTTTGTTCATAATCAAAAAGTGTATGATTGATGTAGTAAATGGTTGACTCTTTATGTTGATCATCATGTTATTCTAGGAGTGCACCAAGTGCATGATTTGTCATTGAGAGGTAAAGTAAAAGTTTCTTATCAGGTGTTAGCGGTACCAAGACAAGCGGACTTAGAATGTAATGTTTAATTGTGTAAAATAATTATTCACATGTGATGTCCCATTTAAATTTTTCATCTTTATTAAGTAATCTAGTGAATTATTTGGTCTTATGTATGAGTTGTGCCATAAAGTAGTGTATTGATCAAATCTTTCTTTAAAGGGAGCAAAGTCGCTTTAAATTGGTAGGAGGAGGCATATCCATGATTACTTTGACTTTCTTGGCATCAACGTCAATGTCGTATTGGGTTATTATGAATCCCAAGAGTTTACCTAATGAATAACCAAATATACATTTCTTGGTATTGAATCATACACTATATTTTCTAAGTGTAAAAAATTTGTCATAGACATATTACATGATGTTGTCAATCTTTTATTTTTTTTTTAAAATCATCAATGTAATATTTGATTATTTTATGAATGAGATCATGAAATATATGTGTTATTTTGCATTGATATGTTTCACCTATGTTATTAATCCAAAAGGCATGATTACATAGTAGAAAGTGCCCCATGGTGTGGTAACATAATTTTTTCTTGGTCTTATTTAGCAATATTAATTTCATTGTAACCAACAAAAACATTCATAAATGAGAGCATCTCGTAGTCTACTATAGAATTGACTATCATATAGATTTTGGGTAAAGTAAATTCATCCTTATTACATTCTTTGTGTAGGTCTCTAAAATGACAACATTAGATTTGGTCATTAGGATTTATAATAGGAATAATATTAACAACCTATGTTTGATGAGCAATTAGTCGAATGAAATCAACATCTAAGAGCCATTGGATCCCATCTTTGAATAAAATAAAAACTTGGTACATTTTTAAAATATTTTATATAAATATATTGGCATTAAGATATAGTTTAATTTTGTACACTGCGATTGAGGGATCAATTCTAGACATATCATAATAAGCCTAGGCAAATACTTCAAGAAAATCTTGTAAAATTTGATGAATATCTATATCTTATACTTTATGTAAGGTAGTATCCAATAGTATGATATGAGGATAAATATCTATTCCATAATTAAATTTGAATTTTTCTTCATTAATTAATGTCGATCAATCCATAGTGTATGGTATTGTATGGACAATATCATCTATGTTGGGAAACATATCATCCAAGTCATATGAATGCTCACTAAAGTATGTGTGAGCACTTATTGAATGATGAAACTTGTTCTTATGATATAAGGAAAAAATATACGCATATGCCCTCAATAATTCTAAGAGATCCTCATTGTTATAAAACTCAACAAAAGTAGGTAGATCTAGAAAAGCTATATCTAAATAACTAAGAGTGTAGAAACATGGTTTATTATATCATATACCCATGGAATAAGTGGATAAAACATGATATGCTAAGAATTATGGTGAGATTAATTTGCATTGGATATGTTATCTCTATACCCATGTCCTTTTCTACCTTGTTGATCATATTCTTTAATGGGATTAAGGATTCCATTCTCATGTTTGTCAAGGCCCTATCCTATGTAACACATGTTTTGTAAATCTCTCAATGCAAAAGGAGAAGTGAACTTATTATCTTCTACTCTTATAGCAACTAGGGGAGTGATACATGTACTCTAAATATTAGAGTGGAGTGGTGTTGTATTAAAATCCATGTGAGGAATATAATTGTGTGAAGGCTTTATATGCTGAGAATAGTTGAATGATTATTTATCCATAAGGCATGTATAGATATGACCTCTGTAGTTGAATTTTAAACATGCATGTAAAGTGTATGGAACTGCATTCATATTATGAATCCATAGTCATCTATGCAATATTTTGTAATTAAGATCATTAATCATAACTTGACCTTTTCTAGATAGCATTCTAGTCCCTAGTGTAATGTTTTATGTGATTTAACCCAAGGTTTTATGTGTAATATTATCAAACCCTCAGATGTTCATATCATAAGGATCCAAATATTTAGCATGTATATTAAGAAGTCAATGAAAAGAGGTATTTAAAATGTTCAACCCTAATCCACTATTGACTAGAACCCATTAGACACCTACATCATTAATTTATAATGCAATATAGAGAGACAAGTGTAAATCTATGATGTTTAGAGGTGGGAGATCTTCCCTCTTGAATGAAATATGCTCTTTAGTCCATTTCATAATATTAATTATGGAATAAACATAAGTTGGATTAGGTGTTTAAGGTACCTGAATAGAATATAGTGTAGCATAAAAAATGGCTTTGTATGTGTTGAAATGTTGTAGGAGGTCTAAAATGGAAATTGTAGCTAAAGAAGCACTACTATGGTTAGTAAATATATAACCATGGGTGTTTCTAACTTTCCAAACTTCAAGAACACATGTGGACAACATAACTTAGACTGTGAGGTTTACTAATAACATATAGCTAGTAGAAGAGGTTGGATCGTTGTTAGATGTGTGTGATCAATAATGAGGAGTCAAAAGTAAGAGTAATGATTTTTCCTTATGTCTATGAGTGATAGGGGATGAATCAAAGTGAACTAAAGAGAAAATGTATCTAAAGGAGACTTGTTAATTTTAAGTAGTACACTTTCTATCTTATGTAATGTATTCTCTATGTGATTAAATATTTGTGTCTTAATTTAATTTCACATAAGAAAAAGATAGAATTCTAAATAAATAATGAAACATGGTTAGGCTTTTAATTGGCATGAAGCATCATGTATACTTGTGTCTATGTCTTTTTTGATTTCAATCTAAATTAAAGGGAACAAACATGAAAATGAAAGTATTAAAATTTGAAGAAAAAGTTATACACCTATTATATCATTATTATCATGATTATATCAAATAAAATTAGAAAATGTATGAATCTAAAATCTAAATTGTATAAATATAAACCCTAAGGTTATTTAGGGTTATGATTTTGAGCAATGTTTGAAGTAAAGTAGGTTAACCAAATGTTTTAACCTTTTAGGACTTAATGTTTGTAAATCATATTATTGTTAAATATTTGAGTAGACTAAATTAGGGAAATAATATGCAATAAATATATCCATTGATTTTTTACATAATTGATGAGATTTGACTTTTCTAAAAATAAAAATAAATATTACAAGTAATGAATTAGTTAGAAAAAAACTGATATAGATTATCTAGGTGATGGAAACTAAGATGGAAGTTATTTTGAGTGTCATAAAATATATCTTGGTATCATAACCCATCCTAAATAGTAGCACCACAATTATGTAGTAGTGCCATTATTGGAAAAGTGGTAGTAGTGTCCTATGTGTAGGACTATCCTGAGCTTTTTAGTCCACTTGTGTCTAGATCTCAAAGGTGTGTTCCTATGTACAGGAGTATTGAAACCCCATTTCTTTCTTATAATGACTGATTTATTGTTTAAATTCTAATCTTTCATGAAACTAAGGCATCTAATTGATATGAGATGAAAGTGTGTTTAATAGTAAGGTAGGTTATACACCCTCAACACCTTGTTGTGAAGAGAGTTACCTACATACCAATACTTCAAAGAGGGATTAAGCTCAATGTAGTTATCCACACTTGATTCTAGTATGATAGTGGCCCTGAGTGCCTTGAATGTGCTTGAGACTTAAAATCTAGATAATCTAAGCTTAGGTCTATTGTAGGTGGTCGTATGAAAATATAGGGCAAAATAGGCATTGATAACCTTAATAATGATTAACTTGTTCTGAGTTTGAATATGTATTTTTCATTTAATTTTCATCAAGTGGTTAGATAGCTAAAATGCATGTATTTATACTATTTTTATGTTTTTTTGGGTGATAAAATATGTCTAGGATGACCCTAGGAGGTTTTATTTTTAAAAATATATCCATTTTTGAAACAAAAAAGGAAAATGAAAATAATGCCATGTGGTGTAGTTTCCTTATTATGGTGCTAGTGTCTAGTTTGTTGAATACTAGGCACGAAAGGCTATGATAAAGAAATGAGGGTTTGAGAATATTTTGGAGCTAACTAGGGATGATTGTGGCTAACACAAATGCTAGATAAGTGTGATAATAGGATCTAGAATAGGTCTAAGGCTAATCTATAGATATGTATTCTCAAGTAGTGATCTTAGCACATAAATACAACTTTTAGGTAATTACTTATAATATATCATATAAAATCATATTTTTATATCTACATTTGTCCCCCTTTGGTATATTAACTCATAATTATGAAATTTCTAGGATAAATGAAATAAATGTGTAACTTACATTATACAACACACCTCTATTTGGCTTAAAGTCCATTTGAATGTATTGTTTATGTATCACCTAAAACTAAGAACATGTTAGATTTTAATTATTGTATATAATCTAAAAATGAATAATTGAAATTATTTAAAGTAGAGAGAGGAAGGAGGGAATACACATATGTGTCAAAGGAACCATGTTTCCTATTGGTAATTTACTTTGGTGATGATGTAGCCTTATTTAAGCATTGGAGAGAGAGATTCAAAACTTAACCTTGGAGATGTGAATATGGAACTAGAGGGAAATCGTGCCCCCAAACCTAGTGTAAGGGTGAGTTGTGTTAAGGTCATTGAGAATAATGAATCTCAATTATAAAACTTAAGTGTAAACATAATATAGCTAATCTAGACAATATATCTAAGGTCAAGTGGTGTAACCGTCTAAACTTGAAAAGGGGAGTAGTGTCAAGGCTATCAAGAGCACTAAATATTATATTTACTATTCTAGGGAGCTAAATGTTACATATAGATAAAGGATCAATTAGTGCATCTTGAAAATGTTAGTGCATCAATGTGTGGTGAGAAAGTAATAAACCATGTTCATGTACCCTATTAAAATATTATATAAATAATTTATTATGTGTGTGTGTGTGTGTGTGTGTGTGTGTGTGTGTGTGTATGATTTAGTACATTTACATGGCATATGACCCTCTAATGTGTTTCAAGCTATATTATCTATCAAAAAATAACCTGTATGTAATATATGTCACAAATTTAAAAACCTATGTCCTAAATATGTGAAAATTGGTGTAAAATTCATAATATTCTTACCCAGGTGCATATCTAAATCATGTAAAATGTATCAAATTTATGATAAATTTTCCAACTATGTGTGTGCAAATTCCTGTCTCTATGACATTACCGCCAATGATATGCCTACCCTTTTATGGTGAGTCAATTACAATCTAAAAGTCACCTTATCTCAAAATAATAAGATAACCATGCCATATTTGTATGAATAATGTAGTAAAGAATCATATAATGATATCATGTCTAAGTATATATATTAATGAAGCTTATGGTATCCAATCACAAGAAACCCTAAGAGGCATGATATGGACCATGGAAACACCTAGAAGTAATAATCATTAGATCAATAAATAGTAAAGCATACACACAATGACACTAAATGTCATCCAAAAGTGGTATAAGGATACATAATATAAGGGTCATGTTCATGTACACTCAAGGGGATGATGCATTAAAATGTTTGCACACCAAAGAGGTAACACTCAAAGCAATATGTCTAAAAAAATAATGTGTTCAAATGATCCACAGTCAAAATAAGGTAGTAAATATGAAGTACACGTGAGAAATCCATGTGATAATATGAATAAGTGAAGTATAAGTAACCAAAGTAATCATACCATACTAGTTAATTACATACATGTGTGATAATAATTTCATGTAGCATAGCATATCCAACACACTATGTAAGATGTCAAAATGAGTATAGACATGTAAAAGAGTTAGTATATAAGCACAACATGATAACATAAAGTGATCAGAAGGTAATATAACCTATTTCAATCATGTTGAATGAAGTATATTCCCCCAATGTAGTGTGTCATATGGGTGAAATAAAGGTCTAACATTTATATCTTCATTTATCTAGTGTATACCTATATCACACTCAAGTTCCCATGAACGTATGTGTATAAATAAATAAAAATATATGCTCTATACTATCATAAAAAAAATATAGGTAAAAAACTAGTAAACATATGTATGCTAAATATTTCTTGTATTTTTTATTTATTTAAATGCTTTTGTATTTTCTTGATTTTTTTCCATATTTTAATTTTAGGAAAGAGAAGGTTAGTTTATGATCCCATATAAGGTATGTTTATATGGTGATATAGACTAAAGATAAGATACAAGCAGCTGATCGTACTACCAAATATTATGTATATTAGCCAAATTTGAAATTATAAATTTTGTAATACTCAATCAAAGCCTCATATGACTCTATGGCCATGATGGAGTATTAAAAGATGTTGTGGTTCATGGAATACATTTCTTAGTGATTTATGTCATTTTTGGTGAAACTATAATTATGGGTTTTTACACCCTCTCTGAAACATATTGATATGATCTTAGCAACTATATGGTATGTGTAGGTATAGATGAGGGATCTACAGAGTCCACTATGTATACACGATGCAATGAACTCTCAAATATTAGCTACCTATAATATGGGATTGACCTTTTATTACTCTTTTACTTGTGATTAACTATAATAGGTTGTATAATCATCTCTCTTAGAATAAATTTACCTTGTTATAGTGGATACTCATATTTAATCCCTAAATCTATGATTCTCCTATTGGAATGAATATAATTGAGAAATCTATATAGTATGGATGGTAATACATGGGGATTGTGAATCCAAGGTAATCTAAATAATATATAAAAGGCTCACATATAGGTTATAACTAAAAATGTTTTGGTCAAATGTTTTGGACCAACTTGTAAAGGTAAATCAATCTCACCAAGAATCTATTATGCTTTCCCATTTAATTCTCTAACATTCTTGGTTGAATGTTATAAATCATCATGTTTATATCCAAAAATGTTTAATTAATTTTTTGGTACATACACTATCAATAGAACCATTATTATGAATAATAATACATCTAAGACAATGTGCAATATGTGCTTAATAAACCATGAGTGAATATTTGAGTCATCGTCCATAATTTCACTATCATAAAATGTAATAGAATACATATTAACCATAGGAGTTGTTATATGTGTAAGTGTTCCAATAATACCAATTTATTATGTATCCATAATGTGGTGGCAGAGGATGTGTATTATATGCCATTTAGACCTTTAGTTTTTTCTTTATAGTGATCTTGTAATGGATTTTTGAATATATTATGATTTTGATGATCACCAAGTTGTGACCTTGAATCCATTAGAAGATCATCAAAGGTGATTAGTTAGATATAAATTAGGTCTTTTATCTTATGCTTTAATTTGTAACACATATTTATGTAATGCCTAACAAATTGATGATAGTCAAAATAACCATTTACATCTTAGCTTTTTGGTAGAGGTTGACTCATATCAACCTCTAAATGAGAAGGGAGATATATGAGATGAGACTCCAATATATTATTAAAGATCAAAGCTAGATACTTGGGTAATCATGTAAATTTTCTCTTAGGTGAACTATATATGATGAACTAATTAGGTTATTATGACACTATATTAATCATTGTTGTTGCTTCCTATTTATCCTCTATATGTTTAACATTGTAACTTGGTTTGATATGAAACTCAATATTATATTTAATATTTGTGTTTTCTACATACTCAATCTTTTGTAAAGAAATACATTTCATTTCTCTATCTCAGATAATATGGCATAATACATCAAAATATTTAAACATCTTGAATAAACTAGAATCATATAGTGGGCTAATAAATTTTTGCTTTAAAATATATTTAATCTCTTTATCTACCATTGGATTTGTCATTTTGGACAACATTGTCTTGTACCTCAGAACATATTCATTAATAGGATCATTTTTTCCTTGTTTCATCTTTGTAATTTATGCATATGGCATGTTTACAGTCACATTGATTTAAAAATGTGTGATAATTTTATCTTCTATAGGTGTGAATGATTTTACTAATCATATTTATAGATCATAGAACCATCTCAAAACATGATCCTTTAGGATTATTGGAAATAATGTTCTCAAAATTTTTTCATTGGAAGTATAATCAAGGAATGATACATAGAAAGATTAGAGATGTTGTTCATCATTACCCTTTCCATCAAAAATTGGTTTGACACTAAAAAACTAAATTTCAAGGGGTGAACTATATCTTAGGTGCAAGATTGTTATGTAATAAATCTTGTGAATCAAAAGCATGAGTATAATTTTAATCATTTCTCATAATATATTTAATATTATCCTCCATATTTTGAGTAAATTAGAGAAGAATTTACATATTTGACCCATTGGGATTTAGATTTGATGTTTGATAACTTACCAAAGGGGATGAAAATATCACTTGTGTTAATGTAGGAATTAAAATTGGTAATTGAGTTGAAGCACACATAACTATAAAAAATTACAAACATAAGCACCACACCTTCTATTTCAAACCAAAAAGGCTGCCACATATCTTATTTGATGATACTCACCTCTTATTTACTAACTAACATCTAGGAATCCAATAAAAAAAATCTTTTACTTATAATTATGATTTTACTTCTCATATTCTTGTTGTATTGGAATGCAACCTCTTATTGACTCCACAAACACCTTTTTGCTTATATTACCTCTCACCATATCTTATTTATGGATTTTATATCAATAGATCAAAAATGATTTCATGATGCATGTTTCACCACATTATCTTTAAATGTTTTTCTCTCATTTGATATTTTTATTAAGTGCATTAATGCATGATGATTCTTCCTTGATAAGATCTCCTCCCTCAAAGGATTTACTCTAGGCTCCTCCAACTATGATATTTGAATACTATAATATTTTTCACATATATGAGAGAATATAATATACATTTATTATTTCAATAAATGAGATATTAAATAGCTTATAATAATCCTACACAAAAGGATAGACAATAGAACCATAATACAAATAAGGTTTAAAAATCTACTAAATAAAATTACATGATAAGAAGATTAACAATATGATAACTGAGATTAAAAAATAGGATAATTATTATAATAGATAATAACATTTCTATTTTTTTTAAATATTCACTTCAACCAAATTTTTTTGAATCAAATTTACTATTATCACTTGGATTTTACATATTTTCATTCAATCAACTAATCCAATTTAAACAATGGGATAATTCCTAAGGTGTGGGACCTTGGTTCCTTGGGATGAACCTCTAAAAAAGGTTGATCTCCTCCCTAAACTAGATGAATCTCATTTAATACTATTTTAAGGCCTAAACTATGATAAATATACCTATCTACAACTAAGAATGTCTTTTGATGGTGGAAAAGGGAAGAAATTGAACTAAAATTAAAAAGAGGTGATGGACCAAGTCTAGAGATATCCTCCACCTACTTGGAATAGCATAATAATGTTGATTTTTTGTCTGTTATGTCCCTAAGGTAGACAAGAGTGTCCATTATTTGATATGTATGCATGGTTCTCAATGACAAAATGTGCCTTACTGAATTTGCATGGACCTTAAAGTGTTTATTTGGTTAGGCAAGATAATGGATGTTGGTGATGTGTTGACCATGTTTGAGGGGTCATATGGGAGGTCAAAAGTGATTTGTTTATTTTTTTAAGTTAAAATAATCCATCTGAGTAGGCTAGTGAAGGTCTAATTTATCCTAGTCATCTTGGCAAAAGTTATTGAGTAAGTAAATTGATGATGTCATCATTTGTACATGTGAAGGTGACAAAAGAAATTGGTCACATGGGTCTATTAATTTTATTACGTAGAACATGTGTTTAAAATTTAAGGTCTTGAAATGATGTTTATCAAAATTTATGGTGGTTCAAAGTTTCTCTCCCTAGCAGATTTCACTAGTTTCCATAGTCAAATTTGCATTAAAAAGTGACCATTGGAATTCAAATATTTGAATTTACAAATGAAAACTAGTCTGCAATGTTTTGTTCATAAATTTTGATTATGGATGATTTTTATGATAGAGTAAAGATAAAATTTGGTATATAAATTCAAGGGTAATCTAACAAAAAAGATTTGGAGGTTTGACTAGTCATACATTTGCATTTATTGTGGTTCAAAGTTGACTAAAGATTTGACTTTCTTCTTCAACTAACCAAAGAAGGATGTTTGAGTTTTTATTGATAGTTTTTGGATGTTTCATGCTGAATTATCTATTATATAATGTCTTTTACTCCCTAAGGATCATATTTAGGGATTTTTGAGGTTTGAACTATCCATCTTCAATATGAACCATTGCTTGAAAGATTGACTTTTTATCGATTCATGGTTTTTTCATGTACACGTTAAATGGTTAATATTTTACATATGAATAGGTGAATAGTTATTAATGCAACCACTTTATGTTTTCTTATGGGTCATGTGGTAAGGACCTATGTGCTTTGAAGTAGTCTTGTGTTCCTATTTTTTCTCAATAAAGTGTTAAAAATATGAATAGGTCTTGATGGATCTAAAAGGGCTACTTAGGCCTAATTGAAAGGTTTTTTGCTTAAGGGTGATCTCTCAAAGCTATGGAAGACCTATGGATTTGATTTTTATCTTATTATATTTTTGATATAATCCTTAAGGGTTAAGGTATGTCTTATGTCTGACCAATAAGGTAGTTACCATGAAAGTTCTATAAAGAGGATAAATAAAGATGAAGGTTTCTAGAGTTGAAAAGAGAATAAAAGAGAAGTATGAGTGTGATTGGTGGATAGATTAAAGATTAGATAAGTGTAATGAATATGTGTGTGACCTATTGGTAATAATTTTAATGTTGTAATAGTTTTCTTGTAGGGTTAAAGACTGAGGATGAGTTAGAAGGTGTTTAGTGATCCAAAAGGTTATTTTAGATGCATTGTTTGTGTGTGAAGGCTTGAGAAAGTGTGAAGGGCTGAAGAGAATTGATATTAACTATTTATCCATCATATTTGAAGGTAATAAAATTTATTGATGTACTAATATTATAGGTGTTGTATGGGTGATCAACATCTAAGGGCAAGTGGATGCTTGTACATGCCTAGGGGTTGGTTCTCCTTGTGAAGTGGGTGATTCACTAAGTTATCTTGTTTGTGATATCGTATAGGATTGTATTCCATGTGTTTATAGGTTTGAAAGTGGTTTTTATTCCCCATGAGTGTTTCCCATATAATTCATGTATTATGTTCTTTATTCTTTCATCATTTTCCTTGTTCATTGAAATGAATGGTTTATATGCTTCATGAGTATTATGTTGAATCGTTAAGAGTTTGAAGGATTGGAATTGAGGTTGAATTGCTTATATAAATGATTCAACCCTCACCCCAACTCTTAGTTATTATACCTATAAAAAATAAATACTCTAAAATGATAGTAACTCACACAACTCCTATAAGGCCTACAAGTCTCTCAACCTTTGAATTAGTAACTCATATGAAGGTAGTGATATACACAACATGAAACTTGTAAATGATGGTTTAAAAGTGATAGGAAAATAATAAAAAGTAAGGAAAGTTACAAAAATTAAGATCAATAGTTTAGATTTACATAATTATCAACAAAATTGACAAGATAGAAGAGGCAAACATCAATTTTATTGGATTCAATGTATCAAGCTAGCATTACAAGTCTCCAAAAGAGAAGAGTCTTGTCGTACGCAAGAGGAAGAATAATGAAAAGTCATTTTTAGACCTAAATATAATAAATGGATATGATATAGAGGAAGAGAGCACTAGAAGACCCAAACATGTTGTTTTTAATTCATAAATATAGCCTATGAAGGAAAAAGAGATAATAAAATGGAAATATTAATCTCTCATGAATGCATTAGGCCTATCCCATGAATATATTCAAAACATTTTGGTGTAGTAGTGGGATAAGAGACCTCATTATTTTTTATTTTTATCCTTTGGTGGGTTCGTGGATGGTGTATGTGCTCCCTCAATGTTACCATATTCTTGGAAAAATCCTACCTTAACTACCTTAACTCACCCATCTCCTCATGCATGCATGCTAGAGAGGATCTAACTCAAGTTGACCTACCATGGTTGTAAGGCTTATTGAATGTTTGATTTGAAAATGGATTTCAAAGACCCATTTAGAGCTTTGGTATTTACTTAGCATTACTGCCACTTTATGTATGGAGTTACACATCTCTATGGGTAATTTTCAATGCCTTCATACCTATTTCATTCTCTTTATGACCATAAAATTCATCCATAATAGTATTTGATAGGTTCTAAAAGCATGGATTGTCTAAAATTAGTATTAAAGTTCATGTAAAGGCATCTTGGATATGATAATAATCTATTTCATCTTCACCTTTTCCCATGATAACTCTTTGAGAGGCTTAATAAAAATTCATTCTCATGATTGAAGGATCCATCTTGCTTTATATTCTACCATACAAACCTAAATTAACATTGTTATAAGTATTTATTCTCATTTCTCCATAGACCTACAATCCTGTTCAATACAACTTTCATGTCTTCATGTAGAATCTCGATCTCAATATCTCATAATGATCTTAACTATCTTGAAACTTAATAAATATACCCTACAAAATAAATTATAGGACTGTAACTTTGAAAGTATGATGTTGGTATCCCTTCAAGGTTACAAAAGCTATTTTTTATCCCTTATGAGGTCTTCTACACTCCTCATACCTTCATGATAGTACTATATCCCATTATAATACTTATCTCATATTTGTTTATCCTTATACATTGTCAAAGAGATTAAAAATCTATTTTATACATGTACATTCATCATCACAAGCTTCTTTGATTGTAGATTATCTCAAATTTTTCCAAGAAGACCTAAAAACTTGTCACAAGCCAATGTAATATGTCCATTTCCATATATGCAATTTTATGGACCTATGGAGTTTTTATTTGATGTTTGAAAACCTATAGACTATCTTTATAATCCTCAGTATCATTTGAACATTTATTTTTATCTTGTAGATATGCTTGGCAAACTCAAGAAAGTGCCCCTTCCTCTTTAAAACTATAGAGATCTTATCCAAGACTTTTAACTTTATTTCTAGAGTCTTGACATCCTATAGATATCATCTTTAAGGTTTGAGGACCAACACCTTAAGAGAAGGATAATAGTTAAGAATATGATAGCTTTGAAAATATTTAAACTCTTACTCCCTATTCTGTAGACTTATCATGTCCATGATATGTTATTTTTAGAGGATACTTGAGATACCATAATCACTCCATAATATACCTATAACCTTTACATATTTGGGATTTCATCTACGTACTCATCAACCCTGTAGGTGCATATTTTTATGGTATTGAGGCCATGCAAAACCTACCATCATGTGTCTTACTCCTAAGCCTTGTTTGAAAATATTAAACCTTGATCTATGAGCCCCTTGAGTTTATTTTAGAATATTGATTAGATTTTATCAATCAATGAACCTTTTTTAGGGACTACAACTTTAGAATCTTTACTCAACCCTTGAAACAAGTTAGTTAGAATGATTTAGTATCTTAAAATATAATTGTAGACCCTGATTTATGTGTTAAGATAACAAAAATTCAATATTCCTAAATTTTAGAGATGTAGATTGGCCTTTAGACCCATAAAAACCTATTTATTTCCTTATTTATCATGAGAGGAATGCTTGTAAACATGCCAAGAGGCCTTGAAAGCATGTCATAGGCTATTAAAACATGTTTTAGTGGAATTTACCTATATATATGTCCTAAAAAACTATAGATTATATTAGGATAACTTTAGAATCTCAAAATACATCATTTTCTACCTATCAAACAACATTAAAAGCCTATTGGATATCTTTACCATGTTTTAAATCTTCTTTAACAACTTTGCAGCTTGTTAAATAGTCTTCTTAGGTTGGAATTATCGTAAAGTTCATGAAACATACTCTATTTATATCATATATTCCCTTTTTTAGATCTTTGAAAATCATGCTTCCACTTACTAAATTAGATTACAGGCCTCTTATATCCTTGATTATGTCTACTTCCTCTTAAAACCTTGGTATTAGGTTTGTATTTTCATGTTTTTCTTGAAAAACCTCTTTTTTTAAGAATACCGTCTTGTAACTTTACCAATTCTACTTGAAACTTTGTTGTGTATTTGGTCTCTTGGTCTTATAGACTTGAAAACATGTTTAACTCTTGTAATCAAGCTTGAAATCTCATTATTTCCATTGGTATACTAGTGTAAGATCCTTGGCATTCATATTCCTCTTAATGAAAAACAATAGGATATGCATCAAACATTTTAGAAAGGTTTTAAAACCTGTAGGTAGGTTATTAGGGATTGGAAAACCATACTTCCCATTATTTTAGGCCTACAAGTAAGTGTTTAAATCATAAAACCTATTATTAATCCTTTAAAACTATTCATGTAACATTTCATGTACTATTGATATAGGTTCATAATAAATTCATGAGGCTTTTGACCCTTATTAAAGGTTGTATTATAGTTGTAAATATTTTTAAGACACAAGATACCTCACACTTTTGAAAACCAGCTATAGGAGATTGTAGGAGATCATTTCTAATCTTAAAGACTGTGACTTTCGTTGTAGGCTTGAGGGATCTTGGAGAGGTCATTTAATTGCATCATTTTTCTAGGACAACCGTGAGGATACATATGATAGTAATTAAGTTTTTATTAACTCTAATTAAATTTTTATGGATAGGCTTGTTTGAGTTTTACACATCAAAACCTTTGATCACAGTCTTAGACCTGTATGCATGCTTTGGATGATTTTATAACTAATTTCATATTGATCAATCAAATAAACTACTTTAGATCATATAACACTTTAATCTTTATTCAACTTGATTTGCAACCTTGATTACCATGACAGTTGCCAAGAAACCTACAAACATATTGGTGAGCTATTGATAACTTGGGGACCTTGAATATTATTTGAAACCATCAATACTTTTTGAGAACATGTTATAGGTATTAAATTATTACAATATATTCATGCTTTAATATTTCCTTAATTAAATCCATATAAATCATTTGTAACTCATTTTTATGCTCCATAACTTTGAAAAATGTTCAAAAAGTGAAGAAATAGTCCTAGGGTTTTAGGTTTGTGTTATCTTACTATAAAAATGACATGATTATTTATTTCTCCCTTAATATAATCATCATTTTTAATATCCTTACAACCCTCTTAACTCTCCATAAGAATTGCTTTGACCCATGCATTAGCATAAAAAAGATGGAACATGATTATTCCTTGTGAATAGAGCATGCAACTTCTCATTAGATACATTCTAAAACCTTAAGCCTAATTTAATCCATTTGATGGTTATTACATGATCATAAATGGTATACTTTCTCTCTTATAAACCTTTATATTATTTGTAATTCTCTTAAAATACCTTTTAAATGAATGAAAAACTACAACATCCATCAATAAACACAATAACTTTATTTATTCTTTGTCAATGGCTAGCACAAAGGAGATTCAGGGCATACAAGCAATGTGCAATGCTAATAATATCATGAAAATGGTCTAGAACTAATTTTCAGTCTTGTCAACTTGATACTTGTATTCTCCAACCTTGAAAACCATGGAAATACTTATCAAAACCTATAACTTGGTTTTTTGGGCTTGTAAAATAATAACTCCTAATTGTAAACTTGAATAATATCTATAATGTGTATTATATCCTCAATAAAATATTATTAACTCATCCTTTCACTCTTGAGAGTCCTTCATACTTCTAGAATACATCCAATCTTTTATGTTCTTTGCTTGCTTTCAAAGCTTGTTTCTTAGTGGTCTTCCTTAAAACCTTTTATTTTTCTCATGAATAGACATCTTCTACATTATAATACCTAAAACCTAGTTCTAAGACTAAAAATTTTCATGTTTTTAAGCTCATATCCTTGAAAAAGATTTGAGGCTATGATTGATACCATGTATCTATTGATTTGGCCTTGAGAATATGTCCATCAGGGTTGTAAATTTTTTGAAATGATGATGTTTATCCATTACAACCTTATGAATCCTAAAAATGTGACTATAATGTCTTGAAACAATTAAGACTCTACTAAATAAGTGCTTGAAGATAGGTAACTTCTTGTTCATGTCTTGAATACACACCTTTCATGTTGGAACATTTGAAATAATCCTCAAGGAGGGAGAAATAAGAGGAAAACACTTAGTCAAATACACTTGTCAATGTGTAAGGATTCGAGAGCTTGAGAAGAGGCTTCAAATATCAAAGTTACATTATGAGACCTTTTGGAATGTTTCAACCCATCTAAAATGACTTTAATGAGTGACTTAATACTCTTTGACTATTTTATGAACTCATATGTACTTTATAAAGTGTTTTATTCTTTTTAACATGGGAAGGTAATTAAATAGGCATTTGAAACGATAATATGGCCTTAATTATTGACCTATTATAAATTCTAATTATATTTTAAATTTATGGATAGATTTAATGCCTTTAATAATGAAATGGGACTTGGCAAGATAAACAAGACCTCTTATAAGACCTTTGACACACACATTTCTACATTGAAAACCAAGACAATAAGTATCCTATATTACTAATATCAACTCATAACCTCAAAAAATGACTATTAAACATTATCTAATGAATAAATATGTGCAAGGAACCTAAATAAACTTAACATATATATTCTTTGGGATAGCATAGTCATATTGAAGGTGCTTTATAGACTATACTCATCTAATCTTAGTAGAAAAATGCTTTGTGCCATGTACATCATGTGCCAATAGATCAAGGTAACTAGAATAGGCAATGTTTACCTATTCTTTCATTTTAGAAAGAATTTCCAGCCCAAAAACTACTTTGTCTTATAACATGTCCCAACTGATAGGTGTTCTACATTTTCTACCATATAAGGTCTCAAATGGTACCAGTTTTAGAGTTGAATGAAAAGAATTGTTATAAAAAAATTCAACTAATATAAGATATCTTCCCACTTATATTGTTGGTCCATGTAATACATCCTTATGAGATCCTATAAGACTTAGATTACCCTTTCTATTCTCACATATGATTCAAGATCATAGGTTGTACTAAAGTTGATTTCTGTTCCCAAGGATTAGTAAATATTTTTCCAAGATATAGATCTCATACTAGTATATTTATCATAAACTATTATCTTTGTAATTTCATACAATCCAAAAAAAATGTGCAAAAACATTTTAGCCAAAAAATGGTGCATCATCTATCAAATTTCCTAATATTAAATGTGTCACCTTTGTCATTTTATCCACTACTACAAAAATAATATCATTTTTATTTATAGACATTGGTATCACCTAGACAAAATCCATGATAATGAATTTCTAATTCCATTAAATAATGTCATGAGGGTATATAAATCCCACATGATGAACACCTTTTGATTTTACCAATTCATATTCTAGACACTATGATACAAATTTAGCTACATTTATATTGATTCCTTTCAATAATTATAATGGCCTAAAATCTATTTTTAGATTAGTCACTCCTGGATGACTAGAGTATGGATGATTGTGTAATTATCTGAGCATTATTACTCTAAAATTTTTATTGATTTAGCACATAAAATATTTGTTTGAACCTTAGGATCCCATTTTAATTAAAATTAAATTCTTAATATTCATGATATTGTGGGTTTTGTGAAATATCTTTATTCACCTATTCATAGAATTATTCTCCTGTAGAAAATTTAAAAACCTAATATAGAAAGGTAGTAATGATAGTAGACATAATTGACATGTACCTCCTATTGATAATATCACTCAAATATATGACCTCATTACCTTAGATATAAATTATATCAAAGTCATAGTGTGACAAAAACTTGAGCATAATCTTTATTGAACATTTAAATTGGGTTTCATGGAGATATGCATGAGTCCTAAGTTATTAGTCTTGAGATCAAAATTTGTTTCTAACATATAATGCTCCAAAATTACAATGCTTGCACTATCAAAACTAATTACAAATCATGTGAGGAATAATTTTATCCATGAGGCTTTAGTGAACATGATTCATAAACTACTAATAAGCTTTCTTAAAACAAAAATGCTCCCATACCATCCCTAGAAGCATCTTTCACCACCACAAAATGGCCATTTGAATCCATAAAATGCAACATTAGTTCAGATGTAATCCCTTTTTTCAGAAATTAAAAATATTATCCATAATTATCATTCCATACGAGGTGTTTCTCCCTTCATTTAAAAGAGGTGATGGGGTTAGATATCCTTGCTAATTTATCTATAAACTTATTTTAATACCCTAATAGAACCATAAAGTTTCACACCTCATGAACATTTTAAGGTGTTGGCCATTCCATGATAACTTTTTATCATTGTTGGATATACAAACATCCCTTTAGTTGAAACAATATACCCTAAATATTGTGTTTTTAATGAAATAAGGGGATCTTTGATAATTTCCCATATATTTTAAGTGTTTTCAAACATTGAAATACCATTTTCAAGTGTCACAAGTTCACTTATTCTTGCTTATAAAATATTAAAATATCATCTAATTAGACAAGTACAAACCGACATGAAAATTTTTAGGTGTCAACCATTCCATGATGGCTTTTATATTTATTGGGTCTAAAAATATACATTTGGATAAAATAATATCCCCCAAATATTGTGCTTTTATGAAAAAATGTGCACTTTGATAATTTACCATAGATTTTATGCTTTTTCAAGCATTACACACCATTTAAATTTTTTTCAAGCGATCTTATTCATCCTTATAATATATTAAAATATATTCCAAGAAGACAAGTAAAAAATGATGTAGGTAATATTTTAACACACTGTTACTAAGATTCATGAATGCTTCAGGTGTTTTTGTTAGACTGAAATGTTGGACTATGAATTCATAATGTCCATACCTCATCTTGAAATCATTCTTATGGATATCTTCATTCTTGATCCTCAAATGAATATACCATGATATAAAGTCAATATAATAAAATACCACTTCTCTTCAAATTTTAATTAAATTATCATAAATTTGATGGAAAGTATACCTATTATTAATAGTTTTTTATTCAACATCTTATAGTCTATACATAGATTAAAGGTTCCATCTTTATTTTCCATAAACATGACACACACTCCCCAAGGTGACATACTAAGATGAATCAATAATTTATACATTTATTTTATTTGGGCTTTGATAAGTTTAGTTCCTTCCATTATATATGGTGATTTTGATTTAGGTTTAGATCCTTGGATGATATCAATTGAAAATTTGAATTCCCTTTCATGAGGTAGTCTAAATAAATCTTCTAGAAACACATCTTGATACTCATGCAAAATTAGATAATACTTAATGGTAGGTTTTTTAGTTTCTCATACCTCATATATCTTGACAACAAAAATATTAAATACCTTCCATCAAGATTTATTTACTTTAATGGATTAGATTTACTTCAACTTACATTTTTTTTCTCACCTTGAATTTCAGTTTGATTTCCCAAATTATCCAAACATTACACTTTATTTCAAAAGTAGACTACCTTTTCCCTATGCTTCCAAATACATCTTACTTATAAGATCACATCATAGGATCTTAACATGGTTGAAAATAAGTCTAGTATTGTAATGAATTCAAGTAATTCTAATTTTACTTCTCGATGGAGCTTATCAACCTTGACCCTAGATCAGTTCCCGTATTACATAGTCCATGCATTTTCCATATGAATAGCCATTATATGAAGTTTATTAATAATTTTTGTGCAATAAAAAATTTATTATCTCTATTTTCTATCAAATTATAATCACCAAATAAGTATATGATAATTCTATGGGTTAAATTTGAAGAATTAGTCTGATGATTGTCAACTATTACCTAAATCTATTATTGGAACTTTCCCTTTTGAGAAGGTGAAGAGAAAGTAATTTTTAATTTTTTACCATTTTACAATATGGTAAATAATTTTCATAATGGTATATTTTAAAATTAGAACATCCATTTGTGGACCTTTCCTTTCAAATGGGTTACCTTGTTTATTTTTGCCTCTAAAGGCATTTCTTGGCTTCCTTTTCATAGAATGATTGTTATACTTGGGATTATTATTATTAACATGTTTATGAAATATCTGCTTCACTTCCAATTCTTATTTTTTAAATAAGGATTTATAATTTCAAACTTTTTTTTTATACTTATATCTTACTTCAACAAGAGAATTGAACTTTTATTCCTCTTTGACATCTTTTTCAAAGAGTTGGTTCATGGAATTGAGTCCATGTGTATGCAGTGAATTGGGATGGATTTTTAAAATATCCAAAATAGTGAATTATAATCTTAGATAAGGTAATGTTACTATCATATTAGGCCACAATCTAGGATCTACTAGATAAATTTGAATGCATGAAGAAATTACCTGAGTGTAGTAGCAAAATCAAACATGATCTAGAAATAAGTAATTGATCATCAATAAAAAGATTTCAATATTAGAATTAGAATAATTATATATAAAATATTTATCAAGTTATATTATATAGGTTAAATATAAAAATTTACTCACTTCCTCATGAATGAGGGATTATATTTCACAATGACCTAAAAGGACACCTATGCAAGCTAACAAAACATATGTAGGGATAAACCATTAAATGGAATAAAAGCCTACAGTAACACCCCATTTATGCATAAATTAAGTGGTTAGTATAATTTTTTCATGGAATAAAGGTTTGATGAGGTAACTAATTAAAATAAAAATACACCTAAAGGAAGATGTCAGATTTGACTGAACCCCAAGAAGAGTTTGAAAATGAAGATACTTACTTTTAGTGAAGAGTTTGGTGAATATATCAATAACTTGATCCATTGTCTAGATGTATAAGAGATTAATTAATTTTATATATATGAAATATTGAGTTAAATTCATGTTAATATTTATATAGTTGATCCATTGATGGAGGAACATAATCCTAAAGATATGTATGGTGCTTTGGTTGTCACAGGAGATGATTGTTGGTCATTGAATTGATGGAAAACTTAGTGATAATACCTTGAAGCCAAATAAACTTAGTGTAAAAATTAATATCTCCTATATATTTTTACTCTTTAGAAAATAAATTAATATAATTTTGCTTCTTACTTGACCAACTAATCAAACTTGAGGTGAGGGGGAAAATGTAGCCTTAATTAGACTTATGGTTCTTAATATCTCCAATCCAATTTTAATCTATATAAACAATTAAGTTAATTTTGATGCCCAATCCATAATGAATCCAAAAATTATGATTACCTTAAATTTAATGGAGAATCCACTCAACTAATTTCCAGTGTATCTCATGTGGTTCAGGCATAAATTTGGAAACCATGCTCATTACATATGAAATATCAGGTCTAATGTGCATAAGATAGGTGATATTATCAATAAGTTATCAATGTGAGGTAACATCAACTAAATTACATGGAAAATGGGCCTCAAGATTCACACTAGATATAAAAGGATTCAAATTTGACTTATATTCAATAATGTTAAAACATGCAAGCAAGTCAATAACATACTTAAATTATGCAATAGCAATCCTAGAGTTAGACTAATAAATTTCAATCCCAATGAAGTAATGAAATAAGTGCAAGTCATTCATTAATAACCTATTATCCTAAGTAGTTTTCACTATTTTGATAATGGATGAATAGCTCCTTATGATCAATAGGCCATCCACTCAAAGAACCATAATCAATAGTGCATCATCCTATTGTAAAATGTAGACATTCAGATTAGAATGCCATCTAGTGAGCCCAACTTAAATAAAAAAAGGTTCCATTTTGGAATACTAAGTTTAAGGATCTTGTTTGAGGCCATAAATAGATTTTAAAAGTATTCAAACAAAGTAATAATCTTCCATAAATCCTTCTGGTTGCTCCACATATATTTTCTATTTCAGGTCAATGTGAATAAATGACTCTTCACATACATCTAATGAACATACCAATGATTTCTTACAAAAATTATGAGAGATTCAGATTGAGTTAATTTTGGAAATGAGGGCAAACATCTTACTATAGTCAATGTAAAGTATCTAAGAAAAAGACTTTGCTAGAAAACATGGTTCGAACTTGTCTACAAACCCTTCTAGTGAAAATTTTATTTGATATATCCACATTAATCAAATAAATTTTTTTCCCATAGGAAGAGATAATAAATCCCCAATGTTGTTCATCTATGAGGAACTATATTACTCTTCCATAGAATTTTTCCACTTAGGAGTGTCTGAAACCTCATTAAATGTTATGGATCAGAACTAGATGCAATGAAAACATGTGGAACATTTTAGAATTATGATTAGGATTTCTTTCTGTCTGATGGATCTTTGACCCATTAAATAAAACTTTACAGTGCCTATCTAGACCAAAGAGGATGAATTATTTGAAAGTAAAGAGGAAATTTTTCATCCTCTAAACCTATCCTAGGAGAATGAGGATGGGAACCCATCACTATTCTCATAATCATAATTATAAGAAGAATTTGGATAATCAAGAAGTTGTTTAGGTGGATCTAAATAATTAGAACTATCATCAAATACTAGTGCATCTAAGGAAGGGGGAGAGGTGTCAAGTGTGGATTAGGAATGACCCTATTGAAAATGAATGCTCTTCTCAATGAATAACCCACTATTGGTGGGATGGATACTATTGTATATCTTAACACCTTTAGGATATCCATCAAGGATGCAAGGCTGACTCTAAGGTTTCATTACCGTATGTTTATTCTTCATTATGTATTCCATATAATGATATTCAAACCCTCAAAAGTGCTTTAATTATGGGGGTTTTAATTACTCCAAGCTTTAAAATTAGTGAATCCCTTCAATTATTTATGAGGAACATGGTTATGGATATAATAAGCATAGTTTATGGCATTGGTCCAATACTAAGATGCAAGATATTTAGAGTGGAGCATATAGTTCGACATTTCCTTCAAGGACCTATTCCTACACTCTATAACACCATTATATTTAGGACTATATGGAACTATAAATTATAGTTCAATCCCCTCTAATTTACATTATTTATTAGAATAGTTACCAACATACTCATCACCATTATTAATGAACAAAATCTTGATGACTTTACCTAAACATTTCTATACAAGTGCGTTCGAGTCCTAAAAATGATAAAATACTTCATATTTATGCTTAATAAAATATAACCAAGTATGCCTTGAATATTCATCGATGAAAGTAATGATGTATTTAATCTTGTTTAGTGATGGTTTTTGAAATGGACTAGTAATGTCACTATGGACAAGCTCCAATATATTTTCAAATCTCTATGATTTTACCTTATCATACTTCTCATTAGGATTATTACCATGTATGAAACCCTAAAAAACTTTGTAAGAAAACTTGACTCGTGTCAACCTTGAAACCATGTCATGATGACTAAGTTACTCCAATTAGTGATAGTTGATATGGCTAAGTCCCTCATGCCATAATCTACTCACACAATTTGAATGATAAATAAATGTATTAGAGGGTTTATTAGGTAAAAAATATGATAAAGTATACAATCATGACAAGTGATCTTCTTTCCAAAATACAACAATGGATTAATTTTTTACATCCCTAATAACCATAGAATTTGGTGTGAACTCAACTCTCTTCCCTGACATGATGTGAGTGATCTTATAAATAAATAGGAGATTGGTGGATAAATATGGAACACATAGAACATCATGAAATATCCCATCATTCACTTGAACTAATCCACTCCCACTAAATTCATGAAATTATCATCACTGAATAAGATGGATGGAATATAAGAAGACTCTGAGGATGAGAACATGTCATGTGATAAAGTCATGTGGTGTGATACACTAGAATAAATAACCCATGTACATTGATAATGCACAACCATACCAAGTGATTTTCAATTATATTTTCCCTTATTACTATCTTTGGTTTTAAAAGACTCATGTACTGATGTACTTTGATTGAAAGAATTCAGAGCACTGATGTTATGTTTCTTGAGGATTTTTTTCAATTGGTCAATCTGCTTCTTTATGCATTTAGATTCATCATGTCTAAAATTACAATAGTCACATGTGAATCACTTATTATTTCATTTTACATCTGAAAAAGAGGACTTTTTTAATGCTTTGGAATTATCATGAAATTTTTTATCCTTTCTTTACTTTAGGGCCTTCATTTTCTATTTCTTCTCCTTAATGCTAAAAATCTTTTGTTTATCATGACACAAAATTAAGGCATATGATTTGGATGACTTTAATGTACCAATTTGAATAAGCTTATCATGCTCTTGATTTATTTCAGTAGAAAAGTCACCCAAGGATGACATGGTCCATGTAGCTCTAATGGCATACTTGGTGGTGTGGAAATTAAAAATAAAGAAAGAATAGTCAAATCCCAATTTGGCAAGGATGGAAATAATCAATTGATCATCCTTTTTGTTAATGATGTATATTTTAGACTATAACTTGAGTGATTTTAACTTGTTTAATAAGTCTTATATCTTACCAAAATTACTTGGACTCAAACTTATGAGACCACTCTCTAGTGTATGACCCCTAATAATGTCTTACTTTCCAAAGAGTTTTTTGGATAAGGTTGAGACTTGATTTGGAGTAGTTGTAGATTTGATATGAAAGAGTAAATCAAAATAAATAGATAGAAATAAAAGACCATAGGATTTGTCACTTCAATTATAACACTTCACCTTCTCTACATAAAGTGTTTATTTTGTTCTTATACCCATTATTATTTGGTGTAATCCTTCATTCCTCAAGAGGTTTTTCAATTTGAATTTCCACTCATGATAGTTAAACAATGTAAGAATCAAAGCTAAACTAAGATCCATGGTGCAAAAGAGAATTATTTGTTGAACTATGTGTGTTGAAATATGATAATATGCAACTCCTCTTGAATTTTTAGAGGTAAAATTTTACAAGGAACTAGAATATCACCAATACAAATTAAATAAACTTGCACATTCAAAAAATATGGCACCTAATATAAATTTATTATTTGAAAGTTATGGAAGTTTGAATATTTCTTCCTCATAAAAAATAATGGTCTCCACTTTGTATAAATTTTAAATTTTTTGGTATGAAAATTTTTTGTGTGAAAATGTTTTGGAATCAGCTTCCACTCAAAAACCTTATACCCCAACAGAGCAAAAATTAAGTAATTTTGGGTTAGAAGAAACTAGGGGCTTAACACACATATGACTAAGGGATAATACCTAAAATGCACCCTTTTTTTCAAATGAATAGTCTTACCCTTCATAAGCTTAAATTTGATGTCACTATGGTTATTGTTAAAATTAGGGGGTGTCCTTACATATGATAGGGTCTTTAATAATTTTGTAGTTGAAATATCTAGCATCAAGGTTTTGCATTAGAGAGGCAATGCCCTCATTTAGTTATCAAAATTTCCCATGGTTCTTGTAGTGGGGTTTATAACTAAACATCCACCTAAAAGTCAAGATGTTAGGATTTTTGAAACTTCTTGCATTTAGAGAAATGTTTCAAGGTTTTAGTAGATAAATGCAATTATCTATATTTTTACTGATCACGCAAATGATAATACCAATGTCAAGTCTGTGGATGTATCTAGAAGATAAATGTCCTAATGTTTGGATTTTTGACTACTCCAATAGTTGATAATCTCAATGTTGAGATTGAGGAGTATTCCTATAATTAATTATTTTTTATGCAAAAAAAATTCATTTGAAATAAATCTATCCTATGTAATAGTCAAGGTTTAGAGCATTAGAGGTAGGATAGGTCCTTATAGGTGTCAGTTATGGATATGGTTCCCATAGTGCTATGAATGTTAGAGTTTCTTGTAGTAAACATAGGTACAAAAACTCAACCTATCTAAAATATGATATATTTGGTATGCCTCTAAAAATTTGACTAAAGACCCACTAAAGATCTCTTAAAAAACATAAAATAATTTTCCCTTGAATACTATAGATTGTACAAATTTGCATAAAATCATGTAAAATACCTAAAACCCTCCAAAGTAGAAAAACAACATCTATCATATAACTAGGTCATGTTTATAGTTGATCGTAGGGTTTTAACCCCTATTCAATCTAATTATGTAATTTGTTTCTCATGAAAACATACTAGATGAAATATGACTAACATGAGACATCTTTGTCTTGTTATTTTTATGAATCTAGATCAACAAAGGACCCCAAAATAAGAGTAAAATATAATAACAGATAAATCTTTAATATGTTAGGTCAATGAATGTTAAATCTATGACACTCAAGAAACTCATGATTTCATAAGAATAATTATATTCATCTACCATAAAAGCTTTAGTACCATGATTTTAGAGTGGATAACATGTTATAGGTACAATATGCAAAGAAGCGGGGGTGAATCAGTGACAACAAACAATCCAATTCAATTTCCAAATCCTTGTAAATACTTAGGAATTCAATACAATCATTCATGAATCACAAAGATCATTCATAGCAGTGAATAATGAATAGAATACAAGATCACATACACAACACAAGATCTATATGGAAAATCCTCTTAGGGCATAAAACCCACTCTCAAGCATGCAAACACATGGACTACTATTTTATAAGATGATCACAAATAAGAGACTAATCAATTCCTTCTAATCAATAACCTTGGTCATGTCATTCTGACCTAAGGAATTTACTAAAACAATAGTTCCATAAGGAGTATCATGTCCTAAGATGATCAATTCCTTCTAACCCAAAACCTTGATCAATTCTTTATGACCAAAGGTCTTTAGTGAAACCATATTTTAGAAGGGTCAACTACCCCTAATGAAGATCAAGTCCTTTAGACCCTCCTTGAAAAGAACACTTCTACCTTAGAACTGATTTCTTCAACACCTAATGATGGAAATCTAATAATCTTAAAAGTGCATAAAATTTTTATCTAACTCATGGAATCCTCTCAAGTATGCATGCCATAATCTCTCTCCTTTTTCACTCATATATTCCTCAAGTGCAAACTCATATCTCTTCTCATAACTTTAATTTGAAAGAACACTATACTATCATAAAAAAAATGACTTACAGATCATATACACAATCTATAATATTATATGCTCATCAACACAATAGATGGAAACTATCACTCTCATCTAATTTCCTTCACTCTCCAACTCTCTCACATACCAGTCTCTTCCGAATCTCTCCCAAGTCTCTCACTCACAAGTCTATAAATCACCATCTTTGATTTCACTATAAATAGAGCATACTTGATAATCAACACTTCGGTAGGCCAATAGTCATGCCTCATCCCTTTAGGCATATTTCACATGAACACATAGCTCAATACAATCTTCATAGGCTATCCATAGCATCCATGGGTCACCCTTAAATAGCTACACCATTTAATAATGCCCTTATAGCTCTTATAGGTCACATAGAGACCTATTCACCCATTTAGCACACCATAAATAAAAATAAGAACATAGGACCAATTTAAAATACATGGGTCCACTCTTTATGTCCCCTTTGACATCATAAAATGATCACATGCATCTTATCTCACTTCGGCATATCCTCAAATAACTCAAATAGAGACCTTATATATAGGAACACCATTATCAAATATATAATCAACTTATTAAGCATTGTTCATACTCAAAATAGATTTATCACTCTTCCAAAATACTCACAGAGCATTTTTATGGTGTTTATAACACTCTAAAATATAAAAATCATCATTAAACATCAAACAACATCAAAACAACTCAAATATCCTTCTCATGTCACTTGTAGAATAAGCATGAACACACAGTCAACTAATAGGCTCAATATCTGTGACTATACTCACTTCTAAATTTTTAAATTAGGTTCATTAGATGAAACATGGAGTTATCTTCATCCTTTATTTTTACAACACTAACAAATTCTACCTAGATCAAACTTTATGGCATAAAAACTAGACATTGGTCTTTTCCTTTGTAAAAATTCAAATATTCAAATGTCAACAGTCACTGTTAAACTTTGAACACAAAGCTCACATCTTGTGTCCTTGATTCTCAAATCAAATACACTCTTTCAATCTTTTTTGATCTTTAATGCATAGGAACTAATTCTCAAATGTTAAACCTCTATCACTTTGACCTCATCTTGTGTAATCTTGATATGTTGACTCAATATGCTCCATCAATCTCTATGGATTAGTCAAGTCTTTATCATGAAGCTCACACCATTTGATCAATCTATATGAACACTTGCTCATCATTATATCCTTATCATGTACCTTTTAACATTCATTAAATAATGTGCACCTATCTTCATCTCACTACTTATTGACTTCTTGGAGTAACACACACCATCCATCTTATTTAATCTTTAACTTATGTAGAAATGACTATGTATGGGGATCCTTTAAATATTCCTAGAAGGCCAACTTTGGATAGAGATATATTTTTTTGGTGATCGATCTCATGTCCTAAAAAATTGAATCATATGTTCTCCTTTCAAATATAAATCCAACCATGTATCAAACTATTCTTGAAAAATTTGTGCATGAAATAAATCATTCCATTAAAATGGCTTACCAATATCTACTGTCACAAAGCCAATTATGCTTATAATTTTTCTAAGAGACCAACTTTGATCCTGTATAACTTTTGTTGTGCTTCAGTGCATAATCTAAATTTTAGCACAAATAAACTAGGATAAAAACTAAATAAACACATATGATCTATTTATTTTGAACCTTCAAATGTGTAATAAATAAAACCATCAAAATGCCAACTCATCTATTCTTATCACATGTAAATTTGGCTAAGTATGTAAAAACATAGTTAAATTACTTGGGAGCCCAACTTTGCATATGCATATCTTATGACACACTATTGCATGATCTTAAAATCGGCACAAAGAAATCAGGTAAAAAAATTAACAAAGACATATAACCACATTCTCTTTAAATATCCACATGTGAGAGATATCCCATCATCAAAATGCTTACTCATCTCTTCTTGCCACTTTACAAATTTGGCTAAGTATGGGAAAACATTGTCAAAATGCTTAGGAGTTCAAATTTTCACCAATATATCTTTGACCACACTTAAGAACATGACATGATATTTAGTGTATATAAAATAGGTAAAAATTTTATCACAACCATATGACCAACTCCCCTTGACTCATCCACACATGGTAATGGTGATGTCAAAAAACTACCTACTCATATTTTCTACCATTAGACCCAAACTATCTAGATGAAAATGATGGACTACCATATGAATTTCAATTATGTACACAAGATCTCCAATAATATAAAGCCTCTTATAGGACCCCTTGAACATGCTCAAAACTTCATACTCATCCTTGAAAATCTCTAACCATGGAAAAACTAAAGATCAACCAAGCTAACTTCAAGCACATTTCACACTTTGTCATTGTTACTTAGGTTATCAAAGCACTTAATCCACTCACAAATACACCTCTATGACATAATTGATAATTCTCTATCAATATCCCCCTTCGTCATTGATTTCGACAAAAAATATATATAGAAATATACAACTTACCTTCTTTCTCTTCAAGCACTCCCACAACAGGAACTTTCTCCCCATTTGACACAATGACAAATTGGGCACTAACTACTATTGAGGGCTTGAAAATACCATAAATAAGAAAGTACCATCTTATTAATATTATTCAAACTCCCCCTTACCTTGAGCCTACTTCTACTTATCTTGACAATTTTCTCTTTCTCCATGCCAACACTCACTTCAACCAAGAACTACAATCAATGAAGACAAAACACACAAAACATTGAAAATTGATTGAAATTACCAAGAAACATCTAAGAGAGACTCCCCTTAAAATATCTAAGCCATTTCACTTTTTTATCATCCTCAAATCTCCACACACCATGAAGAACCACCATGCATGCTTTCCAACCTTGTTTCTTAAGACACTTATGTGACCACCAACTCTACATATACAATATATCTTCTTTACAAACCTATAGATCAAACTTCTAAAATTGTTACTCCCTATTAATCATATACCTTTTATTAATTTATATAGAAATAAATGACACCCAAGATTAGTCTTATATACTCAAATGTAACTTTGATAATGGTTTTGCCATAATATCTAGTAACTTGCTCTTTTTTAGGTACATTATCTAACTTAAAACATTGATTAATCACTTTTTCTCTCAATAAATGGTATATAATAGGAATGTGCTTAGTATTTGAGTGCATAATGGGATTATTTGAGATACTAATTTCACTAGTGTTGTCATAATAAATAGGACAATGTCCATTTTATGTGCCCTTATAATCTTCCAAAGTTTGTTTCATCCACATGAATTGAGTATAATAAGCGGTAACTACTCTATAAACATCTTATAAAATTGATAGAGACACTAAGGATTGCTTCTTGCTTAGCCAAGACACTATGAATTCCCCCATGAATAAGACCCCACCACTAGTACTCCTCATTTCATCCACACATCCTACCCAATATGCATCCATATATGATTTCAAAGAGAATTATTTACTCTTGGGATACCATAAACCATATTTTATGGTGCCTTTGAGATATATGAAGATCCTTTAGACCATTTTCAAGTGAAATTCTCTAGGTTCAGCTTACAACCTTCTTACAAGATGCACTGCTTACATGATGCTAAGCCTGGAAGTAGTAGAGTACAAAAGACTTCCAATCATGGATCTATACAAAGTTTGGTCAACTTTTTGTGAGTCGTCCATTTTACTTAACTTTCATCATGTGATAATTGGAGTACCCATTGGCTTAAAATCCATCATTTTAAACTTCTTTAGCATATCTTTGATGTATTTAGCTCTTGAAATGGATATTCCATTATCAAGTTGATTAATCTATAATCTTAAGAAAAAAGATAGTTCTCCCAACATTGACATTTCAGGCTTAGTCTCCATAGTGTCTACAAATTCTATATTCATTTTATCATTCTAAAATCCAAAAATTGTGTCATCAACATATACAAAAACTATTAATTGATGATTTCTTTCTATCTTAATGTACAAATTACTATCAGCTACCCCTATTTTAAAACATTTACTCAAGATATACTTATCTAACTTGTCATACCAGGCTCTAAGATCTTGTTTAAGATCATACAAAGCATTCTTTAGTTTGCACAAAAGATATTGATTACTTGACATGAATTATCCTTTATCTAAATCAATGTAGACTTCCTCTTCTAAGTTACCATTCAAGAATTGAAATTTCATATCCATTTGATATACCTTAATACTTTGAAACTTGCATATACCAAGAAGAGTTTAATTGCTTCCATTCTTGATATAGGAGTAAAAATGATAGGAGTAAAAGTCTCATCCAAATCTATTCCTTCAACTTGAGCATATCATTTACACACTAATATATCCTTGTTCCTTGTGACTTATGTTTTCTCAATCATTTTTTTTTTGAAAACCCACTTGTTAACTATCACATTTTTATATTTTGGCCTAGGAACTAAGTCCCATGTTTCATTATTTTCTATTTGATCAATTCATTAACTCATTACAACATTCCAACTATCATCTTCTCTAGCTTTGATGAATGTTTTAGGTTCAATCCTGGATAATAGAGTTGAGTCCTATTGATTTTGATTGATCAACATTATCCTTCTAGTCTACAACCTTACACCAACATTTATAATAATTTGAGAGATTGGATGATATTTTTAAAATTTTCTAGATGGAACTTTATAGCCTTGTCTTTCTTCCTCTTCTTCATCTTCATCATCTATTTGAATGAATAACTCATCATTTTTTGTAAGAAAATTCTAAATTAAATCATTTACCTATTACTTTTGCTTTTTTACTCTACTTGTCTCATCTACCCTTACATTTGCACATTCATTTTTTTTTTGAAGTCTCCTAATGAAGCACCTATATGTAGTACTGATAGATGAGTAACCTAAGAAGATGCCCTCATTAGGTCTTGAATCAAATTTGCCAAGATTTTTTCATCTCTTTTCATGAATCACCTTCTCCCAAACACTCTAAAATCTTTGACATTAGTTACTCTATTCTTCCAATACTCATAAGGAATCTTATCACCATTTATTTTGATTTGACACCTATTTAGGATGTAAATAGAAGTGTTGGCTACCTCTTCCCAATGGCCATCTGATAATTTCACATCTTAAATCATGGTTCTACTCATATCTAAAATAGTCATATTTTTCCTTTCAACAACATCATTATATTTTAGTGTTCTAATGATAGAATATTGTCTTCTTATCCCTTATTATTCACAAAAATCACCGAACTTATAAGACTAAAACTCACCTACTCTGTCTGATCTCACACACTTCAACTTTAAACCTTTATCATTTTTAACAAGGGCTTTGAATGCCACAAATTTTTCAAAATCTTTTGATTTTTAGTTAAGAAAGAATATCCAAGTCATCCTAGTAAAATAATCAATGAGAAGCATGAAGTAGTTATTCCTTTGAATACTTTGAGTTATCATTGGTCCACAAAGATTAGTCTGGATCAACTCCTATGGCTTTGTAGCGGAGAATTACTTATTTTTATATCTTCTCTTAGTTTGCTTCCCATGAAGACATGCCTTGTAAAGAGAATAAGGAATCTTAAAAATCTTGGGCATATGTTGTACCAACCCCTTTGAACTAATTTTTACCATATTATTAAAATTTATATGTCCAAGCCTTCTATGCCAAAGCCAATTTTTTTTGAAACAAATCATGAAACACTTATCCTTTTAGGATTCATGGAATACATACATGTTGTCATCTTTTTTATAAACCTTTGTAACTAATTTTTTAGATTTTTCCTTTCTTACTTCACATACATTATCATGAAAATTTAAAACATTTCCTTGTTTACACATTTGGCTTACACATAAAATATTATGTTTCAAACCTTATACATATAATACAATCTCATTATTTGTATGACCATTATCTAAACTCACAATACCTTTTCCAACAATGTTAGGAGACTTGTTGTCACCAAATCTCACTACACCTAGGTGGGTCTTCTTTAGAGAGATAAATTTGATCTTATCTCATATCATATGATTTAAGCATCCATTATCTATTAACCATCTCTTATTAGCATCTTTTTGAGTATGTAAGGTTGCCTAAATGAACAATAGCTCTTCCTTTGGTGGTCTGCTTGAATTTTGATTCTTTTTTCTTTAGACTTAGTCTCCTTGAACCATTTGATGGTTTTAATGGCTTGTATATCCTTTTTATAAAATGCTCTCTATAGTTTTTAGCTATATGACCTTGTTAGTTATAATTTTAGCATATGAGATCCATTTTTATCTCTAGAGTGGGAGAGAAAAATTCCTACAACTATAAACAAATTGATTGTAGGAGAATTAATACCCGTCGAAGACATAGTTCATATTTGACCTCCCTTTTTCTTGACCATTACGGATCAATGAATTTTCATTCTTGACTCTTTTGGTAGAGATGGAATCCATTTTTATCCTTAGATAATAACACATCTGAGTATGTCATGAATTTACTTTCCAATTGTTATTTATTCATCATGATTTACATATTCTTGATTATTGCCTCTAGATATTACACTTGTGTCTTCACACCACTAATTTATGATAAATCACATTATATTTTATCTTGAAGACAAGCCATAACCTCTTTGTTAACCATTCTACCTTTGATCACCTTCAAGTGGTTAAACTTGTCGAGAAGGACCTACTCTGATACCAATTGTTATAGATACAATCCACTAGGGGTTAAATCAGTGGTGGCAAATAATCCATGTCTATTTCCAAACCCTTGAAAATACTTAAGTAGTCAATAAAATCATTCATGAAGCATACATATCATTAATAGCAGTGAAACATGAACATAATGCAAGATCACATATACAACACAAGATATACATGGGAAAACCTCTTGGGTAATAACACACAATATTAAGTCTATAAACACATGGACTACTATCCTATAAGATGATCACAAATGAGAGACTGATCAAGTCCTTCCAACCTAAGGAATTTAATGAAATAGTAGTTCCACAAAGAGCACCTACCCCTAAGATAATCAAGTCCTTCTGAACACCTATTCGGTTAAGTCCTTCTGACCTATAACCTTGATCAAGTCCTTCTAGCAAAATGACTTTATTGAAACCCTATTTCACAAGGAAAAACTACCATTAAGGAAGATTGCATCGTTTATAGCCTCCTTGAAAAAACACTTCCACATTAGAACTGATGTCTTCAACACCATAAACTTTCTCTCTAACTCATGTAGGCCTCTCACATAGGCATGCCATAATCTCTCTCCTTCACTCAAGAAATCCTCATATGTAAACTTATATCTCTTCTCATAACTTCAAACTATAAGAACATTATACTATCATCAAAAACATGACCTATAGATCAGACACACAGTCCTTAATCTTCTTGGCTCATCAACCCAATAGTTGGGCACTCTCACTCTCCTTTATTTTCCTTCACTCTCCAACTCTCTCACATACTAGGCTCTTCCAAATTTCTCCCAAGTCTCTCTTTCACAAGTCTAGAAATTACCATCTTTGATTTCATTATATATAAAGAATACTTGATAATCAACACCTTGGTGTCAATAGTCATACCTTAGTACTTAAGGCATCTCTCACATAAATAAATAACTCAATACAATCTTCATAGGTCAGCCATGGCATCTATGGGTCACCCTTAATTAGCTACACCTTTTAATAAGGCCTTTGTATCTCTTACAAGTTTCAAGGAGACCTATTCACCCATTTATCACACCATCAATAAAAAAGAACACATGACCACTTTCAAATACATGGATCAGCTATTTTTGTCTGCTTTGACATCTTCAAATGCTTAAAGCCATCTTAGCTCACATTTTCATATGCTCAAATAACTCAAACATAGACCTTATACATAAGAACACCATTACACAATATACAGACCTCATACCCATATAGATTTATCACATGTCTAAAATAGTCATATAACATCCTCATAGAGTCTAAAACACTCCCAAATAGCAAATTCATTATGAGACATTAAAAAAACATCAAAATAATCTCAAATATCCTTCTCAAGTCACTTGTAGAACAAACACAAACACACAATCAAATTCTAATCTCAATATTTGTGACTATAATTTTGTATTATCAAATCAAGTTCATTATATGTTGCATGCATTTCTCTTCATATTTTATTTTTATAATACCAATAAATTCTACTCTGATCAAAAGTTATGGCCAAAAAACCAAACACTAGTCTTTTCCTTTGCAAAAGTTCAAATATTCAAATGTCAACGGTCATAGTTAACCTTAGAACACAAAGCTTGCATCTCATGTCCTCATTACTCAAATCAAATATGCTACATCAATCTTGTTTGATATTTAACACATATGTACTAAATCTCAAATGTTAAACCTCTATCACTTTGACCCCATCTTATGAAATCTTGAAATTTTTAATCAATGCTCTTCGTCGATCTCTGTAGATTGGTCAAAAGTTTATCATGCATCTTGCATCATTTGATCAATTTGTACACACACCTATTCACTGTTACATCTTTATCATGCACCTTTTCGCAATCATTAAACAATTTTCACATATACTCATCTTGTTACTTCTTGACTTGTTGGAGCAATATTCACCATCGATCTTGCCTAAACATTAACTTATGTAGAAATGACTAAGTATGGGAACCCTTTCAATATGCCTGGAAGGCCAACTTTGGATAGATATATCTTTTGTTGTGATCAATCTCATGTCCCAAAAATTACATAATATGTTTTATTTTCAAAGAGGAATCCATCCATCTATAAAACTAATCCTAAAACCTTCACACATGAAAAGTATAATGCTAATAAAATTCCTTCTCAAAATCTTCTATCAAAGAGCCAACTATGCTTAGAATTTGTCTAGAAGACCAACTTTGCTCTTGCATAACTTTTTCCATGCTTCAACAAATGATCTAAAATTTAGAAAAAATAAACTAGGATCAAAACTAAACAAACCCATATAATCAATTTTTCTTGACACCTTTTCATGTGAAATATGTAGCACCATCAAAATTCCTACTCAGCTTTTCTTATCACTTGCAAATTTGGCTAAGTATGGAAATACACAGTCAAATTGTCTAGGAACCCAACTTTGTATATGCATATCTTTTAATGTGCTTTATGACATTATATGAAAATTATTGTAAAGAAACTAGGCATAAAAATGAACAAACCCATATGATTAGCTTCTCTTAAAACATCCAAATGTGTGAGATATGCCATCAATAAAATGATTACTTAGCTCTTCTTACCACTTTGTAAATTTGGCTAAGTATGGGAAAACATTATCAAAATTCTTGGGATCCCAAATTTCCACCCATATATCTTTGATTTCACTTAGGTGCATGACCTAAGATTTATCACATTAAAACTAGGTAAAAATTCAATCATAACCATATGACCAACTCCCCCTGACTCATCCACACATGTCTATAGTGATGTCTACAAACTACTTACTCGAAAAAATTTCCACTAGACCCAAACTCTCTAGATGAAAACTATGAAATACCAGATGAATTCTACTTATACACATAAGATCTCCAATCATATAAAACCTCTTATAGGACCCCTTTTACATGCTCAAAACTATATACACATCCTTGAACATCTCTAACTATGACAAAACTGATGATCAACCAAGCCAACTTCAAGCACACTAGGACAAATAGATTACACACTTTATCATTATTACTTAAGCTACCAAAATCACTTCATCCACTCAAAAGGACACCTCCATGACATCACTGATAATTCTCCAATGTAATAATTAAGCATCTGTTAGATTCAAATGCATGAATAAAATACTTTTGTGTAGTGGAGAAATAAAAAATGAGATAGAAAGATGTAATTGATCAAAAATAGAATGACTAAATTATTTGGGTTATCATGATTATCCAAAAATTATTTAGGAAGGTAAATTATATAGGTGAAACATAAACATCTCATCACTTCCTCACAAATGTGGTATTATCTTTCACAATGACCTAAAAGGACACTTAAACAATTTAACTAAACATGTTTAGCAAAAAACCATTAAATGGAATAAAAACCTATGCTAATAGTTACCAAAAAAACTCATTTCATAGTTGTTTATATTGGTACATGGTCAATCTGGATATGTTAAACCTAACCAATGGATTTGTTACTACACAATACCAAAAGAAAGGGTTTCAATGCCTCTAGTAAAATGGTACTGTGCAATAATCCTAGTTATGTATACAATACATAAAATAAATATAATTTAGTGCTCACTAACTATTATGGCACAAAGGGGGATAGTTATACAAATAAAAAAACATGTAAAGATAACTCTACTTAAGTCAATAAATAACCTTTTTCTTGGTACACCCTTTAAGGCATGCACTCAGAGATATTGAAAATTGATAGGTTCTTGCAAGAGATAAAGTATCAATAAATGATAAAGTTTAAAATTATTTTGTGTACATATGCCCCACTCAGAGCTCATCACATATAATGTATTTTTAACATGGTATGGTGCTTTGATAAAGAACATAGCAATACATAGTACTGATCCAAAAATTTAAATTAGAAATTGAAATGACAATAGGAAAGTTTTATAAATAATTGAAAGTATAATATAAATACCTTTACTTAATTTTATCAATGAATGGTTTTATATGGTATTTTTAGTCTTCATCATGGATGGTGTATTAATTATTTAGACAAACCCTAAGGATACAAGGCTAACAATTAAAAAATAATTATAGGAAAATCAAAATAAATGAACTTTACATAATTGAATAATTCACTTGGATAATTGGTAAGCTAGGATGACTAATGCTAAGTTAGAACCAAGAGACCAAGGAAAATATATAAAAAGAGATTAAATTAGGTAATTGAAAATCCAATGCTACAAAATGATCGACAAACCCAAACAAATGTGCCTTGGGTAAAAAGAGTAACAAAAGAAATCAAACCAAGGACACATGAAACTAAAATAGTTGATCCAACATAGATGTGAAAGAACTAACAAACTACACTCAAATAAATATGTAAAAGGAACATAAATGTAAACTAAATTTAAGAAAGAGAAAAATCAATCCAAAATCACTCAATAATAAAAAACTACATATAAAAACTAAATGAAATGGTCCACAAAAAGGATGAAAGTTAATTTGAAAATATTAATTATAACCAAGGAAGTTCAATAAGAATAATTAAATTATTAAGGAAGTAATGCATATTCACTCAATGTTGCATCTTATATTCTTGAGATAGATAATCTAAAATAAACTTTCTGTGAACATGTTTGAAAAAAGATGAATATATTTATTATTGATGTTGGGAAAAAGATATTAGAAACAAACTTGATCTTCAAGGGGGAATATTAAATAATTGGTATGTAAAATGAAGGAAAAACCAAAGTAAATAATCTTTATCGATAAAAAGATACTCAAATTAAATTGGCAAAACAATAAGTCTTTTGACATTAAGGACTTAAGATAACTTGCCTTAGCTACACAAATTTGGGTTATCTAATGATGTATAAATATCATCCCATGAAGGACATATGCAAGAAAATTAAAATTTACTAACCCTCACACAACATGTTCCTCATTCCTTAGAGGCCCTTTTAGAGCTATTGATCTACTATGAAGATTGGGTACTTATGTGATAAAGTAGGTATCACTATAGGGAAGTTTGAGACCTCATATATTAGTCTACTCACCTACTACACCCCAATGGACCTCACCCCTATGATGAGGCTAATTATGGAGTTTGAAATTCAATCAGAATAGGAAATGTTCTTAATAATCACTTCTTTTGGTGTGATATTGGCTTTTGATTATTTGATGCTTTTTGTCATTGCCTTTTATTTTCAATTATTTAGATTTTAACTTTTTATGGATTTTTATATTCCTCCTTTATATGGATTTAGAGAAGCCAAAATGGGTGTTAAAAATGAGTATCACTGTAAAAAAATAATTGATATCTAATTAAAATAAATTAGAGAGAATGATGTTTAAGACTATTATTATTGCATGTTAAATAAGAGTGTTATATTGAAACCAACCTTAGTGCGGCAAAAATGGAATGAAAATAGGGGAGCGGTTGAAAATAAACATGGAACGGTTGAGTTACATAATATTGTAAAAAATGTGAAATGTGAAAATGGTAAAATGATAGGTAAGCATGAATTTGTATCATTATAAATAGTGTGGGTGAGGGGAGACATGAAAATATATTGTTAATATTATTACCACAAAAAAATATAACTAATTTTGAGAACATGAAATCAGAATTCTTAACCATTGCCTTAATTTTTAGGGAAACTAAAAAGCTAGAAAAAAAATTTACGAAATGAATTTTTTTTAGGAAAGCTTGGACCTATCTGAAATCTTACACTATAACTCACAAAATATAAATTTATAGGTGTAAACTTGAAGACTAGTATAAGAGGATTTTTGTGAAGAAGGTTTGGTCCTATCCATGGTATTATACTACAATTCATAAAGGAAAAATAAAGAGGTGTAAACATATTTTTTTAAATGATGAATTAGTTATCAAAAAGAGAGTTGAAAATTTTACTAAAAAAACAAAATATATTCATGAGGATGGTCGGGTCCTATCTATGGTCTTACACTGAAACACATGATTTAAGATTAAGGAATACATATAAGATAAAGGACTAATGATAAGAACCAAGGCTATTGAGAGTAGTATAATGCTACACATTAGGAATTTTGTGGAAATCCTTCAAAAAGTATTATTATTTATTCTATATGTAAATATTTAAAATAGTAAACACTTAAATAAAATATTTATTTAAAAATTAAGAATTAATGGGTTATTTAAACATATATCTTTCATTATTTTGTAGTCCATAAAATCTAGTACCAAGGATTTATTTGACAAGGTAAGAATCCCATAATTTTTGGGTGTGATTGCATTAATTATCATGGGTATAATCTGTTTTAGGACTAGGCCAATAATATTGAAATTACATACTTTGAATTTCATGTTATGTTGTTTAGAAATATGACTATTGTATTGGTGATGATGTTGTCAAGCAGCCATACATCATTCATTAATTAAATATAAAGTTTAAATATGGGTTTCACATAATTATTAATTATTAATAATCATGAAGTGAAATTCTTAATGATTTTAATTTAACTTCTAGAGGTAAAAGTAATAGACCTGTATACTAACCAAAATGGTACTTTCCTAATAGGATGTCTTTGACAAGGTATGTACCCCACCATTTTTGGGTGTGATTACATTAATTATCATGCATATAATATATTTGATGACTAGGCCAATAATATTTAAATTACATATTTTGAATTTCTTGTTATGTTGTTTAGCAATGTGAGTATTATATTGGTGATGATGTTGTCAAGCAGCCATACATCGTTCATCAATGAAATATAAAGCATGAATATGGTTTTCATGTAATTATTAATTATGAATAATCATGAAGTAAAATTATTAATGATGTTAATTTAACTTCTCGAGGTAAAACTGATAGACCTATATATTAACCAAAATGGTGTTTCCCTAGTAATAGTATGTATGCTAGTATAATGAACCTAGAGTTCAAGATAATTATATAGGTTCCAAACAATATTATATTATATCATAGTATTTTTAAATATTTTGTTAATAATTTTATTAGTGGTTTATGTTTGTCCATTTCATTGAGAATGATAAGATGTTGAAATTATGTGCATAATTTTGAATTTTTACGCATAGTTGTATCATATCTTTGATTTTGAAATTTCAACCATTGTCATAAATGATGGTATAAAGAATTCCAAAGTGACATATGATTTTATCAATAATTAGTTTATAAATTTTAATTCCTATAATGTTAACAAGAGTCATATCTTTCACCCACTTGGTGAAATATTCAATGGTGGTGATAATGAATACATGACCATTTTATGATCTAGGTAATTTACCAATGAGATATAATCCCCACATAGAAAATGGCCAAGGATATTCCAAGTTTTATATTTTTTTTGGAGGGGATTGAATGAGATCATCATGAAGATGGAAATTATTACATTTTTTATTAAAATCAATTAAAAACTTTTCAAGAGTAGGCCAAAAGTAACCCATGCATAGGCATTTAGGGGTTGTGGCGTGCATGCTATAGAGACCACCAAAAAATTACCCCAAATTATTTTTGAATGAGAGAATAAAATGATTATTAAATTACAAAATGGATTAATTTATCCTCCACATTATGATAATATAGGGTGTTATATTGAACTACATATTTGTATGTTTTTTTTGAATTTTGGTATTTTCATGAAAATTTACTTCAAGGGAGTAAGTATGATGTTTAGTGAATTGGATGACAATTTTTTACCATAAGATTTGTTTAATAGTGATAGATTATATTTGATAGATAAGGGAATCCTTTTTATTATATATATAATAATGTGATTTCTTCATTTGGATAAAGAATTGGGAATTGTGAAGAACTTGATGAGGATGAAATAAAGATGTTGATGAAGTCAGAGAATCAGCGATAGTCTTTCGCTATCATGGGATTGGTTCAATGGTAAATGAAGTGATTTCATTAGAAAGCATAGTTGTAATTTGATGATATGTGATAATATTTTCACTCTTACATTGACAATCTCCACTAACCTAATGACATATGAGTTATGAATAATCTAAAACATGTAAATATGGGATATCTAAATCAATTGTGGGTTGGATGCCTAATATAAGGATTTCATATTCTATCATATTATTGGTGACATCAAAATTTAGACAAAATTCTAGAGGTCTAATTTTACCATGGGGATTTGTTAAAATATGGCCTACCCAAGTTATTTGAATGCACTTTACACAATGAAAGTGAAGTGTCCAAGTTTATTCATGCAAGTTAATTATAATTTATGGTAATTTTTCAATGACTATTTTCTATTTAATAACCGAATTAGGAGGATCAAATCTAAGTTGTGTTGATTGGTGTATTTTGGTTGCTAATGGTGGGAGAAGGTGGATGAGTTTGATTATTAGTCTTGTAAGGAAGAACATTACCAATATTAAGGATTAAGGATAGGGATGTTTCCTATAGGAGTATTCTCTATGGGATTATTTTATATGTTAGTATCTATTATTCTAATGGTATAATAAGGACGTTTGGATAGGGTATTATCATGATAAGTGTGAAATGGGTAATATCCATCTATGTCATCACTTTGGGTAATTTGAAGCATGTTGTAGTTAAAGGATTTAGATGAAGGGTGAGAATAAGTACAGCAAGAGGAAGTATCCTCTTACGTATCTAAGGTAGGTAAGAAATAGAAACCCATGTATCTTCTAATTGGGTTAAGATTATCAAGAAAATTTGTGATAGGTAATCTCATAATGCTATGTAATGTGGAATGAAAAATAGAAATTGGATTATATTAATAAGATGGACTATTTAATCTAGTAAATATTTAATTTAGATTATCGATCTATTTAGATTCTAACCAAGGAAAAATGAATAGTCTAGAAAATGAACTAGTTAGTCTATAAGTATTCAATTGAGATAGTCGATCTAGATGGATTCTAAAAAGATAAAGTAGAATAATATAATAATTTATTATGATACATAGTAAGTAAATAATTGAACTATTTGATCTAATTAGTTAAGCAATATAAAAGATCAATTTATAAATTAACTATATCGAGTTGGTCCATCTAGTTGGAAAGACTAGAAAAAAAAAAATTATCTAAAGTTGAATGATTTAGTTTCAAAATATAATAAAAATATAAACACACAAATAACTAGATGAAGATGGTGTATTTAGTTGAAGTACACAATATAATTTATATCAATGTTGGATAATATAGTCTATAATATAACATATAATGGAAAACAAAAAGCAGTAAAAGTGTAATTTTTGTAACCAATAATGCTAACTAATTATCTAAAAATAATATTAGGAGATTATATTAAAGGTTGTGTTTGATAATGTAGGCTTCCAAAGCTATTATCTTGTCCATTGGATAATGACAACCCAATATTTTAGAGTGATAAATATGGAGGAAGTGCCATTCCCATAACCTACTAAACCTAGTTTCAAGGGTAATCTTGAAGTCACTTCTTATTATTAACCACTAAATGATTGACCACACAATCAAAAGAATGGATAAATTCTTAAAGTTATATACAAAATGAAATCCTGGGCATTTCTAAAATACTATGAAGTCTGTGGCAATTAATGACCATCTTTAGATTTATACTATGGCTATGAGTATTGAAGAAATACCCACATTACATGATATATATAAACTATATAAAATTACTATACATATGATATCGAGTATCCCTTAACGACAATAAATAACTAGTTTTTAAACTATCCTTAAATAGTTTCTAAGGAAAACTAAACAAGATGAAAATAAAGGTAAAAATCTTTTTATCAAAAACCAAGTTACAATTTTTGAAATAAAATAAATAATTATCTAACTAAAAATTAAAATTGAATATAATTACTATGAAATAGAGGTTAATTTCATTTGGTTAGGCTAAAAAATAAAATATACATAACAAGATTGAGTAGTTTGATCTAGTTGAGCAAATAATACAAAATAGAATCAAGTTGGTCAACTTAGTCTATTTCAAAATAGTCCCAAACAAATAAAATTGGATAGGTAAATTTATTTTGATGGTATAAGATAGACATAGAAGTATATCAAATAGGTCAAACTAGTTGATTATGTAAGCAAAGTTTTGTATAATTAAAAACCTAAGAGAAACAATATTAAATTTTAAATTTTAACTAAAAAAGTAGGAAATGTGATTTATTCAAAATTTAAAAAATGGAAATATTAAGTTTTTAATAATTAACATAGACTAGGTTGATTTGGTTGTTTTCTAAGAATGTTGAATTATTTGGAGTTCACCAGAATGTATATAATGAATCATCATGGATATGTAACTTATCTTAATGAATTCAGATCTCAAAGAATGTAATTTTATCAAATCAACTCATTGAAAAGATATTTTTATCGATACATGACCAATTTATATCTCCTAAATCTAAGCAAGGGATATCTTACTTCAAAATACCAAAGGAGAGGGTTCCAAAGCCTCTAGGAAATTGATACTATGCAATAACCCTAGATAGGCCTAAAATACATAAAATAAATATAATTTACTTCTCACTAAATATTATGGCATAAAGGGGGATAGTTAAACAAAAAAATAAAACATGCAAGTAGAACTCTATTTAAGTCAATGTACAGTTAAACTAAACAACGAGTAAAACATTCATCTGATTGCTTTTTACAATATCATTCTACCAAATAGAATAGTAAATGTTATGAATAATTTCTTTGAGTGAAAATGATGTGCCTCAATCTCTCCCTTGGCTATTGTTTCTTTTCAAGAGGTTGTTGTGGATTTATAAGGATCACACTATAAAATTAGTTATAAGCTGATTAACTCCTACTTGGCATCCAAGACTTTCCCACAAGATAAACTTCTTTCCTTATAGGGTAAAACCTTAATAAATGACTCCTAAAGTGTATAAATATAAGAATTATGAGTTGTAATAATTTTAAAACAAATGTTACCATTTATTGGATTGAAGTAAAGGGGTTATTTATATCTAAGTATTGACCCTAAACCCTCCCTAAACTTTAGCTGACAAGATCAACCGAATCAATTTTTTTAGGTGGGAAGGATAGTCATTAAGTTTCAAAATAGGTTAGTCAAGTAGATGCAATTTTATAACATGCACTCAATCCCTAACAATGTCGAACTAAACTACATAGTAGTAAAATGAAGAAGGTCTTTACTTAGTTAGGGTCTATTTTCAAAGATGAATTACTTAGAGTGGATAAATGGTGTTAAATTCTTTATGGAGTTATATAAAAGTAAATTTTATTGGTTTTATGTAATTTTATAGGGCAAAATAATCTTTATAATCACCAAAGGTTTTCCCACCACTTTCTCAGTGCACCATTTAAGGTGTCCACTCAAAGTGATTGAAACTCAACAAGTCTCTATAAGAGAGAAAGTGTCGATAAATCATAAATGTTAAAAATATTATGTGTATATACACTATTCACATCCACCTCAAATCCTATTTTAGGTTTCAAACCTATGATTAACTTTTTAATTTATAAACATTAATCCTTATTGAAAGGAATGATGACTAGATTCTTTCAGGACATAAAGATTACATGTGATAATAACAAAACATCACATGACAAGAAAATGTAAAACAAAGTATAATATCATATATTATATCTCAAAATCTTATTCTCTATTGTTACAAATGAGAATCCTTACATATAATAAATGAAAATCAATATTAGTTACGAGATCAAGCTAAGTGATCAATCATAACTAATATATCAAGCTAGAGGTCAATCATAACGAAGAGATAAATCTAGGAATCAAACCTAGGACTAAGATATAATTATTCCTAAAGGATAGAAACACCTAGAAATTATCCCCATAATATCTAAGACAAAAATATGTAATATATCATAATATCTAAAATAAGATAAATGAAATATCCACACATAATTTGGTGAATAAATAGATACCTAGATGAACATTATCTAAGTTAAGTAACCTACACTAAAAATCCATCTCAAGTGAATCTAGGGGAAAATATAAAGTGACATATCCATATTATGAGTCACAACATCAAGGCCTAATTACTCAATCATGTATAATATTTCCATGAAGCAATCATAAAGTAGAGAAAGGAAGAAAACCCATAGGAAAATATAACTCCCCCTCCCCCCCCCCCCCCCCCCCCCCCCCAAAAAAAAAAAGAGAGAAAATAATAAATTAAATTGGCATGAACAATAATGCATGATAATTTACCCATATAAAAAAAGATGCAATGTAAAGACAAGTGTCCCTATGGATATCAATCCATCTAGCCATAATAAATGTATGTCAAGTCATTGTAACCACCAAATCTAAATAAGAATGGTGTTAAATATGAGAATCAATGAATGTGAACACTATGCTCTAGAATACTAGGTAAAATTATAATATCGAGGAAGAATTTTTTGAATACCCTCCCTCACCGGTCAACTAGGAAAAGATGGTAATCAAAGTCTCTAAATAAGTGGACTAAAAATGGTGAGATGTGAGCAAAAAGACTATTTTGGATGTCACATTGGTATCACTACACAATAAATTACCAATAATACCACTAAGACATAAAAATACTTATATGGGTTCTAGAAATGAAAGTTCTTGAATAAGATACCAGCGTATAAAATTAGAAACAATGATCATGGTGGTGATGGGAGAGACTGGAAACTTAAATAGTAAATGGTGCACAACCTAAGGGTCACATGTATGAAGGTATAATAGGCTATAGAATCAAACCCATCTGGCACTTTATAATTTATTTCAAGTATAATATATCTTAAAAAACACTAAATGAAAATAACAAATAACCTCTATACACCAAAATATCTCCAAATAAGGAGACTATCAACCTATCAAAGAAGTCATCACAAATCATGAGAGTTGTTCCAAAAAGGGAAAAGTGTGGGATAAAAAACTAGCGACATATAGAATACATACCTAAATAATTCAAGATGTCAGTATCTATAAAAAAATACATCTGTAAATGTACATATAAATGAGCATGAATATGTTAAACTATTTTTGTGAGGGGTTCTAATCACTTGCTAGATCAAAACTCACCTTATGGTTTTTAATAAGTACAAATCACATGAAAAATAGGATGTTAGGCCTAGACGATAATGTATCTATGATAGAGTGTAATCAAGATGGTGAAATTAATGAAGGATAAATTGTGTTTGCTTATGACTAGATTTCGACACCTACTAAACTAGGCCTCACCCTCTAGTCTTTGATAAATGAGATCATAAAAAAGGTACATGGCCAAGTAATAAAATAATAAAATATATCCTTATGTTTCCTAAATATCAAATATTGTTTTTAATTAAAAATAATAAAAAATTTACCCAAATATATTGTTTTGTAAAAAAACCAATAAAAGAACACCTTAAAAAAAAATTCCATAAAGAATTTTTTAATAAATAGTACCAGTGTCATTAAAACTATAACAAAATTTGAAATTTATATAAGTTTATAAATATTGAAAGCAAGGTACACAAAACCCATAAATTGTTTTGAGTAATCATTTACAAATTTTTCACAATTAAAGAAAGAAAAGTCATATTTTTAAAAAAAAGTATTGCTTAATAAAACTAAGATAATGTTTAAAATTATAAACAAAATTAGAAATTTCAATGTTTTTTGGAAATTATAAAACAAAACACAAAACTCAAAAAAAAGAGAGTGATTTCTTATAGTTTTCTCACAATATGAAAAAGAATAGTCATTTTTAATCAAAAATGGATTTGCAAAAAATATGTAGCTCTTGGCTTTGATATCCAAATGGGATTGAATTGGAGTTCATTATGTCTTTATAAGATAATATGGATTCATTTCTGAGATTTTATTTACTCTTAAAATAGGCAAAACTTACCTATAATAAAAACATAAAAAGAGGAAGCCTCCCCATGAAGAAAAACTTGAATTTCTTACACACCTTTCTGATTCTCAAGACCATCCAAAGAGGATGCAAGAGAAGAGAATACTTATTAAGGAAATAGAATACCAAATGTTGAGTAAGGATAAGTTAAATATCAAATTAATGACTATTGTATACCACTCTAATACCATGAAAATAATGATGACTAGATTGTTCCAATCCGTAAAGATCATAGGGGATAACATTAAAACATCCCATGATAAGTAAATACAAAAAAAATAGAAATATCATATATTACATCTCCAAAGTTTCCTATATATTATTAAAAATTATAAATATTTCATATATATGTAAGGAAGATCAATTATAAATAACAAATCAAGTTAAGTGATCAATTATAACTAAGAGATCAAGCCAGAGATCAATCACAACTAAGAGATCAAACTTATAACTAAGAGCTAACTATCCCTTAAGGATAGAAAAACTATAACATATCTCCATAATATCTAAGAGGTAAATATGTAATATCTCATAATATACAAAATAGTAAAAATGAAATATACACACATAAGTGGGTGGGAATAATTAAATAAATGAAAAAATAAATCACTTAGGTGAACATGAGCTAAGGCAAATAACCTACTCTAACACCTATTATACTAGGGAACATATTTGACTAGTTTTATGAATTTGTCCTAATATTTTGTCATTGGTATCTCTCCTTGCTTCAAATTTTTTGAATATATCAACTATTGGTCAATGTAGAGTTGTGGCAACCACCTTGCCCTAATTATAGAAACTTATTGACTTCATGTTGTGGTAGTGGATTCAAAGCCCATATCTATTTTATTTTTGACCCACCATGTTATTGCCTCACCATATAGTTGGTATGTTCCCCATAATGATTTTTTTACTTTAGAGTAATTTCAAAATTTGAAACATTTCTCCATTTATATGAACCACCCTTCAAATCTATCCCCAACATTGTTTCATCAAACTTCAATGGGTTCAAATTTTTTATGTCATGTGAAATCTTTGTTACAAATTGAGCCTTTTTATCTTGATGCTTTCCAGTGTAATATTTATATTTATTATCATCTTAATCATCATGTTCTTATTTTCTTTCTCCTCATCTTTCCATTAGTTTCATTTTTCTAAATATGACATTATGTCATGTGTCTCATTTAGGGTTATGAGGATTGATCAAGATTAGAAAACTATTATTAAACTAAATTATAGTGATCAATTTATTGATCATTATTGGATGTATTTCAATCAACATTAGACATTACATGAATAATTTATTCCTTATGTTAGAAAGGAAAATAAAATAAAGACTAGTAGACTCACTAGGTCTGAGTGTTTAAACCTACGCTTTGATACCAAATGCCATCAGTAAATTAGGTTCAACCTAAGAATTTCCACATGTTTTTTTTTTAATTTTAATAAATTAATCCAAATCTATCAAATTGAAATCATCAAATGAAGGTATACAAAAATGTAATTAGACCATTTTCATTATTTTCATTTTTCACCAAATTACATATATTTTTTCTAATTCTATGATGAAACCATAAAATAAACAAAAATTACATGATAAAAGGTTATTTCCAATGATCTAGATATAAATTACAACAAATACAATAATCCTCTCAGGTATCATATGGTCTAATGTTGTATGAAAAATCAATAATATAGATAACCTCATCTAAAATGTATAACATGGTAAAAATAATGAATACACAAGTATGAGATCAATATTTTAACATCACATACAACCACAATTGAAAATTAAAGTATAATAAAAGTGAACACACAAGTATTGTAATAGCCTCTACTATAATAATCAATTTTTTATAATAATAAGTATGCAATCATATGAAATAACACTTGTGAAATACCTATTGAAAATCAATGTAGTAGCTATGTTTAATAATAATAGTTTATTCATATTCAATTGTAATGGGGAAGAGAATCATATGTGTTCTTTTCTTCTAACCACAAAATGGCATTCTCCCACACACCTCCGCATTGGGAGTCACCCTTATCTTCATGAAGGGGTAGATAATGACAATGTGATAATGTTGAATCAATCAAGAACACACAAGAAAGTATAATTAATATTACATGTATCTAGTCATTTAGACCCTAGGTACACCTCTATTTGTTATGACCTAGATCAATCATGTAAACTAAATATTACAGTGGACAAACAATGCATATAGATATAAAATTACTTTGGCCAATGTATTTTTATATTCTTAAAGAATCTTGGTCATTGTCCACATAAGCATTACTCTTTTGTGTATCATATAATCATTAGTACCATTCCTATCTAACTAATGATGAGTGACTTGTAAATAATATCCTTTTTTATCACTCATCATCTATTAAACAAAAATGATGACCTTTTAATTAATAATCATAATAAAAGTTTATTTATAATGGAAAAACATTTAAAAAAAAAAAAAAAAAACACTACACTTACCATAAAGAGAGTACTAAATAAAATTTCATATTGAATTATTTCACACGAGAAGATAAAAATTATAAATTTGGTCTAAATAATTCAACTATTCCATAGTATTTACATGTAAAGTAATCATAAATAAATACATACCATATAATATAACTTAAAAATATTTTAAAAAAGCAATTATTTAGTATACATAATGCTGAGATTCAGCTTTATCTAATAAAACTAGATATATATCTATTTTCAACATAATAAACCTCCATACATCCCCATAGTCACAATTTTATAATAGTAAATCCAACCTATACAGATACCACATTTCATAATTGGAAAATTTTTGTTTAGTTGATTTATTTTTCATGATATATCCATTAAAAACACTTTTCCTCATAGTAAAAAGGTCTATGCAACATATTGATAAACATGCATTTTAAATCTATCAAATAACCAACACATAATATCATACTACTAATAATAACATAGAGTTTGTAATTCAACTAGAGGCCATATTTCATCAATGATTCATAGTTTCATCATTAAATTTTGGAGACAAAATTAAATATTAAATTTAAATTACTCATCCTCTATTTCAGGCTTGTGGGTGAGTGTGCGCTCACACTTCTAGGTCTATAAGGAGTAAATAATATCTATAATCATTTTAAAAAATAGATAAATATTAATAACATATAAACAATTCAAATCATATATATAATCTTCAAGTATAAATAATACTCTAACCATATCATTCCTAAAAAAATTATCTACTTAAGCAACATACGCTATTGGTTTATTAAATCCAATAATTATTTACAAGCATGCTAAAAATAGGTAAGTCAAATCAAACATCCAATCATATTATAACCACTTATCTAAAAACCTTTGTCCAAGCATACAATATCCATTTTTGGTTTCAATAACATCAACTATACTACAAAAGCTTAGGTTAAAACCTTAACAATAAACTAAAATTGTTTTAGGGTAATAACAATAATGTTCTACCAGTTTTTTGGTCAAAATTAACATTAATATGCTACATCCATCCAAAGTAAAACAACTACCACTATATACAAACATATTATGGAAAAACACATTGTTATACTATAGTTATTTTTATCAAGACAATAATACTATAATATAACTACTTAAGAAAAAATAACCACCACATCATAGAACTGTATTATATAAAAACAACAATATTATATTGTAATTGTTTAAGATTAAAAAAACCACTAGATCATATAGTCGTATTGTGGCAAAATAAAAAATTTATACTATAATTTTTTGTATCAAAAAACACTAATATAATATAGTTTATTTAATTCAAAATAACATTAATATGACATAGGCATTCAATAAAAAACCAACATCCAATATGATATAACAACTTAGATCTTCAAAAAAATATTATACAACCACTTAGGGATACAAACAAATATGCTACAACAATTCAACAAAAATTCGATACATCTTGGTTATATCAACAAACCATAAATTGAAAAGAAAAGCTTCCTAAATTATAATTAAATAACTAAATGGTGAATATATCACATCCATACTAGTTTAAGTAACTTAGGGTTAAATAATAGCAAATACCATAAAAAATAATGAACATGAACCAAATGGGTCACCTACAATACATTGGGTTTGTTATTCATTAATAAACTTATTAATTCTCTATTTTCTCAAGACCTATAGAAACTATTACCAATAGAAAACATTCATACTTTAATTAAATATTTTGTTAATTTCCTCATATTGAAACCATAGATATATATCACTACAACTACCATGTATTCCAAATATGTTCCTTCACCTTTATTATTATTAGTCCTTCCTTCCTTCAGTTGTGTGTTTTATTTCAACATATTCACCTTGTTTTAAAATTTTAAAACCCTAATTTAATAGATAAATATACTCATAATTTTACTCCACATTCTGTCTTCATACTCACATTCATCAATCACATTTGTGTCCAAAAAAATAGGCTTCATAAATTGACCAAAAATACTATCATCTTGGGTTTTCACTCTGAGTCACACTAAAAAAATCAATTCCTCCAACTCAAATGTAGATTATTGAATTGAATGAGGACCAAAACCTAATTATTCCATCCTTTTATCTTCTTTCTTATTATTAGACCCATTTTTAACTGCTCAAGGCCTTCAATACAAATCATGACCATGATACGTTCACCACATAAATTTATCAAAATAATTAAACTATAAACTAAGTGTATCCATACGTGAGTTTTATTGTTAGTTTAATCACATTAGGTCTCATACTACGAACATAAATTTAAGAAATTTATTCATATCTTAATAAATTTGTATAGAACAAACAAACACAAGACTATGCAAGTAGGATTATATAATATGATTATGTATTAAAGTCAAAGATAAAAATTATAAAATCATCAAATAATATATATAGATTAAATAAAACAACAAGATCCTAAACACCTCAAGTTTGTTTCATTGTATACCTTTATGTAAAATCATTTTGTTATTATCTAAGCCTAAATGGTTAAGCACGAGACACTCAACACGAAAAAAACATCCCTCCTATAGACACACGAACATTATAATAATAAATGGATGCATCCATAAAATTAATATAAAAATAAAATATGATCCATAAAATTCTATGTGAGTGTGTGATTTTTATTGTAATTTTCTGTCTACACCTAGTTGTCATGATATGCCACCATCTCTCCTATGATGTTCTCTATTAAGACTAAATTTTGAGATAATTTTTTTCTTGAATCTACCTCAGACAAGAATAAAATTAGTTAACCCATTTTATCATAGATGTTAAAATAGATAGAATAATTAACTTATAATAAATTATATAAGTGTTATTTTAATAATTAAATCAGAATGAAAAATATTTTATCATTAACTATACACATTTTCTGAACATATATGTTTAAATCTGAGATTCAAAATGATAAGTACAATAGTCACATCAAAAATATTACAATGGTATCAAGTTGAATAATGCAAATCAATTGATAGTATAAACTACTTCTTTAAGATATGTTTTATTCATTAGGGATAATATCATATGTAACATTAACCATGACTATAAATAAATATCCCATAATCTTATATATCCCATATCACTAATTTACACCTCTATGACAATACTAGTAATGTTTGGATAGTGTTTTAGATTAAGGTAAAAATAGGTTTTGAAGGGGCCCCGAAACCCTTTACATCAGATTGATATAAACCTTAAGCACATCCAAGAAACAAATAACCTGGAACTTACAAAAGCTAAACTAGATAAACCATTAATCTGAAAACAACCTACAAGAGATGGACGAACAATAACTATTAGTTATTATTTTTTTTTATGAGACCGAAGTTTCATATCTAGAGGAGGGACCAGAAGCTTAGATTTTTTCCTCTTAATAGTAGTCCAGCCATCCTCTACCTTAGCTACCTCAACAGCCCATTCCACAGAAGGCCAAGAATCATGAAGCCCAGGGGGTGACAAAACCTCAGCCAAAACCTTAGGAGAACCAGCCACCAACTGACTCCTAGGAGAAACCTTCAAATCAGGAGGAGGAACCACCACCTCCTTGAAAATCGGTTCAGATAGATTACATAATCCAATCTCCTCCGAACCTTCAATAGGAACCGTCTCTAGCTGAGACTCCTGATCTGTCAAAACAGATAAGATACTCTTTTCCTTCTCATTCTCAGAATCAGTCGAAGCTTCCTCTGGTTGTTCTGCAATATAGTGATCATGATCAACTTCTGCCCACCAAGAAGGAGATCTTCTAGGTCTGGATTTCCTTGCAGTGCACTGGGCTGCAACATGCCCCGTCAGATGACACTTCTTACATCGAAAAGGTAACCCTTCAAAATCTAACATTTGTGTCCAAGATCCCCTAGGGGAATCCAGACAAATCACCTCAGGAAGGCCCTTAGAAACATCCACCTCAACCATAAGGCGAGCACAAGTCGATCTGAAATACCTCTTGGTTTTTGCATCCACAAATAAAAATTCCCCTATAGCATTTTTGATGGTTTTAAACACCGAATCATGCCATATATGCAATGGTAAATTAGGGAGCCGAACCCAGACAGGGATCTTGTTGAAAGTTTCCTTTACAGGATTGAAATCCATATGCCACTATTTGGCGAAGAGAGGGTATTTACCCTGCCAGAAGAAATTTCTGTTGGAAAGAATGGTCTTCCTGTCCTCAGCAATGTGAAATAAAGCTATAAAAAAACCTTTACCACAAGGATAAATTTCAACATTTCCATCAATTAGTGGCAGCCATGTATGGGATATCTAGCCATGTAAATCGGCATGAGATGGCCAGAAGCCGCAAAATCTATAAATAGCCACAGACTTTGAAAAATACTCTGCCTGATCAAATATTTCTTTAACAGTATCAGGGTCAAGATTAACCCTGACAGGTTTTAAAGCACTTACATGTGATTCGCTAAATCTCCCCGTAAAAGCATGGCATTTCACTTCATGAATTTTGGCTTCAAAAGCAGCCACGTCTGCATAAGTTCTTCCCTTAGACCCAGGGACAGACCCAAAAATAGGGGAACCATTTACAGAATCCTTCAATGGAGAAGAACCCCCTTCCATGACCAGAATCCTATCCCCATTCACTGGTGAAGGATCATCCACACCAGCTGCCAAAACTGTAGCCGCCTGGACCAAGTCGGAAGTACGCGCTCCCGCTTGAGTTCCTGTGGTGTTCCAAGTCTCCATGCACGCGCAAGGAGCGGGGGGCGTGCACGCGCGCTGGGAGCAATTTTAAAAAAAAACAATTTCAAAAAAATGATTAATGAGAATAACTTGTTCAATGTTTGGATAGTGTTTGTTACCATATGCATTTGAATTTTTTGAGAGTGTCCAAGCTCATTTAATGAATATTTTTAAAATTATGTATTTCCATTAGGTTTTCCTATACAAGTTTCATGGGTTGGTTGTACTGATAAATAATGAAGATTTGGGTAGAAATACAAATCATTTGTAAGGTTATATTCTATAGTAATTTTCTTGGTCATACTATGAGAATCACTTGGAAACTTTATGAATCAATTAACAATAAACTGATACATTGAGAAAAAATACACTTTTTAAGACACCTCAAAGGAGTATCCTTAGAGACAAGTATGAATACACAAAATTTGAGTTTACATGGTGACAACTATTGAATATCAAAAAATTGCATTACATTCTAGATTATTCACAATGTTGTACATAGAAATAAATTAGATAAATACATTCATTTTAGCCATTTTCATAATATTGGAATGTAGTTAATAGTCAACCATTCAAAAAAGAGTGGTTTAGGTTGTCCAACCCAAAATACTAACCCCTTTTTGAAGGGTATTTTTTTATCAACATCATAATTGGGGTCTATTTTGAAGGATAACAAAAAAACATAGTGCATGACCAAAGGCCTAAACATAAAAAATAATCTATTTAAAATGCAAATGTATACAAATCAAAATTTATAAACCAATATATTCCATATGGATAGTGATGGTAACCCTAGACAATGCAAATTATCATAAGTGTTAGACTCTACCAGTATATTATAGAGATGTCATTAGCCTATGTTTCAAGTTTGAGTAGCTAATGAAGACTTTATTAGTAATTTTTAGGTATAAATGAACCATATATGAGTTATGGACAATTTAAATCATCAAATTACATTTTTATTCTCTTATATTTTCAATTCAAAATTAAAGCAACGTAATAAATAGATTATCAAATTCAATTTGATCAATATTTTATTGCCACATTTTGCATTATATTATTAGTTGTAGTTTTAAACTATTTCATATCAATTAAACCTAAAATAAAAAAATAAAAACAATGTTATTACATTTTTAGGCTTAAAATAACTTGTTAGTGGTTAGGCATATCATTATACCCACCATCCTAAACAAAATAGAGAGGCCATGAAATAAATATTATAAAAAAACCATTAGGTTCAACTAATGAAAAGCACATAATTTAAAATTAATAATAATTAGTAATAAAAATGTGCCAAACCATCTATAATCAAATATTGAAATAGTTATTGCAGTAAATTTTTCAAACAGTGAATATACAAAGTTTCCAACAATTATAGTTGTGTAGGCCAAATTAGTAAATACTATAAAAGTATAAAAATAAATTGGAGCTTCCAATAAAATATTTCAATCAATCTATACATTAGCCTTGAGTATTTATTATGATTATTTTATATTTAGATGTAGAGAGGGAAAAAATCTTTTGGGAAATTTACCTCCAACCACAAACTAATTGTATCCAACACACCTCCCCATTAGGAATGGTCCTTCCCTTCATAAAGGGGTAGATAATGATGATGCAAGTAATCAGACCCATCTAAGAATCACATTATAAATTACAATCACTATTATATGTAACTAGTCACATAGATACTAGGTATTCTTTTACTTGTTATGACCTCAAGAAAACACATAAATTAGACTGTATTGTGGATATGTAATGCATACAACTATAAAATTACATTGGCCAAATAATTTTATAGTATTATCATAATAAAAGAGTTGGGTCATAGTCCACGTAAATCACAACCAAAATTTAAAAAGAGTAATAACATAAAAATCATCAAGTATCAAAGAAAATTATACATAATGAAATCTTCCCTAATATATTCACATACCAAAAAATTCCATGCATGTGAATTTCAATAAAAAAAAATGTGTATTACATCCAGTTCTAATAAAATTAGTATTACAATATATTTTTCTTGCTTTCTCGTCATGCATCATGCATTAGGATATCATGTGATTAAAAAACTTAAGAAATGTTTTAATCATTACCTATTAATATTGATTTCAACTCATACTCAAAATAGATGAACTATCCTATGAATTTATATGGTATATCCAATAGTCTAAATCTTATAAATATCTTGGTTCTCTCTCTCCAAAATGAAAATGATTTTGATCTGATCATACTCAACTATGTGCATCTCATGTATAAATAATTGGTATATCATAATGCATAGTTCCATTTAGAGATTATTAAATATTATAATTACCTAAAACTTAATGATAATATATATAGATGATTTGGCATTGAAGGTTAATATTTAAACATATAGGATCTATAAAAACATAGTCCAATAAATACTACTGTGTATTTGATTATTATAATAGTCCTTAATAGCCATATCATCATAACCATGGTTTGTAATTCAAATTTTGTTTTATCTCTCACTATTCATTACCAATATCTTCCTTTAAAATTTTGTATACTCAGTCATTTTGAGTCTCAACTAAATACTATTCATCTCAAATACTTATATAATATGCATTCCATTAATGGCTATGGCCTTAATATAATGCTTAATTCTTGGTGAACTACTTATATTATTTTTCTCATAATAAAAATTAATATCTATTTTAATCCATTTCATAACCCTTTTGAATACATTATTAATTACTAGTGTATTTATAATCACTTTAAAAAATGTGCACTATGACCTATAACTGTCAAAATTTACCCAAAATTTTATTTTTAAAATAAACTTAGCCTTGCAAACTTAATAAGATATCCATTACAATGTATTTTGACATTATACAGTGGTTTTCATTTCTTATAAATTGAAGGTTCTAAGCTATAAATTATGCACTCAAATTTTAGAAACTTTCGAAGCTTTCCTTATGGGTTAGTTATTTAATCCCATAGATGGTTATGCAACTACATATATGTCTAAATATATCTCCTATCTAAAAAAATCATACCTTGTGAAACTAATTCCAATGGTTTGACTTCATATTTAATAAAACAAAATATAATCAAAACTTTAATATCGCTCAAAATATTACTGAAGAATTCTCCTATATGAGCTTGTGGGTAAGAGATAAATCTTACCCACAAACTCATAGGGTAAATTAATAAAATTAGTCAAAGGAACTCACAATATAAAATACACAAACAAAACTATAAACAACATAAGATATTTAATGCTTTCACAGTACATAAATTATTGACAAATGATTTCTAGGAGGAAAACTGTGTATATATTTTTAATGCCATAAGTTATTAACAAACCATAATTAAAAATATATACATAGTTTTTATCCCAAAAATCATTTGTATATAAATAAACTTCATTACTTTTTTAACTATTATAAAATGTGAAACCCATTATGGAATAAACTTTTAAGATTAAACATTAATAACATATTGAACTAAATGGGAACCTGGCTATCGATTTCTACAATCCCACGTTCATATATCTACAAATGGATTTTTAACTAAATATTAAATATACATGAATGTGTATTAAACAACTTATAAACAAAATATCATAAAAAGTGTAAAACCCATAAATGATCATACCCATATCTAGTATCAATTACTCACTTGGATAATATAGATTGATGGTAGGTTTTTGCTTGCAGTGTTCAGTTTTCAAAGTCTCCTCTCAACCTTCTTCACTTTTCCACTATCGTTATCATCTTAATCCATTATTTTATATATTTATTTATTTAATTATATATTTAAAATTTTAATTATGTATTCCATGATCATCAAAATCCATTACATGCATGCATTGATGTCAAGTAATTGTCTCCACAACATCTTTAACTGCCCTCCATATTTATTCCTATAGATATCAAAATTAACAAGAGTTTTCCTCCTAATTTTTTCCCTATTTTTTACCACTTTACAGACATGCATATTTTAATAATGCCTCAAAAATGGCCAAAAACACTAACTTGGTGTCCTCAATCTAGGGTTTTGACCAAGAAATAATGCCATAGAACTTCCAATTGAGTCATGTTGACTTGTATGAAAAAATAAAAATAAAATCATCTATTTAGCTTTTTAATCAAGTGTTCATCCATGTTATTTTTAGAGTTTCTTGGAAAACCTATCATAACATGCTAATTTGAGTTCTGTGCAGTAAGAAATGGGAATAAAATGTAGTCATGGCCATAGAATAAACACATCTTTCTTTAGTTTGGAATTATGTATTTGTTCCAAGAATGATGACAAACATGTAGAAAACATTCATTATTATTACTAAATACTTATAATTTTTTGATCAAAATAGAGTATTCAATGTGTATAAAATAAATATAGAAGACATTTAGGAAAGCTATTATCATCTTTTTATATTAATCTCTCTATGTTTGGAACTCCTTTCCATTACAAGTGATCAATATTTATAGACATTTACAATGAATTGCGTATTCACATTCCATCCTTTTGGTTTAAGTGATGATGAGTATTTTTATATTCCACATATTTTTTAAACACAACCATTGGTTAAATACATAAAAAAATATAATATATTATACCAGTTGATATCCATCACGCACTTGTCATTAACCTACACTCTATGATTTTTTAGTTTTATTCTATTATCAACACTTTGCTAGAAATGAATAGTTGTATCATCTTGAGACAAAGTTGTAAGAAGTTTTATTTATAATCACATTGATAAAATTTCATATGCTAAGTAACTAGTCTAAAACATTACTTACACTAATTGCTCAAGGTGTTGTTTGCTAGTTTTCATCTCTTGCACACTATTTATCTACCCTTTCAATTTTTCAACTAAATATCATCCTAATTTACCACCCTTTTTTATTTTCAATATATTAGCATAACTAGGTGGCTGCATTTTATTCATTTTTAATATATCAACATAGTGAAGTGGCTATTATTGATGGTTTTTCAACCAATTCTAGACCCATTTCTAATGTTTAAGTACTTCTTACTAGAATAATTATTCAATTTTTCAAAATTAAAATGTATAAAATACTATAAATAAGGTGGAGGAATAGGCTATGTGGTGGAAATTTATCATTACTAAAAATATGATGTTGATGGAGTTGTTTCTGAATAAGTTGCAATTGTAGAATCTAGTTTCAACAGTGTTGGATGAATTTTTATGCCCTTTTTTTATGGAGCTCAAGCTAGATTTGGTTTAGTGGGATGAATTATGGATCATAAATAATCTTTACAATGGAGATATACAAATGGAATGAGTCTTTTTTAACATTTTCTAATTAATGGGAACTTCCCACACCATACAGATCATTATGCATACTGGGACTTGGCATCTCATTAAAATTTGAAAATAAACATATTCTATGATGGTGAGGATTTCTCTATCATTCACCACATTCTATTTGATTTATTTTGATAGCTCCTTTAGTCAGTCTACATGCCTCTAAATTTTAATGCCATAAAATGTATTACACAACATCTCTTTTATCTATGTTTGTATCTTTTACATGACACTATATCTTGATTCAATGTAATGCTTTAGTGTGACATATAGTCTATAAAAGGCATGTGATTGATCTCTCATCACTACTTTATCTTTGTTTACCTTGGTGAATTTATATTTTACCTCATTCCAAGTGGTATTCAATTGTTGTTTCTAGCCTATGGACATATTTTAAGACTAAATTGAAATAGTGTCTAAGACTTGTTCATATCTTTAAGAGGAGATGAAAAAAATATCCTATTTTCTACCTTGATATTATGACATTATGTGTGGATTTTATGTAGCTTTTTTATAATGAGCTAGTATTTTATTAGCTAGGATAGAAGGGTAGTTAACTATTTCTCCTTAGACATGACTTGGTCACCCAAAACTTGAGTGACTAAAGCATGTCAAGTGTTATCAATCAATTAGTGAGCATTGGTTAGGTATAGGTGTAGGTATGTATTTTCCTCCTATCACTGTGACACCTCTTGTTTTAGTCCATAATACTTTTAAGTGATAGACTCCTAAAATACAATCACTCTTATAATTTCCTTTGACAATGGTAATTGAGAAAAATTGAGTGATGTTTCCTATATATTTTTATCAATAATAAAACTAGAATTCACATAACTACCAGGTGCTTTCTTAATTTTTGTCATTAGAAGATAAAAGTTTGTTCATTGAGTTGATAGTAATATAACATTCCAAAACCATTACTTGGGTAATTATGACTTGTGTTGAGATGCCTCCTCTTGCATAGGTCCTTGAGTAGACTCCAACACTTGTCATGTAAAATATGGTTGTTGGACTTTGGGTATCACCACCTTTTTAGTAGACTCTATTTCATACTTTGTTGTGACTTATTAATTTATCTTATGATATGCCTTTGCATTACTTTTGTATTTACCTATACCTACTACTTGTGCTTATTTTTTTTCCTCTTCCTAGTTACACAAGACTTATTTTGATTTCTTCTTTTCCTTGACCTTTGTCGTTACATAAAATTTAAACCTTTTCATCATTTCTTGTACTTCATTTATTAAATAAACTTAATTGTGGCCACCTAATTGGGAGCATGAATTCCACTCCATGAAGTCCATCAAAATCCAATTAATAGATACCTTGTGAAGTACATCAAATGACCATGATAAATATGAAATATGGTAATATTCAAACTCAAAGATGAAGATATACTACAAAAGGTTTTATATTGTTATTATATTTCCAAATAAATCAAATAAAAATATTGAATCATTAAGATTTCAATTATAATGCATCTCCATATTTAAATATGATGTAGACATGGGATTGGTGTAAGGAATAATTAAATAATGGGTAAATCCTGATAGCATCATTATTTTTAGGTATTCATGGTAAATTATTTTTAGATATTTGCACTAAATTAAAGATTATTTGTAAGTACTCATTGTAAATTATCTTTAGGTACTCAGTATTTCTTTTTTCAAATTACTCACTTTTTAATATGCTTGAATTAATTGGAATAACATAACTACTAAGGTCAAATATTTACTAATATTATTTTATATTTACCAATATAATTCAATCCATTATTTACCATAGACTCTATCTAATTAAATATGCTTATACAGTGTGCCATAGACAATTAAATATGCCTCAAGAACTTATTTATGCATACAATGTTTTGGTAAATAGAGTCCATAGAAAGTTATAAATATTACTAATTAATAGTAACACTATAAAAGATGTTTTAGAAAAACAAATTTCATGTTCTTTACTTATTTTTAAAGAGAAATTTTTTTATGTATGTTCAATCAAGTGATGTGTATTGTATTAGGATTGATATTTTTTAGTTTTTTGTATATTAATTTAATTAGCTCAAAATATTCTAACATCTGATTTTTAAAGCATATAAATTTTGAGATATAATATAATGCATATAATAATAAAAATACTATATAAAAACATAAATAGATAAGATAACAGACATGTAGTAATAAAAAAGACTATATAAAAAATATAAATATGATAACATCCGTGTAATAATAAAAAAGACTATATAAAAAAATTAATATATAAGGTAGCATGTGTGTAGTAATAAAAAATATTACAAAAAAAAATACATAACATAAAAACTATACAATAAATATAAGTTATTTTACTAAAGATTATTGATTTTAACCATGGTGAAAAAACCTATTTTATCATAGAATGTTTTATAATTATGTTAACATATTGTTTGGATTTTTTTGTATTTATAATAAATCAAAATATTTTAATGCTTATACACATTACTAAACTTAATAGTTGACAAATTAGTATGGATAGCATATAAGATACTTCTAACTAAAATAATTGTCAAAAGATGCCCAAGAATAACAAGCCATGGAAAATCATATCTAATTGCTGCCATTCATCAAGATATTCAACATACAACATTACGAAAGTGTTCTCCACTTATATTACTTGTACAAACTATAGTTTTAAAAGTAATTAATGGTGCCTCAACTATTCATGGACAACTTTCAATCCCAATAATGGATTTTGCTAAATTATAAGGAACAAGACATACAAATTTCAAAGAGGGTATCTACCACAAAAAATATATAATGATTGATGAAATAAACTTCATTGGGAAAAAAATTATATAAAACATAGACTCTAAACTCTATCAAGCATTTCAAAAAAATGCAAATATGAGTTTTCTTAGTATATCTATGATTTTGGCTAAAACTTTGGGTCAGCTTACTATGATAGTAACAGACATATAAAAATATTTTGGAAAGAATTAAAAATAGTTTTTATTTTAGATAAGTTGTTTACACAAGAAGGAGAAAATAATGACCAATAAAAATGTCATAAACTTATCATAAATTTGAGAGATAAAAAACTAACAATTGTTTATTGGAAGGTATTGATGACAAGAACCATTGTTGGAATAGATTGAGCCATGAAAGAAGATTTTGAAAAGTGAATTAATTTTTTCCACAAATGATAATGTTCATAACCATAATATAATAAATTATATTGATTTAAATAAAATGAAAATAAAATTTCCAACGCACTAGTTATTATTTTATATGGATTCAAGGGTAATGTTAACTTCTAGTATTTGTATAGAATCAGGTCTTGCAAATAGATCTCTAGGGTATATTAGAAGTTTAATATACAAACCAAGGAGTGCCCCACTAGAATCATCGACATATATTATCATCGAGTTTGAAAAATAATTGGAAATTACATTTGAATATGAAACTCTTTATATAATTACAGTTGTACAAATACAAACAGGAAACACAAATGAACTATCCTTATGGTTGGATTGGGTATTAAAAATACACAAATCATAAGGTTTGACTCTTTCAAAATCCACATTTGATATAAGATTAAAATAAAGAACATGATTAAAATTTGTGGCTATATCTCATGTAAATTCCTTGGAAGGACTAAAAATATTACCATCATTTATATATGACCCGTATGAAAATCCAAAACAATAGCAAATGACTTTCCAAATAGAAAACTAAGGAAGAGAGATTGAAACTCTAGCAGATAAATAATTTTATGTACTTATTCATTATTTGACATTTTATGTGATGTGTATGGAATATTTTGATAAATATTAAATAATTATTTTTAAGTATTTTATTTTATGAAAATTATAATTTTTAGTGATTTAATGCAATGTATATTGCACTTTTTGATGATTTAATGTGATTTATATTATAAATATAAAATTTAATGAAAAACTTCATATTGTGTGTTAAATAAATGTCCAAAACACATAGATTGTACTAGCATACCTATATTAGATGAATCTACATGTAAAAGATGCTGAGAGATATTATTATTGAGGCACCTATTCCACTTATGTTAAAAATATAATATAATATAGGGAACTCAATAATGATATCTATCGGTGCCTTTTACATAGATTTATCTAAGATAATTATGCTATTACAATGTCAATCTTAAACATTTTTTAGATATATTCACTAATACCATCAAGTCAATAATAAATAAATGCATGCACATTAATAATATCATCATCATCATCATCATCATCATCATCATCATCATCATCATCATCATCATCATCATCATCATCATCATCATCATCATTATCATTATCATCATCAGTTTCATCATCGTTATTATTATAATTATTCATTTTAGGATGGTTTCTCACTTATAATAACATATTTTGGCCATTTTTCATCACTTTATTTTATTAACTTGATGTCCTGTCATAATTTATAAAGAAAAATGTTTTAACAAAAAAATATAAATCTTACATCATAACATGTTCTCTCAACACTTTTTTTTTTTGAAATATGTTATTGCAACATAATCTATATCATATTGTGCACAAGATGCTTCCAATGCATAATTTTTTTATATTCTAAAACAACTTGTGCCCATCTCTAGGAGTAAATATATGATCCTTTTATGTTAGAATTTGTGTCAAAATAACCTATAACATGAAAGTAAAAAAATATATTAAAGGTGTTTTATCATATATTTTTCAATAATCCTAGAAATAAATAATAAGGTAGAGAAAAAAAATTAAACATATTTTAGTAGGATTTTTTTTAGGTGTTATTTTTATTGGATAACTATTTTTTGACATTTTTTATAAATAGTAAATTATTTTTATAAATTATCAATAAACTTCTTAATTTTATAAAAAATATACATCTATTAATATTAATTTTTATAGTATTCCTTAAATTTTACTTACTATATTTATGTTCCATAGTTTTCAATATAAAAATATTCACATAAAAATATACATTTTAAAAATTATCATTACTTAAAAAAAATTATATGTAGTTAAAAATTATATTTATAATGTTTAAATTAAATACATCAAATTATACTAATTTTTATCATATTATTTTGATTGGTAAAAAATTTAAAAGGAAAGAGAAAATAAAAATAGGGAAATGGAAAATAAGTAGTAAGACAATTATTATGAAAGAAAATCTTAATTATCACACCAATTTATGCTCATTCAGTTATTGATATTATTGATTTTTTTTTTCAGGCACACCAGACCCTAAACAAGGTAGCCTCTAACATTTTAAGATCTCAATAGTGTTAAAATCCAATCTCACAAGGAGCTATTACACCTTTCTAATTGAGTTTACACAATAACTAGATCTTTAGTAAGATTCACATTACAAGGAGGTTTCTACCCCTTTAGATGTTGAGCACTCACAACAACACCTAAGAACACATCTACCTTTATACTAATGTCTTCAACATGAGATGGTTAAAATCTAATTATCGATCTCTCAATGTATCCAAATATACCTTTTGGAGCACATAACAATCCATGTTAGCCAAATCACATTACATACTTGAGCCAACATGCAAAGATAAATTAGGACACATTAAATATCCCAACTAACCCCACTCTTCAACTTTGCACATTTAATGTAATCTTCATAACAATAACTCTATCCCAGTCTTCAAAAACATGACTAGATGGTCATACACACTATCTACACTCTGATCAGTCTCTCAAACTAGCCACCAAGCTCTCACAAACACTATCAATCCTTTGAACATTCATAAGACATCCAAAACATCTTTTGGATCACTCTAGGCCTCTTCACTCATGCTCAACCTACAAGATCACTAATCTTCCTTTAGAAACATGACCTAAAATTCATACTCATAGCCCTCAATCTGATTTGATCATCAAACTAACCATTGGTCACACTTGGCCTCTTCTCTTCTTTGCTTCAACACTCACACCTCTCTCATTCATACAAGTCTAGAACTCATCACCTTTGGTTCCACTATTTATAGATAAATATTTATCAACACCATGTTAGTCAGCCATTAGGCATGTCTTAATTCTTAATACATCTATCATACGAAGATAAGGATTAATATAACTTAAATAGCTCAGCCATATCATCTATAGGTCACCCTTAAGGAACTACACCTTTTATAAAGCAATTGTATCCCTTATAGGTATCATGTGAACCCATTCACTCTTTTAGCACTCCCTTAAGAAAAACAAGAACACATGACCACTTTTAAATAAATAATTCCACTCCTTATGGCCCCTTTGGCATCCTTAAATGATCACAATCAACTTATCTTTGTTTCTATGTAATTTCGCTTTCACATTCAAAGAGAGAAAATGAGAAACTTAAAGAAATGGTCAAGGCTTGTATGTACCTGGATGCAGTTGTGCACACCATTATCCAGACATTGTGAGAACTCCTCTTTGGTTGTGGAGGATGACACCTGAAAGAGATAGACACTAAAACATGAAAAATGTTAGCTGATAAGAGGGTGGATTACCAAGCAAAAGCTTGGTCCTAGAAGTGCTAAGGCTTCTTGGAGGATGACAATCCACTGTTAAAATAGAATATGACAGAGATAGAAAAGAGAAATAATAAAAGACTGAAAAGAAAGAATTGAAAGCAAATGTGTACCTGATAAGCTACAATCTACTTAACACAGTCACCGATGTCGGTGATATTGCTGGCGTCGGTTAGGAAGTCACCGACGTCGGTTAGACTGCCGACGTTGGTAGGGGAAATGGACGAGGTCGATTGGGGTAATGACCAGGGATAGGTTACAGGTCTAGTTTTTGGTCTGCAAGATGGATTGTGGTCTTGTCTGTGAGTCAGGGAGTTTGTTTGGGATGGTAAAATAGTAGATAGAATCTTTAATAAGGACTAAGGTAGAGGGTATGTTGTCAAGAAAAGGGGTAAGGGGCAGGAAAAAGGCCTTTCAGCCTTTTCATGAAGTAATTTAGTCAGGTTGATTAGATTGGTCTTAAGATGGTTTGTAGGTCTCTGATAGCTTGTGCTGAGTTGATTGAACAGAGGGTATTTATCTAAATAGAAAATAAAGGGGTGTCAAAGGCAAAGAAAAGGGAATAAGGGGTGAGAGAAGGCTTTTTAGCCTCTCCAAGAAGAACAGGGAAGGTTCGGTCAAGGATGCTTGGAATAGACGGTAGATAGAATGCTAATATATTTGAAATGACACTGAAATGAAAATAGTACAAATACTTAGCTGTGACACGAGTTGGCAGAGGTGCAAAAGCTGTGTTTCAGTTGTCGTTGGTGATGGAGATATCATGCAATCCCTGTTCAGAATGTCTGATGCAAGACCTCAATGCCTAGAAAATGATGTCAAGAATGTTGATCCCTACAAGAACACCAAAAAGCCAGAACACTAGAAAGCAAAAGCATGAGAACTTTGTTTCGCCGGAAGAGGTCTCGAGATTCATGATTAGCTCTAGAGATTAATGATTTGTGATTAGATCCCTCAAAGGTTTTAATTTTTGGTTTAAGTAAAATCGACGTCGGTGATCCTACCAGCGTCAACCGACATTTGACCAACATCGGTGGGTGGAGAATGGGTAAAAGAGCCACCAAGCCTGTTTTCCATCCGCCAAGTGCACTATCCATTGGAGAATTGTCAAAGGTTGGGCTAAATATGCACGAGAGTTGGTTAAGCAGTTAGAGAGAAGTAAGAATAGGTCTTGGGTGAGTCATAGGGTGGGAAATAGTCTAAGGTGAGGTGTTAGATGAGGTGTTATAGGTGATGTGTCAAAGGGGAGGATATTAATAATAAATTATTATTTTTAAATTAGTAAGTGTATGTTTTAGGAATGGGTTAGGAATGGACCAAGGGGGAAGATGAGCAAGGGTTAGACACGATTTCGGTGTCTACATTTTCCCCTTTTTGTCTTGTTGGTTGCTCTAGATGAACTACAAGACAAAAATAGGAGTTGGTTGCCCCGATTATGGATGAGGTATTCCGCCTCAAAGCAAGATTCGAGAGAAGGGAACCTCGAATCGGGTGTTGATTTGATAGAGAGTGGATGAAAAGGGTGAAGATAGAGTGAGAATGCTATAAAAGTCGTGATTATGCGTACACCACTTCACGAGATGGTTAGGTCAAATTGTCATAGGTCGAGGGTCGAGGAGTGCCAAAATTGAAATAACTGGGCCCCAGCATTTAGTCATCTACTGATTGGGTTATTCAATCTAAGCTGAAGCTCCAATGGTCATCGTGTTTTAGGTATCCCAGGCTTAGGAAGTGGTCCTAGAAACACAAAAATGTCACAAGTAGTGGGGATCAACTGTCTTGCGATCCTATACTTGTGAAGGTAAAAAATATGTGCACAATTTTGCTAACCAATCATGAGGTAGCATACATGCAAAAACAACCAAGGCAAAATCACTTTGGAAGTAGTCATGGTCAGAGGAGATGGTCATGATCTCCAAGGTCTGGTGGTCGATGGACGGAGGCAAAAGTGATCTCAAATGTGCCCTAGGGGGCCAAAATGACTTGTACTGGAGGGTTGACTGATTGGGGGCATGATTTTGGGGCAGCGTGATGAAAAAAGGAGGTTTGAAGGTTGCCAACATTAGTGATAAAATTGATGTCGGAGACATACAGGGACCAATGTCGGCAGGATATCGGCCGATGTCGGCGGACTAGGGCATGTTGATGCCGACGTCGGCGGCCTACCAAATCTGACAAAACCAAATTGGTGGCCCACCAAAAGTCATCAAATAATCAAATACATCTCACATCATCATCTCGCAGGCCAGTATATACATAATATCAAAATCTGCCCTCAAGGCTGTGGCTATGGTGGCGGTGGCGGTGGCCGGTATATATATATATATATTGAGAGAGAGACAGAGGCATAGAGTATGCCATTTGTAAAACATTGATATATATATGATGTAATTTTGATCATTAATGTGTTATGAAAAATGTTATGGATGCATTTGTATGTTATTTTGATTTGATACATGTTTTGATATGATGTTTAGGATTATGATGCTGAGATTATTATGTTTATATGATGATGAATGTATGATTAGGATTAATGATTATTGATATGGATGAAAATGATTAATGTTAATGATTATGAAAATATGTGATTGTTTGACATGTTATTGGCAGGTGACGAAAGAATGTGATGGAAGAAATGCGATGAAGGAATGGCTGAGCTAACCCCAGAAGACCCCATGTCAACTGAGTGTTGCCTACATAGCCCTTGTTGTTAGGGCCTCAAGCTAATGTAGTTCTCCCAAGAGGGAGGAAAAAGATTGAAGTGGTTGATTTTGGTCATGATAATGATATAGCACTGCCCATATGTCTGAGGGTACATGCTTGAAATGACGAGGAGAAGATGATGCTACAGCATTTTTCAAATGGTGTATTTTGTAACATTGGTCGGGGTTCTTCATCCCTAGCAACTATCCATATTCGTGATGGATTAATGCTAAAATTGAATTGCAAGTTGATTTATACTTCAACAAGTAATGGTTTATGCTTGACATAAATTATGTGGTTGATAGTTTCCATGTGTATTGATGTCTATGGAAACTAGAATGATTAGGTTATGTGAGTGGTTAAAAAAGAGTCAAGCTGAATTGTGTGGACAAATGATGTGGTTAAATGTGACCAAAGTGTAGGTAGAAAGTAAAAGGCATAAGCGCCCTTTTATTGATAAGGACCAAAATGACAACATAAATAGGGGTTGTTAGAACCAAGAGCCCCATTCATGTGTTGCATTGTTGACCATGAGTTGTGTTAAAGCGATAATTGAATCACTTCGACATTAAAGAGAGCTCGAAGTTCCTTGAGTAGGTGGTATGATAAGAGGAGAGGGTAACCCATTTTAGAGTAGTGATAACTTTGCCCCTTTTTATAGGAGATCCTGAGACAACTACAAGTCAAGTCCATGACCCTTTTTTTTTGGTGCAGACTGATCAATGCGGGAAGTCTACATAGAGATGTCATCTTGTTTTATGGTCATTTGTGAAGCTGATCGATGCGGAAAGCTTCTAAGAAAGTGTTGTTTGTAGCAAGATTTAATCATAGCCATATTTCGAGGGAGTGGTCTATATTTTGCTTTATAAATTTAAGGGCTTTTGAATAGCTGTCCTTTGAGGGAGCAGTCTATTATCTACAGAAATGATAGTACAGCTATCCTTTGAGGGAACAGTCTGCTTTTTGATTTGATTTTGTGACCTTGGATATTTTGACATCTTGATTTAGTTTTGACAGAATGTTAAGTCATGGACAAGACTTATAGAAGGTCAAGGGCTCCCTTTTATTAGGATAAAGCATCCATACTTTATAAAAGGGTTATAGAGTATTTGTTAAGGGAAAAAAGGTGGAAAGGATTTGAGGATTAAAAGGGTAGGGATTGCTCAAAGGACGAGCTCAAGTTAAATGTCAAGTGGATGAGTACTCGACTAACAGTAGAATGGTGGTAGATGCAAAGCATTAAGGGGCTCAGGTTCTGGCCAGCCTTCAAGAGAAGAGAGATGATAAGTCCCTAATCCATACTTGTGCATGATGATATAAGGTCTGAGCTAATTAGGAGCAAATTTTCCTTGTTTACTCCGTTCCATATTGGTCACATGTTGGTTCTCTTTTAGGATTAGGTCTCCGATATTGAAATCTCTTTCTCTCAGAGTTTTGTTATAGGCTCGTTTGATGCAATTTTGATAGACATGGAGATGGTTGAGGGCAACAAGACGACGTTCATTGAGTAACTCAAGTTGAGCTAATCGATCTTGATGAAAGTCATCGTTAGAAAGAATGTCATGGAGTGAAATGTGAAGAGATGAGATCTGTACTTCAAGAGGTAAGACAACCTCTATTCCGTACACTAGAGAGAAAGGGATAGCACCTATAGAGGTTCAGATACTAGTGCGGTAGGCCCACAAAGTGAAGGGTATGTGAACGTGCCAATCCCTTCCAGTGTCGTTGACCACCTTCATGAGAATTTTGGTTAAGATTTTGTTAGAAGCCTCGGCCTACCCATTTGCTTTTGGGTAGTAAGGTGAAGAAAAGCTGAGTTTAATGCCAAAGGAGTCACAAAGTTTTTGGACAGTTTTGTTTTTAAATGACTTTCCGTTATCGGTGATGATTTTGTGAGGTACATCGAAACGATAGATGATGTGGGTGTTGATGAAGTCAATAATCTTGTCAGCTTTTGTGGAGATGAGAGGAATAACTTCCACCCATTTAGTGAAATACTCGGTAGTAGTGATGATGGACTGATGATGAAGAGTTGAATGAGGGTTAATCTCGTCGATGAGATCTAAGCCCCATTGTGAAAAAGGCCAAAAATCCTGAGCGACTTGTAAGGCATGATTAGGGAGATGAAGCAAGTTAGCATACTACTGACATTTGATGCAATGCCGAACATAATCGCTATAGTCTTGATGAAGAGTGGGCCAATAATAACCTAGGCAAAGGATGCGCTTGGCAATCGAGTTACCACTGAAGTGTCTGCCACAAATCCTGTCATGGGCTTATTTAACAGCATGAGAGGCTTCAGTGGAATTTAAAGAGCGAAGAAGAAGGCCATCAAAACCTCTTTTATAGAGAAGGCCCCCTAGCATGGTATAGCGAGTGGTGCGCTTGATGAAAGCCCGTCGTGCATTGCTAGAGAGGTTGGGAGGAATGATAGAATGAGCCAAGTAGTCCACAAGTTGTTTATACCATACATCTTGTGAACTAGAGTCTATGGTGTGGATGAGGTTGATGTCAGTGGAAATGTATGAAGGCAATGACACACGATGTACCATGCCATAAATTCTTGATGAGGATGATGATGAAGAAGGAATATGCGAGGTGAGGGAAGCCATGGTGTTAGCAAACTTATTCACAGATCGAGGGACAGTCTGCAATAAGTGATGGTTAAAACATGCTAGAAGAGTGTCAACATGGTGCTTGTACCTTTGTAAAATTTTATTTTTACAAAGATATGAACCATTGATTTGATTGACGACAAGTTGTGAGTCACCAAAGATGTTGATGGTCTTGATGTTTAAAGAAAGGGAAGTTTGAAGTCCCAAAATTAAGGCTTCATATTCGGCCATATTATTGGTACATTCAAAATTGGGTTTGAAAGATAGGGGCATGGGCTCACCCTCGTGTGGGATGAGGATAACCCCCGCACCCCCATCGATTTGACATTTAGAGCCGTCAAAGAACATCGTCATTTGGTAGAATGTGTCATCTGTCGCGAGAGTGGTAATAGATTCATCGAGAAACTTACACTGAGAAGGTTGATTGTCAGGAAGAGAGGCATCTACTAGTTGGTCAGTGATTGTTTTCCCCTTTATAGATTTTTGCTGGACAAATTCTAAGTCAAACTCAGCAAGAAGCATGAGCCAACAAGCCATACGCTGGTTTTGATATGGCTTAGAATGCATGTATTTAAGAGGATCAGTGTGAGTGATGACAAAGGTTTTGTGATTAAGAAGATAGTGACGGAGCTTGGTAGTGGCAAAGACTAATGCCAAATAGAGTTTCTCGGTATGAGTATATCGAGTTTCATAGTTGACAAGTGTTTGACTTATGTAGTAGACTGCTTGCTCATGCTGTTACTCGTCTCGATGCGCGATCATGGCACCTAATGAATGATTGGTTACTGAGATGTAGAGGTAGAAGGGCTGGTATCTTTGGGTGGAATAAGGACTGGTGGAGAGACCAAATAGCGTTTGAGGGCTTTAAAAGCCTCTTGTCAATCTTTATCCCATTTAAAGGAGATGTCCTTCTTGAGGAGGTGATGAAAGGGTTGGTAGCAGTTAAAAAGCTGCAAAATGAAGTGGCAGATGGATTGGAGCTTCCCTTGTAGACTGTGAAGTTGCTTGAGATTAGTCACAGGTGGCATCTCGAGGATATGACGGATTTTGGCAGGATCTATCTCAATGCCATGAAGAGAGACAATGAACCCTAGGAGCTTTCCTGAAAGGACCCCAAAGACGCATTTCTTGGGGTTAAGATGGACATTGTACTGAAGAAGGTGAGAGAAGATGATCTTGAGGATAGTCAAATGGTCACAACAAAGCTTAGACTTACCAAGCAGGTCATCTACATAGTCCTCCATGATTTTATGGAGGAGATCATGAAAAATGTAAGGCATGGCACACTGATATGTGGCGCCTACATTTTTCAGACCAAAAGGCATGATCCGATAGCAGAAAGTTCCCCATGGTGTAATGAAAGTGGTTTTGTGTTGATCTTCTGATGTAATCAGGATTTGGTTATATCCTAAAAACCCCTCCATGAGTGATAACATCTCATGACCAGCTGTAAGATCAACAAGTTGGTCAATGTTTGGAAGAGGAAAGCCATCCTTGGGACAAGCCAGGTTAAGGTCACGATAGTCCATGCAGATCTGGATCCCCCCAGTCACCTTGGTGACAGGGATGATGTTAGAGACCCACTACAAATAATCGATGGGTTGGATGAAAGAGATAGAAAGAAGGCATTGAAGCTCCTCTTTGACAAGGAACGCAACACGAGGATGCATTTTGCAAAGCTTTTGCCTAACAGGCTTAGCCTCTAGGTTTGTGATGATGTTATGAGTGGCAATGTTAGGGTCGATACCAGGCATGTCAGCGTAGGTCCAGGCAAAGGCTTTGCGATTGTCTGAGAGAAATGTGGTATAGTTGATCTGCTCTTGGGTGTCTAAAGATTGACCAATCTTGAAGACATGAGGAACACCAGAAGATGAAAGGTTAATGTCAATGGTTGATTCATTTAACATAACCTGCATTTTAGAAGGGAGGGAGTGCTGAATGAAAGAATCGTTGACACCCATATAGGTAAGAATGGCATCATCGTCTATGCAGTGGATAGTGTTGATGGTTGTCGATTCATCATCTATCATGCTGGGATAAATGAGAGGGAGAGACCTAGAAACCCCGTTGAGTTGATAGGTTAGGGGTTCCAAGTGGATGGTGTTTATGCAAAAAAAACTAGGAGGGATGGAAACCACCAACTCCATAGGTGAGGATGGAAGAATAGGCGAGTCTGGAAGAGATTGGTCGATGGTGGGTTTGGGGTAAAGGTTTGTGAAAGCCTCAATGGGTTCTTGAAAACCTAGTCCATATCATTTCTTTGCATTATCATCATTAGGTGGTTTGATGGACCGATGGGAGCCTTATTCATAGCGCCCAAAGCCAAAACCCTTCCATGCACACCTATAAAGGTAGGTATGTGTAAAGGTGTGGTTGCCAAGAAAGGAGAAATCAGATGTGAATAGTTGAGGTGAGGAGGAAGGATTTGAGTCAGTAGGAGCTTGATCCAGCCCCCCATAGATGAGATTGGTTCGAAGGCTAAGAGGACCATAAGGAATGACCATTCTAATCTAACGGTCATAGCTTGGATTTTGATGAAGCTGTCCATACTCTTGAGGAGTTTGGAACATGTCTACAGTAAGTAAGCGATATTCTCCAAGTGAAAGTCTTTGGAAGATATCGTCCATGGGGTCCTTGTTTGTTAATTGAGAAGGTGATGTGATGGCAACCGTTGTTTGTGTACTAGTTGATGCTTTCACGGATGGAGACGATGTTTGGGTTGGTGCCTTGAGAGGAATAAGAACATCATTCGGTCGATAAGTTGTGTTACAAGTCTTAAAAGGGGATGGGTTGGTAGGAATGACATGGACTTGTCTGTCATGTTCAAATTTGACACAACGGTGAAGTGTTGAAGGGACGCAAGCCATGGCACGGATCCAAGGTCATCCTAATAGCATGTTATATTGGAATTCTCCCTCAATGATGTAGAAGAGGTCTGGGATTGTGCGTGGACCAATATGAATATGGAGGACAACAGTGCCAATAGTGTTAGTGGTGGTGTCATTAAAGGATCTAAGGATTGCGTCAGTTTTCTATACGCAATTCTAGGGAAGAGCCAATTGATCAAAGGCATGGGTAGAAATGATATTAATGCTAGCACCCCCATCAATCATAACTTGCTTAATGCAGGTTCAATCAACGTAGGCTGTGATGAAAAGAGCAGCATCCTAAACTTCCAAGGTAGAGGTAGGAATTTTAGAATCGTTAAAAGTGATAGAGGCAATGGGGGATAAAGAATGGACTAGGACAGCTAGTGGTTAAGGGTCTTCACGTTGGACCTCTGCTGCTTGTAAGGCTTTGATTAGAGCTTGACGATGCTAGGGGGAGCTTTGGATAAGGTCATATAAGGTCATCTTCACAGGCGTTTGGTGAAGTTATTTTATCATAGAGTCTTTGATTGCCTCTGAAGAAGGGGGTCGGGATGCACCTAAGATGGAAATCTTGGGTTTTGGTGGTTGAGGTGATTGGAAAAAAGGATAGGCCCAAGGAATAACAACTTTTTCTTTTGCCTTGTCCTTTTGTGACCTAGTGGTTATGTGGATAGCATTGATTTCAAAGATAGGAGGGGAAGAAGGGGTCATGGCCTACTGGTGAGATGTTGATGTGGTTGAAGAGGTTAGATGGGAAGGTGTCGAGGGTTGGTCAAGAGTGTCCTTAAGGAGAAGAGTGTCCTTCTCCATATAGCGGCGAATGACTGCCTTGAGGGCACAGCAAGTCTCGGTATTGTGTCCTGGCATACGATGGTATAAGCAAATCTTCGTATCATCAAACCAGGAAGGTTTTGACTCGAGGGGTTGGAATGGCTTGATAGATGGAAGGGTTATGCTAGAAGTCTACAAAAGTTGGTGTAATATCAAAGCGTATGAAGCTATAAAGGGGTCTGTGCTTGTTGATGCATAACGTGCTAGTGAATTTTGCTTGGGAGGTGTTGAAGAAGGCTTCCATACCACCTTTTGGGTTGGTGGTGTGGCCATATGTGAAGATGGCACTTTCTTCATGAGAGGTATCAAATTTTTGAGAGGGGGTAGACTTATGGTTGGCAAAGGAAGTAATGGAGGTAATTTGTTTTGGTTAAGGGTCGGAGTAGGGAGCACTCTGATTAAGGTAGAAGGATGAGGGCCTAAAATGGAAGGTAATGTTGATGGTGGAGGAGGGGTTCAATTCTGTGGTCTGGCAGTCTTCTTCGACTTGGTTGGAAGACTATTATTAGTCAAGGTCTGGTCTAAGTCCACCTTCACTTGCGAGTGAGTGAGGGTAGAGACAGGGCAAATGCCGAGTGACTTGATCGGTTTAGATGGAGTAGATGCAGGTTTAGAAGCATGAGTCTGGTCTTTGTTGAGAGTCTTGGGAGATTCTGCCTTGGGAGGATTGGCAACATGAGACGAGAGGGCACGGGGATGTTGAAGAGCTTTAAGATGCTCCCACAATCCCTGGTGCTCCACTTTCCTTGAAGGGAGAAGTTTGATTTTCTCCACTAGTCGAGAAAATGGTTGAGAAGATGTAGGATGAGGTTTGGGTCCTTGAGAAGATGTGTTAGGTGTGGCAGTAGTCTCAGACCCAAGGTGTGTGGGAGTTATAATTGGATTGTCATTGATCAAAGAAGATGGAGAGTCAGGTTCTTCTCTTGGTGGAGAAGGAACTAGAGAATGTGGCTCCTCAAGCAGGTAAAGGGTAGGGATTATGGTGCCCTCCACTTGCAGTTGAGGAGTAGGTAAGGTCAAGTCCTCCATAGGCAGTAAGAAGGAGGATGGTGAGACCAGTGGTGCTGGTAAGGTTGAGGCATCCTCCAAGATGAGAGAGGTTGATGGAGAACTAACTGGGGAAAGAGGTTCATCCACATGTGATGGACTGATAGATGGACTAACCTCTTGAGGTTGGTCGGGGATGAAGGGTGAGACCGTATTGACTGTTTGAATGTTGTGTTCATGAGTGTTGTCAATCAAGGTCTGGACATTGTTTTGGGTCGGTGGATGATTGGGGAATGGTTGCTTGAAGATGTCGATGCCCTGATTAAGAGGTGCATTGGGATTATCTAAGACAAGGTCACCCTTTTCAAGCATGTCTTGGATTATGTTTTTAAAGGTCTTACAGTTACCCGTGTCATGACCTTTGACACGGTGGTAATTACAGAAGTCATTTTCCCTATACCACGTAGGGATAGCGCCTGAGGGATCAAATTGTGCAGGTGGTCAAATCTAGGGAAGATTGAGAATCCCCTGTCTAACAAGTTTTTCCAGCACAGACGCGTATGATTCTCTGAGAGGAGTATACTGTCATTGTATGTATCTCTACTAGAATTGGCAGGTGGTGCTCTTAGATGTGGATGGCTCAGGCTGATTGGTTGAAGAGTATGAAGGTCTAACGACCACAGCGTTAGCTAAAGCTTTAGACTTAGGATTAGATGATGAAGGTTTAGAAGAAGAGGAGTCATTGATCTTAGAGTTGGGATTCTTGCTCCACAACTTGACTTTATTTTCCTTGATGGCACGTAATTCAAGTTTGCAGGCCATCGGGAGGGCTTCGTCGAAGGTGCAGAAGGTCTAAACCTGTAAGGTAGAAGAAATATGTTTGGCGCAGGCTCAGGAGAAAAGTTCAATAAGTTTGGGTTGGGGTAAGGAAAAGGAGAGTTGATTGATGAGGCCTCTCTAGTGAACAATGAAGTCAGTTATGGATTCGTCCTCGATTTGGCAAATAGAATAGAGGTCCGTGATCGAGACCTTCTTGGTGATGTTAATGGAGAAGTGATCAAGAAAGAGTTGGGCCAGTTGTGTAAGTGTGAAGAGGGAATGGCTACCAAGAGAGCTGTACCAGTCAAGCACAACACCAGAGAGAGACATAAGAAACGTGCATAAATCCAATGCATCGTCATGGGCAATAAGGTAATAGGCATGTTTGAATGCTCGTAAGTGCTGCTGTGGGTCTTCCTTGCTTTGAAAGTGAGAAAATTTGGGAAGCTCCCACTGGTTGGGGTATGGCTTAATTGGGACAGAAGGATGAATGGGCTCATTGTAAATTTGCTCATATGAGAGAGCATTGCGTGAGCTGGAAACAGAGGTCTCTAGGCTAGACATCTTGTCCATCAGCATTTTGATGATATCTGCTGATGGATTGGTAGGTTGAGCACCCCCTAGATTATAAGGTGCTTGAAAGATATTGAGAGGGGCATATGATGTGGTTGGTTGCGTAGACGCAACATGTGGGTAGCTAGTTATCGGGGCAAAAGTTGAAGCCAAGGGCACTTGTGTTATGGGGTTGGTAGGCACAAGTTGGATAGGGGCCATCAAAGATGGTTGAGGAGTAGCCACACTTGTTGAAGGGTAGACAGTTACTCTTGTGTTGATAGGTGCAAGAGTAGGGGGGATAGAGACCACTAGGTTTTGGAAAGGTGCAGGATTCAGTTGAGTAGTTTGAGGCTGAGGGGGTACCGGAACCCCCATAGAGGTAGGTCTAGATGGAGAGGTTAAATTTTGAAGGTAGGACATGGTTGGATTATTAGTCGAGGTGTTGGCTTGATTGTCTATAGGTTGAATTGTAGATGCTATTGATGTGATCCTTGTCTCGACTAAGGAAGTCGGCATCCCATAGATTGGGTTGCCTAGGGAGTCTCGTATTTGGCTATATGTGAGATAGTGCTGCAAGGATTTGACGTTGAGGTCTAAGAATCATGTGAAATCTTGGTCCCCTTCTGGGATAATAGGAGTCTGGGGCGGGGTTGGGCGAGTAGGAGTTCTTCCAGTCTCTGAGTAGAACTCCATTATAGGACTGGTTATGGATGGTGAAGGTGGAAGCGGTTGTTGCCTAGCGTGGTCAAGGAGAGCCTTGGTTTGACTACGTGTCAAAACCATTCAAGGCAAGAAAGGGTTAGGGTTTTAGAAAATTGTGTTTTTCAGTCTCATAAAACCAGAATGAATGTTTAGACAGCAAGAAAGTTGGATTTTAAACTTGCTATTTTTGGGAAAAAAGAAATTGGATAGTGACCGATGTCGGTATAAAAACCGATGTCAGTGAAGAAGTCTGTCGATGTCGATCAAATAACCGATGCTGGTGGAGAAAAGTTGCTGACATCGGTTACAAAATTGATGTCGATTACTGTGTTTTCCAGAAACTCAAAAAATTTAAAAGTTTTTGGAAATAAAGAAGACGTCCTTACCAGCTCAAAAAAAATAGATAAAAATAGAAAATAAGATCAGGACAGGCAGATCCTAAGCGTTAAATCCCTAGAAATAATTTTATTAGGATCGTGTGGCTTATGCCTTAAAGTGATGTTTGGGGAGGTTGGCTGTTAGAAGGGTCCTAGAAGAGGTAGTCTAAAGATGGTTTCAGGTATGTTTAGGCTCTCAAAAGTCTGTGTTAGGTTTCGTACTTGGCCTGGTGCTAAGGAGCAAGCTCCCCTCACTTCACGATTCTAGTGGTAAGCTGGTCTCACTTAGCCAAAATATACTTCCCCTATAGATTAGACTCTACCAGAGAATAGAGTGGGCTTTCCCCTTAGTGGTGAAATCCAAGTAGGATCGCCGAGACGGGTAAGGTATCCGCTAGGTGATGAAATCTTAGTTGGGCCTTGTCTCAGGTAAGTTTGATGTTTGATTTAGTGCACGTGGTTTGGTTGTGTAACATCAAGTGATCTAAGATTAATTCAATATGTGGTTTATTAATTACTAAGTGTGGACTAAGAAATGCAAGCAAACAGAAATGGAATGCAATATATTTTTAAGCCCCAAATCAAAATGTTAAGTTGGAATGAAAACAAGTTGAGAAAGGGTTGAAGAATATGATTTTTGACTAGTCTAGAAATGCAAGAAAAGAAAGAAAAGCTCTTTTTATTCCTGCTTATGATGTCTTTTGGAAGAGAGGAAAGATGTGAAGAGGGAGAAACCTAATGCACCTAAATGAAAAAAGAAGGAAAGGAACCCAAGGAAGGCCCTAAGGGTCCCACTGGGCGTGCCAGAATGTTTCTATGCAATTTCGCTTTCACATTCAAAGAGAGAAAATGAGAAACTTAAAGAAATGGTCAAGGCTTGTATGTACCTAGATGTAGTTGTGTGCACCATTATCCAGACATTGTGAGAACTCTTCTTTGGTTGTGGAGGATGACACCTGAAAGAGACAGACACTAAAACACAAAAAATGTTAGCTGATAAGAGGGTGGATTGCCAAGCAAAAGCTTGGTCCTAGAAGCACTAAGGCTTCTTGGAGGATGACAATCCACTGTTTAAACAGAATATGATAGAGATAGAAAAGAGAAATAATAAAAGACTGAAAAGAAAGAATTGAAAGTAAATGCGTACCTGATAAGCTGTAATCTACTTAACACAGTCATCGACATCGGTGATATTGCCAGCGTCGGTCAAGAAGTCACCGATGTCAGTTAGACTGCTGACATCGGTAGGGGAAATGGACAAGGTCGATTAGGTTAATGACCAGGGATGGGTTACAGGTCTAGTTTCTGGTCTGCAAGATGGATTGTGGTCTTGTCTCTGAGTCAGGGAGTTTGTTTGGGATGGTAAAACAGTAGATAGAATTTTTAATAAGGACTAAAGTAGAGGGTATGTTGTCAAGAAAAGGGGTAAGGGGCAGGAAAAAGGCCTTTCAGCCTTTCTATGAAGTAATTTAGTCAGGTTGATTAGATTGGTCTTAAGATGGTCTGTAGGTCTCTGATAGCTTGTGCTGAGTTGATTGAACAAAGGGTATTTATCTAAAGAGAAACTAAATGGGTGTCAGAGGCAAAGAAAAGGGAATAAGGGGTGAGAGAAGGCTTTTTAGCCTCTCTGGGAAGAACAGGGAAGGCTGGATCAAGGATACTTGGAATAGATGGTAGACAGAATGCTAATATATTTGAAATGACACTGAAATGAAAATAGTACAAATACTTAGCTGTGACACGAGTTGGCAAAGGTGCAGAAGCTATGTTTCGGTTGTCACTGGTGATGGAGATGTCATGCAATCCCTATGCAAAATGTTTGATGCAAGACCTCAGTGCCTAGAAAATGATGTCAAGAATGCTGATCCCTATAAGAACACCAAGAAGGTAGAACACTAGAAAGCAAAAGCACGAGAACTTTGTTTCACCGAAAGAGGTCTCGAGATTCGTGATTAGCTCCAGAGATTAATTATTTGTGATCAGATCCCTCAAAGGTTTGAATTTTTGGTGTAAGTAAATCCAACGTCGATGATCCCACTGGCGTCGACTGACATTTGCCCGATGTTGGTGGGTGGGGAACGAGTAAAAGAGCCACCAAGCCCGTTCTCCATCCGCCAAGTGCACTATCCGTTGGAGAATTGTCAAAGGTTGGGCTAAATACGCATGAGAGTTGGTTAGGTAGTTAGAGAGAAGTAAGAATAGGTCTTGGGTGAGTCATAGGGTGGGAAATAGTCCAAGGCGAGGTGTCAGACGAGGTGTTATAGGTGATGTGTCAAAGGGGAGGATATTAATAATAAATTATTATTTTTAAATTAGTAAGTGTATGTTTTAGGAATGGGTTAGGAATGGACCAAGGGGGAAGATGACCAAGGGTTAGACATGATTTCGGTGTCTACAATCTCATCTCTACATATGCTCAAACAACTCAAACATTGACCTAGTGCACATAGTCACCATGAACGAACACATAGTCAACTTCTTAATAATTGTTCATACTTAATATAGATTGATCACACCTTTAAAACGCACACTAATAATCTTCATGGGGTATAAAATATGATATAATAGATAATTAATTGTGAGACATTGAAACAACATCAATATAAGATCTAATATCCTTCTCGAGTCACTTGCAAAATAAGCATGAATATACTATCAAATTTTAAGATCAATATCTTTGATTATATGTCTCTATCTTCAAAATAGGTTTGATGGATGTACCATGGAGTCCTCTACAACTTTTATTTTTACTACATGAGCAAATTCATTTTCTATCAAAATATATGGTCAAAATATAAATCTTTGATTTTTGTTATGTTAAATTCAAATATTTGAATAGCAATGGTCATAGTTAACCTTCTAACACATTTCTTGAATCTCATGGTCTCTCATATTAGGATCGATCTTGCTCCATCGATCTTGTTTGAGCTTTAATACATAGACTATGAAAGACAAATGTTAAACATTTATCACATTGACCTCATCTCTTCAAATTTGGGAAATTTGACTCAATGTACTCGATTGATCTCTAAAAATTAGTTAGGACTTTAATGATCAATGCTCACCATCAATCAATCTATACAAATTCCCGCTTGCCATTGGATCATTATCCTATACCTTTTATTAGTTGTCAAACATTATTCACCTATCCTCATATTTCTACCTCCTGAATACTTAGAGTTAATTCACACTATCTATCTTGATTGAGCTTTAACACTTCTAAAACTGACCAAGTATGGGAACCCTATCAATATGCCTGAGTATCCATTTTTGATCCTTAATAACTTCTTTTATGCTTCGATGCAAGATCTCAAATTTGGTTTAAATGATCTCCTCTCATAGGAAAATCCAACCATGTGAACCACTGTTCTTCGATCTTTCATACATGTGAGATATAACACCATAAAATTTCATTCTCATAAACTTTTGTCACAGAGCCAACCATTCCAAATTTTCTAGAAATGCCAACTTTGAGCATCCATAACATTTTTTGTACTTCAATTCATGATCTCAAATTTATCTCAAATAATTTATGCTCAAAAATGAATGAACCCATATGATCATATTTTCTTGACACATTCACACATACAAGATATAACACCTTCAAAATTCTCACTTAGCTCTTTCTATCACACTACAAAATTGTCAAAATATGGGAAAGCAAAGCCAAACTACCTAGGATCCCAACTCTGCATATGCATATCTTTTGATGCGCTACATTACATGATCTAAAAATTAACATACATAAACCAGGTCCATGAATGAACAAACCCATTGATCACCTTATACTATAATATCCATGCATGTGAATAATAACCTCATCAACAAGCTTACTCAACTTTTTCTAGCCACTTTCCAAATTTGGCTAAGTATGGGAAAATAGTGAAATGTATCTTAGAATCCAAATTTTCACCGTCATAACTTTAACCATGATTCAATTCATGATTTGTAATATTGTACATAGCAACTAGTGACTAATATGATCACAACCATATGACTAACTCCCCTCAACTCCTTCCCACATGGAAATTATGATGTCATCAAATTTCCTACTTAGATTTTCTGCCATTGGAACCAAAGTATCTAGATTAAGACTATGATCAACCAGATGAATTCCACTTATGCACAAAATCTCTCAAAGCATGGATCACATCTTATAGGACCCCTTTCACATGCTTAAATCACCATACTCATCCCTGAACAACTCTATCCATTCCAATACTAAATATCAACCAATCAACCTTCAAGCATACAAGAGCACATACATTGCACACTTTTTCATATAAGAACAAGCACATTACATACTTTGTCATTGTCACTTATACTATTAAGGTACTTCATCCACTCAATAGGGAATATCCATCATACCACTATGACATCATCATGATAACTCTCCCAAAATTTCCCCCTTGTCATTGATGTCAAAACATATGAATATGTCAATATATAACTCATCTTTATCTTCATATCACTCCCATGATAGGAACTTTTTCCCTAATAGGAATTTTCTCCCCCTTTGACACAATGACAAATTGGGCACAAATTGATATTAAGGACATAAAAAGACTATAAAAAATAGGAAAGGACCATCTTAAAAAGATGATTTAAACTCCCCCTTACCTTGAGCCTACGTCTTATTCTCTTGACAAATTCCTCTTGCTCCACGCCAACACTCTCTTTAACTAAGTACAGTAACCAATGAAGAAAACACACACAAAAACACATAGATATTGATGAAACCCACCAATAAACATCGAAGAGGGACTCCCCCTAATAACTCTAAGATATTTCCCCTTTTGATCATATTCAAATATCCACACACCATGAAGAACCACCATGCATGATTACTATCCTTCTTTCTCAAGACACTTCCATGACCACCAAATCTGCATCTGAACTATAAAAAATAAGAAACATGTATTGAACCAATACCTTCAAATAAAAGAACACCTAGAGTACACCAAAAAGAGACCTTTTTGAATTCCAAACACTTCTTAAATTTTGCATTAATCTCATTAAGCCAATTAGAACCACCTAATCTGACTCTATACTATAGCTCCTTCACAAACCTTTGAAGTAGGCTCATGAATATTATTTATCCCCCTTAATAAAAAGACCTTCTCTAATTGGCATTATCATCTTCAGCACACAAAGTTGCTTCTCCATACCTTCTTTCTCAGATTTAACTACTCAGTCTTCTAATCATAGGACTTGAACAATTATAAAGCTCCCCCTAATTTCATGCTTCATCAGGAACATGATATCTTCAACAAGACTTGAAATACTATCCAGTCATAGTAAAACTCAAATAGAGATACATTATATTTATAACACTATGAAATTCTATGTAATACATAATTGGCATCTACCACAAATTGATATACAGATAAATATTTGAAACACACATTTTTATCAAACCATCTAAACCATGATTAACAAGAAAACTCCTTCTCAAGATAGGACCATTGATATTATTCACAAACTTATTTTCTTCAATAGATAGATATATAAAAATAATGCACATAAATAACTTTTTTTCAATTATTCTTACCAAACAACATCTTACAGCCACCAAGCTTCCTCTAGCTGACAAGTGTCTCCTTGAATCTTAGATAGAGACACCCATTTGACATAGAGACACTAAAATTTTTAAAACTCAAGAGACTCACATATCTCCACTTATTTCTCTGACTTATAGTCCTGCTTGAATTTAACTAAATCCTTGAGTTCATTATTTTCATCAAAAAATTTAGCAAAATTAGACAACATAAACTCTTATCTTCCGTTCATGTCTATCATGGAAAAAAAACCATCTTCAGTCTTAGTCTAGTCTCTCATGATAAGCTTAGGTTTCCATACCCATTTATGACATCTTCTTTGCACATTAGGAGATCCATACATCTTATCTTGCTTTCTAACTCATTCAACATGTTCTTAAAATATCTAAAAATATGACCAACTTTATGACATCTAAAAAAAGTAAGATTATTCATACCTTTTACTTGATGATGATTTTGATCTTCCTTTTGTATTTGAGTAGTGGACAAATCCTCTTAATATTCCTATATCTTCTTCATATCAAATTCCTTCATTATTGTAGTAGGTAGTCCATCTTGATCAAAATTATCCTTCACATCTTTTGGTCTTAACACCATTGAGTGACATTCAGGAGTAGAATGCTTCTTCAAACTATTCTTGTAGAATTTCTAAATATGTCCTACATTATTAAAACTATAAAAAGTAATATCATTCAAAATACCTCTTAACTGATCTAAGTTAAGTCTTCTTCATGAAAAATTTCTCCTTTAAGGCTCCATGTGAACTCATTTTTAGAGCTCATCTTTCTTCAACCTCTTGCCCTATGACAATATTGATAGAAAATGATAATGGCCATGTAAACAACTAGAATAACTTATTGCATTTGGGTTGTATAGCTAGTCTTCATTCATTGATCTTGACCTGATATAACTTCTTTTTATCTTATTCAATCTTGCTTATCATGACAACAAATTACTTATGCTCATCCTTCAGTGAATCTATCTTGGTTTCCAAATTAATGCACTTATGCTCTTTAGATCTTATACTTGAAATAACATCTATCAACTAACCTCTATGAACTTGGATAGTCTCCTTATCACTCTTAGCTTCTATATCCATGTCATCTTTTATTCTACATGCTCGCTCTAAAAAACTTCCCTAAATAGAACTTACTTATTCTTTAAGACCTTTGATCATATTTCTCAGCTTATGATTCTTCTTCTTTTGTTCCTTTAGTTCACCAAGTGTACTCATGAGCTCATCTTTTAGATCAATTTATTCTTCCTTGTTGTCATCTTATCTACTTATATGACAATATTATTCATCACACATGATGTCCTTTTCTTTTGAATAACTATCCTCTTTTGAACTCAACCTTGTATTGGAATCTTCTAGCTAAACCTTGATATCATTGATACCATTCTCATCTTCTTTGGCATCTTTATTCAAAGTGCATATTTGTTCTTTAAGTGCCTTAATCATAGCCTTCCATTGTTGTTTTTATTTCTTCAACTACTTAGACATATTTACACCTACTTAGGATCACCTTGAAATGGTTAGGCTTCCTCCAAAGCACCTGCTTTGATACTAATTTTTAGAGGTATAATCATTGAGAAAGGGGTGAATTAGTAAGCCTAAATATTTCAACTTTAGTTCTAATTACAATTCTAATATTTACAAGTCCTTAATCAATTACCATAAGTACTCATGAAGCATACACATCATTCATAGTAATGTAAAAGAAAGATAACACTAGATCAAGCACATAACACATGACATATGTGGGAATACCTCTTGGGGAATAAAACCCATTAGAACCTATAATTGGACTATTATCCTATAAAATAATAACTAATTTAGACTAGCAAGATAATGATCAAATAAATACCACTCCTAGTTCTAGTGAGACTACAATCTCACAAGGAACTAATACACCTATCTATCTGAGATACCATAACAACTAAATATTTATCAACTTTCACCTTGTAAGGAGTCTATTACCACCTTAGATGTTGAGCACCCACAACAACACCTAATAACACATCCACCTTTGTATTGTTGTCTTTAACACCTGATGATGAAAATCTGATTATCAATATCTCAATGTATCCAAATCCACCTTTTAGATCACACAAAATTCCTTTTTAGACAAATCACATTACATACTTAAACCAACACATAAATATAAATTAGTACACATTATATATCCCATGTAACCCCACTCTTTAACTCTACACACTCAATGCAATATTCATAGCAACAACTCTATCACAGTCTTCAACAACATGACCAAATGATTATACACACTATCCACACTCTGATTAGTCTCTCAAACTAACCACCAAGCTCTCGTAGGTACCAAAAATACTTTGCTCATTCTCAAGGCATCCAAAACATCCTTTTGGATCACACTAGGCCTCTTCGCTCATGCTCAACCTATAAGAGCGCTAATATTTCATCAAAAACATGACCTATAGATCATACTCATAGTCCTCAATCTTCTCTACTCATCAACCCAACCATTGGGCACACTCAACCTCTTTTCTTCTTTGCTTTATCACTCACACCTCTCTCATTCATATAAGTTTAGAACACATCACCTTTGGTTCCACTTTTTATAGAGAAATCTTGATCAGCACTATCTTGGTTAGTCATTAGGCATATCTTAACCCTTAAAACATCTATCATATTAAGCTAATGATAAAAAAATCTACATAGTTCATCAATAGAATATATGGGTCACCCTTAAGAAACTACACCTTTTAATAATGCACTTGTATCCCTTATAGGTCTCATGTGAACCCGCTCACTATTTTAGTACTCCCTTAATCAAAACAAGCACATCAAACCACTTTAAAATACATAGTTCCACTCCTTATGTCCCCTTCAACATCCCTAAATGATCACAGTCAACCTAGCTCATCTTTGCATATGCTCAAGAAAATTAAACACTAACATGGTGCACATAGTCACTATGAACAAAAACATAGTCAACTTCTTAAGCATTTCTCATTCTCAAGATAGATTGATCACACCTCCAAAATCCATGTAGATCATCCTCATGGAGTCTAAAACATGTTCCAATAGATAATTCATCATGAGACATTAAAACAACATTAATACAAGCTTGAATATCCTTCTCAAGTCACTTAAAGAATAAGCACTAACACATAGTCATCTTCTAGGCTCAATATCTTTTACTAAACTTACTTTTAGATATTCAAAATAGGTTTAATTAATATATCATGGAGTCCTCTACTACCTTTTTTTTAATATATGATAAAATTTCCCTTCTATCAAAATTTATGGTTGAAATACAAATCTCTATTTTTTTAATGTTAAATTCAAATATTTTAATATCAATGGTCACAGTTAACCTTCTAACATAATTCTTGAATAGAGTGGTTTCTCAGCTCAAGATCAATCTCACTCCATCAATCTTTTCTGATCTTCAATACATAGACCAACAAATCTAAACATTAAACATCTATCATGTTGACCTCATCTCATGTAATCTAAGAACATTGACTCAATGCACTTTGTTGATCTCTATAGATTAGTTAGGACTTTAATGATCAATGCTCACCATTGATCAATCTATATGAATTCCTTCTCATTATGGGATCCTTATCTTGTACCTTTTCTTAGTCATTAAACATCATGTACCTATCCTCATCTCACTACCTCTAGAATCCTTTGAATTAATGCACACCATTGATCTCTCTTGAGCTTTAACATTTCCAAAAATGACATAAGTATGGGAACATTGTCAATATACCTAAGTAACCATATTTGATCCTTAATAACTTCTTCTATGCTTCAATGTAGGATCTCAAATTTAGACCAAATGATGTCTTCTAATAGGAGAATCTAACCATATGAATCATTATTCTTAGAACCCTCATGAATGTGAGATATAATGCAATAAAATTTCCTTCTCATAAACTTATGTCATAAATCTAACCATGTCCAATTCTACCTAAAAGACCAACTTCAAGAATCCATAACTTTTATCATGCATCAACACATGATCTCTAATTTAGAATAAATCATCTATGCTCAAAATTGAATAGACCCATATGATCAGAATTTCTCGACACCTTGACATGTGTAATATATAACACCTTAAAATTTCTCACTTGGCTCTTTCTATCACACTAAAAATTTGGCAAAGTATGGGAAAACATAGTCTGACTACCTTGTATCCCAACTTTGCATATGCATATATTTTGATGTGTTGTATCACATGATCTAAAAATTAGTGAAAATAAACTAAGTCTAAGAATGAACAAACCCATATGATTACCTTCTCATGAAATGTCCACACGTGTGAATACTAACTTCATCAACATGATTACTTAGCTTTTTCTAGCCAATTTGCAAATTTGGCTAAGTATGGGAAAATAGTGAAATCTATCTTAAAAGCCAAATTTTCACCCTCCTAACTTTGATCATGCTTAAATTCATGAATTTATATTTGAAACATTAAAATTAGGGTCTACTATGATAAAAACCATATGACCATCCCCTTGACTCCTTCCCATATGGTAATGGTGATGTCATCAAACTGCCTACTTAGATTTTCTACCACTAAACCCAAAGTGTCTAGATGAAAACTATGATCGACTAGATGAAGTAAACTTATAGACACAAGCTCTCAAAGCATATATCACATCTTATATAACCCATTTCATATGCTCAAATCACCATATTCATCCTCTCAATAAATCTAACCATTTCAACACTAAAGATCAACCAATCATACTTCAAGCATAGAAGAACAAAGACACTGTACACTTTGTCATCTAATAAAAATCATATTGTCCACTTTGTCATTATCACTTATACTCTCAAGGCACTTCTTCTACTCACCAAGGAATTTTCATGACACCACTATGACATCATCATGACAACTCTATGATAAATTCATCTTAAGATTACTTTTATTTATATTATTTTTTCACACACTTATAAAAAAAGATTATAAATTTGGTCAGGGAAGTATCTAAGGTAGTTTTTTCTCACTCCTATAAATATATAACATGGGAGAAAATTATACGCCCTTGGAAAAAATAAATAGTCAACCTTGTTGCACAAAATCAACAATCTTTGTCAATCATCCAATAGCTATTGCACATCTTATACCAATATACATCACCAATAATAATAAAGAATTACAAGTAGAATTTACACACTTCAAATTAGTGACTTGATCAATAGTAAAATAAAACACAACTAATCACATAGATTTAGAGAAGAAAGACATAACATAGCTACGTGATAATCAAAAGATTTCTTCCTGTACTAATTAAAAACATTTGCTTCTCTTCAAAATGATAGAATTACAAGTATATATATACTTGTGGAGGGGTCACCTCACCCTCTAAATCCATGAAAATAACCTAATTATTAATAATAATACATGGACTTCAAAAAATCATGCAATGTGTGCATGTTAAAAAAATATTCAATTGAGTCTAACATGCACTCATTAAGTATAAATAGACTCAAAGTTACACTTATCAATTTTACATGTAAAATACATATGATATTAACTCAATAAAACTAAGGATTAATCATTTTTGGGTTTTACATGGTTGATGAAGTGCTACTTGATGTATTAGGTGGGATTAAAGTAATGAAATGAGTCAAACAAGATGGTTGACTAGAACTAGAATCCTTAGGCATAGCCTGCTCGTTTGCCTCCAAATAATGATAATATTTGTCTCTAACCACACATTGGAATCTAATGGAATCCATATTAAAAATAGATGGATTGTGTCTATAGTGAATTTTATCAATAGGCATCCATTCTTAGCCTTCTTAGTTTTAAACTCTAATCATAAAAGTATCCACTTTGGTGACCTTTTTCCTAGAAAATACTAGTTCCCACTAAATTTACTTTAATGTACACCATTGATGACCACACTTTAATTTAAAAGATGTGTGTTTGAGTAATAGATCAAAATGGGCCTTACCTATTAGCTTCCCTATAGATTCTCTAGCTTGAGATAATTTTAACTCTTCAAAAATTTGTAAATCTTGTTTATTATGATATGTTAACTTTGGGATCAAGGCTTGCACACTTGTCACCCAATCTTGAGCTTCTTAAATTCTAATGATCACCAAATGGATAAAATTATCTATCTCAAGTGGTGTCATCATATCTAGATGGTTGAAATCCTTATTAGTTGTGTATATTATAAGGAAGTTCAACTTATTATTTTCTTTCAAATAATTAAATAATTTAGATGTCTCAACTATATGGGGAGACAACTATGTTCTCATTGAATTGATGGTGTATAGAATATTATATAGGCTAATGGATACATTTTGGACATCATTTCCAATCTCCCTGGGAAGATGTAATTTTTTTATTATTCCTAAACCTAGTTAAACTATTGTTGTAGCTCTTGCCTAGCTTGTTTGGTGGCTGCATGGAGTTAAATGAAAGCCTTTGTATAAGTCCATAGATAATCTAAAAAATATTTTCTTTTATGGAGACTATCATATTCTTTGATTATTATTTTTGGATAGTGAGAACACATCCTACCTCTCCTCTAAAATCATTCCCCTACTAGATTAATCTTGGATTTTTCACTTTTTCACTCTCTAGATGGTTCCTATTGATTTATCAAAAATAAAGCTTACTATAGGTAGCTATGTCATTAATAAATTTGGCCTTGTGCATCTTTTAGAATCAAATTTTATACCCACTATGAAATAACTAATTGTGTAGGATTAAATTACTAAGTGTCCATAGTAGTGGTGTTTGTCAAAATGTCCCCTGAAGATTCCATTTGTGCTTGTATTTATAAGGGATCTAATAATGATTGAAAATCATGTTTATCCATTCTAAATTACCAATTTGAGGCATAGGATTTATAATGTATGTGTTATTATTCTTTCTAGTTCTTGTTAATGAAATAATAGAAGTATATTGTGTGGTAATAAATGATTGCATAAGGAGACCTAACTAAGTGGTTTGAATTAGCCACTGGGTACTAGTAAGGACTACCTTAGTTTTATTAGATAAAACCTACTTGGGTTTAGGGGAAGTAGGTTTTGTCACTAAATTTTTCACCCTTATATAGGTAGTTCAATCATTTTCCAAATTGAGTGGAACATGGGATTACCTATAGGCCTTTGGGTTGCCTATAGTAGAGGTACACCTCTAGATTGAAGAGCTACCTCTCTAGATTTGTTTTTGATAACTTATAACCTATATTAATTTATTTATCAGATAAAAATAATAGATAAAAAATTAAATAAATATATTATAAAAAGGTGATACACCAACTGAAAGTACACTTCCAACACAAGATTAACCTGCACATACACTAATCCAACTCTTCCGCTTGAACTAATATTTCATATGGAAGTTTGTGAAGATAAATTAGGATAATATGACTAAACACAAGGTCATGACTTGAAATTAGTGAATATAAAACTCAATAAACTCTTGAAATATTCATTTGAACACTTCAAGATACCTACAACATAATTTCAAAGCTGAAAACAAATGCAAGCAAGGACAACATGCTAAGGGAGATAAACTATCACTTATCAAGATTAGATAAATTACCATAAACATTAAAATAAATTCATGGAGAAGGTAAACTAGATCATTATTTATTTCTAAAAATATTAAAATGAGTAGGGCTTCACTATACTCAGGTGGAGGATACAAACATAGCCAAAAGTGGCCCAATATATAGAGAATGTGAAAGAGAGAATAGATAAGTTTCATTTGAATTAAAAAATAAGAGGATTTATACAAATGTATCAATAGTTTTATAAAGACATGTGTATCTCCTCTATATATTTTCTAGCCTTCCAAGTGGTGTGCAAGTTGAAAGGATTGTTTGACACCTTGACTAGCTTATTGAAACTTCTCTTCTTCTTGAGATGTTGAAGGATAATTGTCCTTATTTATGATTAGGTTAGTTTATTCTATGTTTTTTCTCTTCTCTTTACACTTCTTATTTAAATCCAATAGGTTCTCTTTGACACATCACCCCTTTCTCTTGTAAGGTGTCTAAAGGACTCTTCATCTCCTTAGGCTTGTTTTGTAGACAACTATCAAAACATGGTTTCAATTACATTAGATCATAAAAAATTCATGTGTGACCTATTCACATCATGTTTGACTTGTAATTATCCATTTTGAGGTCTCAAATTATCCCCAACAATTCATTATCTACCAAAATCCTTGAATAGACCTCATTCCTTGTAGTCATTTTTAGTACAAACCTCCCTGTATGGATAAAATTATAGAGTATCCTAAGAATATAATGGAATATTTAGTACCCTCTATTGGTTTACATCTCTAGGTTAAATTTCATGCTCTAAGAGTGAGTGTAAATGTCCTTTTCCACCCTTTCTCTCTCCTAACTAAGTCTCAATGGGGCCTCCCTACCAAGAGAATGAAAAAATATTATACAACATCTCCACACATTTAAAACCCCAAAATAAACATGTGATTAACTTAGAAAACATCCTCATCTATCTCCATGCCATGTTTTAAGTTCCAACTCACTATACAGACCTAGAAAATATCAAAAATAAATGTTTTTAGCCCAAGTATGTATAGTTCTATATATTACCATCCAATAAAATGTCACGAGATGATTATTAGGTGTGTTTTGAAGATGTTATGGGTAATTTTGAAGTCCATATCATCTATCTTGAGGTATATAATTTCATTTATCTCTAATCACATTGTTTAAGCCCTCCTAGGTAGCCTTAAAGTAGTTTGGGCTCTTAATAATAGTTCATAAACCTTAGGGAATTAAAAAACCTACCAATTAAAAAAATTAGAAGTGAAATAAGGTATTTAAGATCCCCTATAGTTTCAGGTTCCCATGCATCATGTGTGATCCATACCAAGCAAGTTAAACTAGCCTCTCGGGTTAGTAGGAGGTATTCTATGAGATCTGATTTAAAATGAGGTATGTAAGTGTATTTCATAAGTTTTATTTGATCATAAAACAATTAAATGAGGTATGATAAACCACTCCTAAACTATTTAAATATCTTCCCAACTTCATTATTTAATAAAACCTCTCTATACTCTATTTGCTCTAGGCTTAAGGTTCTTGGGTCAATCTTCTTAAGAGACCCTAATGGACTATATGTGTCATGTTTCCTTATTTTCAAGAGGTTTATGATCTCATGAATTTTTTTTCCATCATCTTCACTATCTTCCCAAGGTTTTATCATGGTTTCATCTCACCTCTAACTCACCACTTCATCTTTAAGATTGCCTAAATAGGATTGTTCATATACTTCAGACTGTTTGAGGGTTTAGACAGAGTATGTCAACTATGTCTCACTTATTATTGACTTTTAGGGATAAATAAATAATTTATGAATTTCGTAAACTCTTCAAGGTTTCTAAAGTCCCAATTGTCTTCACATTTCCACTAGGTCTACCTTTTAGGCTTGTGTATGCACTTAGCCTGCTAGGACTGAGTAGGGTATGTCAAATTATTTGTCTCTTTATTGTTTGAGTTTTAAAATATTATGAGACAATTTAATCAATATATAATCATATTCAAACACTTCACTCTCCTCATATCTCCAAATTTTATCCTTTGAAAAAATCTAGGTAAATAGAATTACGTGAGGGCTGTGTTCACTTAGAATTGTGTGCCCCTTATTTGGTCCATTTCTTTCCATATTATCTGCATAGAAATTTCTTATCATGATCAATTAATAACTTGATTCATCTCCTTTATAACCCAAAAAAATCACAAAAATCACTCTCTTAAGTTTTGGAGTCCTTAGTCACCAAATAGGCCTACATATAGCCAACTGCCTATGTGCATGTATTTAGGGACTGCTCTATCAACTTAAAGTTTGAAAAATACTACTAAAACATTTAAACCCTTCAAAAAATTTATTCCATTGATTTCATAGGCATTTTATAAACATTAAAAACTCAAAAATTTCTTCAATATTTGCATCTTGAGACCAACCCTTCACTAGGTTGGTTGTGTCATATCCCCTTTTTAATTGACATATTCAGAGTTGATGGTTAGCCTAGTATGTGACCCTCATAGGCTGATAGGATGGATAGAGGGTCATGGTGGAGCTTGGCTTGGCTTTGATTAGCAAAATTTGTCCAGTTGGCTTATCATTCAGGCTCTTTTAGACATGTTTGCCTGAGCTTCTATTATATATGAAATGTTGGCACTCAGCAGACCATCCCTGTTATGGCACGATCATGTGCGGAATCACTCCCTGGTTCACTAACTTTAGACGGTTTGTGGATCTGACATGTATTGAGGGAGATATTAATATTTGATTGATTTAATCAAATATTAATTATTTGGTCTAAGTAAAATTAAATATTAATTATTAATTATTTGGTCTAATTTAAGAAACCCTAATTCTAATTTAATAAAATCTAATTAGGGCAAGCACACCTTTTTGGGGGTATAAGGGTTTCTCATGGGAGAGAGTGGATAATGATTGATTATTGATAATGATTGTTGCTAAGAATTCTTCTATGAAGACTGAGCCAAGGGTTCCAATATTCCATTTGCATTGAAGAATGTCCACTCTTCATTGTGTGCAATTTAGAAGTTGTGAGAGATCAATCGATCTATTGCCAATTTGAGAGATAACTTCATACAGAAGTTATCACAGAGGTTTACAGGTTTGAGAGATAACTTCACACAAAAGTTATCATAGGTATTTTAGGTATTTATTGTATTGTGTTTTGATTCAATAAATTATACAGATAGTGATCTTCAGATCAGGTATCTAGAATACAGGTCACAACATATTATCTTGCTTCTATATGGAATCCATACCAATCCATACAATTCTATACCATTCTACCATAGGCCAGACAGCACTGCAGGGGACACAAGAACTGACATTAGCATCCCAGTGACTAACATCGGTCGACTGTAGATCGACGTCAGTAGTATATCGACCGATGACGGTGACTGTGTTGTTAACACAACAACTTGAGAGCCGTTCTAGATTTGCAAAAGATTAGGTTTTGAGATGATATTTGTATTACTTTATATGCATGCTAGAGATTCATTATTGTAATCATTCTAAAGAATAATAAGATCACTGATTATCTAGTTGATAGATTATACTACTGTCTATCTATTTAACTAAATTTATCTTGAAAAATCATATCTTTATTCATGTAAAAACATAAAAAGGCAAATACAGAGAAATAGTCAAAAAAATATTTAGTTTCAGATTTGAAGGGAAACAGGGGATATTATAGTGGTATCAGAGCTAAATCCTGCCATCTTGAGGGTTTAACAATCTTATGCAGCCACAAGAGTTGGAACCACATAGGCTTTTCACACATAGTAGAGCTTTGCTTGAAGGCGATCAGGGTTTAGAACAACAACCGATCACCATGAGTGACAGGCATAATGATGATCAGGACACCAAAGAATTCTTCTGTGTTATGGTACAGGCTAGCAACAGATGAATCAGGTAATACAGGCACTCACTACTATGGTAGAGAGGATGAACCCACCTATTAGATAGAATGGGGAACAAGCAGATAATAGAAGTGCTACTATTAATCAGAGACCACAGTTGACCCATTCTAGGATAGCTGATAGGCCTACATGGCCTATGTTTGTTTAGGAAGAACTAGAGGCTCCAACAGGGGAGGCGATAGGAGATCCCCTATTTTTTGACACACTTATGGTAGTGAATGAGGAGTGGGAGTTATTATCACCTTAGAGGATTAGTTTGGACCGGTTCATCACCCAGAGGTGAGAGCATAACTGGGGGCAATAGGATTAGAGACCTAAACATCAAAATAATGATCTAAAGCATGCTACAAGTAGGCTCACACTAGTGATGTTTGACGGTAGTGGGAAGGTCACAACATAGGCCTGGATTAGTAAGCTAGACACTTTTCTTACATTACATCTCATGGCTGAGAGAGATGCTATCAAGTATGCAACACTACATCTTGAGGGAGTAGCTCATGATTGGTGGCACCACAGGATGGTGACACTCCATCATGATCAAATCACATCTTATTAGGAGTTTGTGAATAGGCTAGTGGAATGTTTTGATAGGAAGGATCCAGAATCTTATTTTAGGGAGTTGGCTCAGTTGCGCTAGAGTGGTAGTATAAAGTCTTACATTGGTGACTTCCAGAAGTTATCAATTATGGTTCTTAACATTTCAGAGAGGCGACTTGTAGTTCTCTTCATGGAGGGATTAACGGAACCATTGAGAGGTTTGATCAAAGGCTTTGATCCTCCTTCATTACAAGTAGCTATGAAGAAGGTGTGAAGTATGGAGATGGCAGCCCCATCCAATAGATTTAACTCCAGAGGTACTTCTTCATCTAGGGACCATAAGTGCTCCAACGGAGAGAGAGAGGAATTAGATTTCAACAAAGATAAATCAGGAGTTAAGAATGATTCAAAGGCCAACCCCATAGCACCACCTTTGGATCGAGAGGCTCTTAACGATCTATGCAGGAAAAACCTTTGCTTCTACTGCAAAGGTCCATATGATATCCATCACAATTGCCCTTTGAGGCCTAATGGGCAAGGAAAATCATGTGATTTGGGTGTATTATGAGGATTCAAAATCAGAAGATTCTGAATAGTAGGATAGTTTTGAGGAGTTAAAGGCAGAGGATTTGGAGCCTAAGGCAGATTTAGAGCTACACATACAAGAGGCATGCCTATCCAACATTCAGTTAGATGATTCATTCAGACTCTGTGGAGTTTTGGTAGGACAAAAGGTCATCACCCTTCTTGATACAAGAGCCACACATAATTTTATAGATGCTAGATTTGTGGAGAAGTGTGGACTCACTACCAAATATTTTGAGGGCATTAGAGTTAAGGTGGTCGATGGTCACACTCTTAGGTGTCAGCAGATGATTAGAGACCTCTCATTACGCTTGAACAACTATGAGTTCAAGGCTGATTATTATGTGGTGAACATGGGGGATATAGACTTAGTCTTGGGTATGAAGTGGCTTCATTCCATTGAGGAAGTCACTCTTCATCTTAAGGACATGGAGGTTCATTTTGATGTTGGTGGGAAGACACATATTCTTAAGGGTATACAGGGCAGCAACATCAAAAATATGTTTTTTCATCGGATGGAGAGACTCATACCACATGATATGGGAGATTGCATTGCCAAGTGTACATTGGCACCAACACAGGAGAGACATGTGGATGAGCTTTGTCTTGAGGTGAGTTTAGTTTAGGAGTTAGCACATGTGGTAGGGACTCAGCTTTCTTTTACAGTCGAGTCACATGTTAATGATGATATGAGTATGTCTAACATTCACACTCTGGATTCAGATATTGTAGTGGGTACAGGAGATAGGGACAATGTGATGCCATTGGATGAGAGTTATGATGGACATGGCATGGAGTTTGGTTTGAGTGATAGTGGTGGAGATCATGACTACATTTGGGATCCAGGTGAATTGATTGGTTTATCATTCAGCAATTGCTTGAGGGCAAGCAATTTTAGGAGGGGTGGATTGTCATGTCCCCTTTTTAATTAACATGTTCAGAGTTGATGGTTGCCTATAATGCTACCCTCGTAGGCTGATAGGATGGATAGACGATCATGGTGGAGCTTGGCTTGGCTTTGATTAGTAGAATTTGTCTAATTGGCTTATCATTCAGGCTCTTTTAAACACGTTTACCTGAGCTCCTATTATATAGGATATGTTGGCACTCAGTGGACTATCCCTGTTATGGCATGATCATGTGCAGAATCACTCCTTGGTTCACTAGCTTCAGACGGTTTGTGGATTCGACATGTATTGAGGGAGATATTAATATTTGATTGATTTAATCAAATATTAATTATTTGGTCTAATTTTAATTAAATATTAATTATTTGGTCTAAACTTAAAACCTTAATTCTAATTTAAGAAACCCTAATTCTAATTTAAGAAAATCTAATTAGGGCAAGCACACCTTTTTGGGGGTATAAGGGTTTCTCATGGGAGAGAGTGGATAATGATTGATTATTGATAATGATTGTTGGTAAGAATTCTTCTGTGAAGACTGAGCCAAGGGTTCTAGTATTCCATTTACATTGAAGAACGTCCACTCTTCATTATGTGTGATTTAGAGGTTGTGAGAGATCAGCCGATCTATTGCCAATTTGAGAGATAGCTTCATACAGAAGTTATCACAGAGGTTTACAGGTTTGAGAGATAACTTCACATAGAAGTTATCACAGGTATTTCAGGTATTTATTGTATTGTGTTTTGATTCAATAAGTTATACAAATAGAGATCTTCATATTAGGTATCTAGAATATAGGCTGTAGCATATTATCTTGCTTCTGTACAAAATCTGTATCGATCTATATAATTTCATACTATTCTATCACGGGCCGGACAACATCGCAAGGGACACAGGAACTGACATCGGCATCCCAGTGATTGACATCGGCCAACTGCAGACTGATGTCGGTAGTATATAGAATGATGATGGTGACTATGTTGTTGACATAGCAACCTGAGAGCCATTCTATATTTGTAAAATATTAGGTTTTGAGATGATATTTGTATTACTTTATATGCATGCCAAAGATTCATTATTGTAATCATTCTGAAGAATAATAAGAGCACTGATTAGCTAGTTGATAGATTATACTATTGTTTATCTATTTAACTAAATTTATCTTGCAAAATCATATATTTATTAATGTAAAAACATAAAAAGGCAAATACAGAGAAATAGTCAAAAAAATATTCAGTTTCAGATTTGAAGGGAACAGGGGATATTACACGTTGTAGGTGTCATTTGGACAATTTGACTATGTTCTAAGCCTTCTTAGGACTTAAAAATAATTAAAAAACTTATTTAAGTAATCTATTATATTTATTTTATATTAATACACCATTAAAATGTTTTAAATAATCTAAACTCTACAATCTTTAACTTGTCTAAGACTTATTTCCTGAATCTCAATTACGTAGTCTACACATAGTCTGACCTATTAGGTTTGACTATGTATTAGGATTTTTGGCCTTCTCTAAAATAATTAAATTTTTTAAAATGGATTGGTTATTTTTTTAATTTAGTATTAAGATAATCTCAAATTCCCTGAATACTATAAACCTCATCAACCTAGTTGTTCGAAGCATATTTTTTGACTTAGGCTTGTTGTATGTCTCTCTTAGAGAGGACTAAATGCATTTAAGATCTTTTTGGTTATCCATTACTAATATATAACTTATCAAAGTATTTTTCATGTTTTTCATGTATTTTTAAGACCTCCTTAAGTCCTTTAGGGATCAAAAACTCATGAACCTCTTTGTTTGAGAAAAATCTTGCATCTTGATTGTAGGTCACTATCAAGAAATCTAACTTTGTATGGTCTTGGATTATCCCTTCTCACTAATGATTCATTATCACATGATTCCATTAAATTTAATTATAATCCCATATTCCATTTTATTATCAATTTTAACACTCATTTAACATTGGTAATCATGAATTTTCTTCAACTTATAGACCTACAAGCATGTAGGTGACTGTTAGGAAAATTTTGTGTTTTGAAGCCTTGAAAAGTGAAACATGGTGATTGTTATGACTCAAAGACAATTTTTAAAATTTTATCAACACATAAATCATGAAAAAAAAACTAACAAAACTATCAATCTCTATGAAACACATAAAAAAAACTCAACTCAATTGAATTAGTACACAAGCAGAACATAGTCCACTAAAGGTAAGTGGAAATGTGACCATTTTGGAATTATAAAGAGTATCCATTTGATCAAAGGCCATGAAGGTATTGATAAAGATGGTATGAAACCATGAATAAAAAATTTGATACACTTGACCACTTTAAGAACTTTTAGAACATAAAAAACTAATAGTCGCTTGCAGATAATGAACAAAAGAGAAATTAATTTCCAAAAGGGCATCTACACATGCCACCATGACTTATGAATTTGTGTGATTCATATAAATTCACCTTATTAATCACTCCAATTTACTTCAATTAGTCACAAATTCATATTTCGTTTTAGATTTTCTCTAAAATTAGCTTGTGGGGATTTGATTTAAAAAAATTAGTCTGGGCTCTTCGAAATTATTCATAAATCTAAGAAAACCAATCCAGTGACCAATGACACAAATTTAAATCCCATAGGTATCCCAACAAGTTTCCAAAATATTATCCCCCAACTCTACTTGTATGGCTAGCTTGAAGTTGGTCTTCACTAGATTATGAATGGAGTGAAGGAGAAGAGGAGTGTGTTTATTCAACTTTTGGATTTGAAGCTTCCTTCCAATATTTTTTATGACATTTAAGAGATGAAAGCACACATTTGAAATTGTTTAACCTACACTTATCTTCCACAAGTCCATATGACATTGCTTAATTCTTCAAACTAGCATTGAAATCCATGAATCTGACTTAATCTTATAAGTTGATAGGTGTGGTAGTTGAGTAACTGATTCAAGATATTTTTAAGGAGTATTCTACATATTTTCAAGTTATAAAACTTTTTAAAACACAAATATTAGACAAACTCACCCTTTATATGCATTTTAAACATCCTTAAATTAGAAAATAAACTTCATACATTATAGAACTTCATGAAAATTTATGAAAAGGTGTTTGACACATCCAATGACTTTAATCAACCCCTAATCACCTATGACATAAATTTTCCATGACTTATTTACTCATGACACCCTTAAATCACTATATGACCTCAACATGATTTTACCTTAACTTATCCAAGATAGCCTTAAACCATCCTAAAAAATTTAAATGAAGACTTATAGGGACATTATAGGGTATGACATGACCATATGACAAGTTTGAATTTATATGGGGTGATAAATTTGGCTTTGGGTTAAATTTGATAAATATTAGGGTCAACAACAATTTAAGAAAAAATGCAAACAAAATGAACTATGGAAGTAAATATAAGAGGAGTAGTAGGAATCAAAGACACAATAGGGATGGTAGAAGTAATAGAATTAATAGAATCCAAATAAATAATACAAAATGAGGCAATAATGGGAACATTATGAAGAAAAATAGGTGACCCAATGGTATTCATAGTACAAAGAGTATCGCCTGATGATTCAATTTTCATTGGTCCTTTCATTTTTAATTCATAGAGGCTCAAGACCTTAGCCCTCTCTATTTCCTCTTCCTCTACTTTAGGCTCACTCTTTAATGATGTTTATCCCTAGTATGTAGGCTCTTATTGTATTATTGTTTCCAAAATTGAACTCATAAGGACCTTGGGAAATCTTGGCTTCCTCTCGTAACAATGTGTTGTCATTTGACCAAGGGATAAGCTTAGTGGTTAGTGGAGGGTGAAACATCCACATCTAAAGTAACAAGGGTTACACTCATAGTAGTATTTCTTGGATATTTTGATTTAAAATAATCAATGTTGATTGGTTCTCCTAATTTTGCTAAAGAGATTGTGAAAGTAGGGTTCTCTTACATAACATGATATTGCACAAAAATCAACACCACATGTGGTATTGGTGATTGGTATGTCTCTCCTTGGTCTATAGTCTACTTGGAAGGCTTAGAGGAAAAATAATATATTTAATCCATTCCACCAAGAGGTGGAATTAAAGTGTGTTCCTCTTGTATTGTAGGGGATGGATTCCTTTATATTGGCTTTAAGACATATTCTATAAATCCAACCACTTATAACCTGGTATGGACCTCATTATCATTATTAATATTTATAAATATAAAATAATTATCATATATCTCATTATATTAAGGTATACCTAGGTCTATGATATGATATTGAATGAGGTCATGGAGATCTGAATCCCAATGTTTCAATGAAAGTAACGAGTATAGTTCTATAATTTTCCAAATATATTCAAAATGTTTATATTTGGTGTAAAAAATATTACATATCATAAAATAAGATCCATGAAACAAGATTATATGTTTCTTATTCATATCTTCATTGATTCTCCACCAGATTTAATATGTAATCTCTTGTTCTACAAGCTTGTCTAGTACATACTTTGATAGGTACAAATATTAAACCTTGTTCCCCAAAACCATCATTAATATATATTAAAGTTATAAAAATTAATCACACCTTGGAAATAATGTCTTTATAATTCATTGGGATAAGGGATCCTCATGTATCACATTCCCAACTTGTGGGTAAACATCCTCGAAAATCCTGACTATATTCCTCCTGTATGAGTAAATATGCATAAAGACAAAGTAATAGCATACAGTATTATTATTTTTGTTTGGGACTAGACCATTTAGTTATCCATGATGAACATAAGTATTGGAAATAATATCATCCAATAAATATAACATCATGTATAAGTGCATCCTACTAGTCTTTTTCCTTTTGTAAAATTTGCTCCACTAGCTAGCTACTAATAATCTGCCCAAGGGCATATGTCAACTATGAAGTCATTATAAAATCATTGAGTGGAATCCAATACATTTAAAGGTAATGGATACCTGAATACCTAAACAACCTATTTAGGAGTGCCATCCTAATTCAAATTCTCAACCTAGTTTTTTTAATTAGAATAGAGTATGGCTTTAAGGGTAACCTTCTCACCTAGTATTATCCACTTTCATAGTGCATTATCCATTTTATTGGTTATCTTCCATAACATAAAAATGGGGCCATAATATGTTGTATATACAATGGGGAATCATAGGTATATTTTAAAATCATCCACAAAAATACAAGACATAATAATCTTATGATTGAGGTGGTGAAAGAACCTATTAGAGACCTTACCCACAAAGAATAGGTATTGAAGTAGATCAATACATGAAATTAAATATAGCTTGGCCATATTAAATTGTAATTTTTATCATTTTAATGGAAATAAATCAACTATCAGTTGCATTTCCTTGGCTGACAAATCCTCTTCAATTGAATGTACATCCACATTCTCAATTACATCCCTCAATATTATTTAATTTGTGAATTTTCCATCAAACACAATAGCATAAAAGATTGTGTTTGTATAATTTATGAAATATTTAATGGATAATTTACATGGTGCAAAAAATCCCCTGAACACTTTATAAGATAAATCCATTATATTGTATAATGTATTCATGTAATTCTAGTGATAATTTATTTCATTGGTCGTTCACTAGAAATAGTTTGCAAGTAGATGAAAATAGATAGGGATTTCATTCTCTTGGAATTAAACTTAGATTAAGATATTTGATAATCAATAGACACAATTTCCCTTTATATTTTGATCATAAATTTTAAATATGATAATTTAATACCATTTCATGCACCATTAATGTCCAATGGTTATAGACTAGCTTTACTTCATTTAATTCAAACTAGGTAGTTTATCTTGGTGGGTATGCCACATAGACCTTGAATAATTTTAAAAAAATTCCACACTATCATTCTAGGACACATGCCTCGCTTTCATCATTTTTGTGGAAAACCAACTATGCCATGCATCATGCTCTTAAAAGTTAGGTGTTGTAACTTTTATTAATACTTGATTAGCCAAAACTTATGATGCCTTGAATATATGAAATTATTAGACAAAAGTTTCAAAGTCCCAAAGTTTGTAAAGACACAGAGACAAATTTGAGTGACATAAACAAAAGTCACCAAAAATAAATATCGTGATAGGCAAAAGTACCAACACATAAGCCTTATGATGAACAAAAGTCACAATGAAAAAGTATTATAATAGATAAATATCATGAAAAATAAATATTTAAATAAAATAATCTTGCAATCAAAAAATTACCAAGGACGAAAGTTGTAAATAGGAAAAAAATGTGAAATCTCTTAAGTCATGAATTGTGTAAAATGTGTGGTGTACAAAAGTTGTGACAAATAAATTTTTTGAAAGATAAAAAAGAATGAAGTATATTAGCTATGAAGACCCAAGGAGGAGCAAGCTCAAAATTCGCAAATTCACAAAATTACCAAAAAATAAAACTCATAACAAACAAAGTCATGAAGATCAAATATTCTTACAATAAAAGTTGTAAATATCAAGAAGTACAAATACTCGAAACATAATATTTTCATAATGTTCTCACAAAAATTTAGAAAACCTACCTACATACAAAACTCCTAAAATCCATCAATATGATTAGTCTAAATAAAACCCATAGTGAAATCATGGATATGGGGGGTAAAAACCAAGTGCATCAATCATAGAATAAACATACTCAATAATAATCATGAACATGAGGTATAATAACTTTAAATATTTTACCCTTATTAAGTGCATAAATAGATGTCAATAAAAAATGTTTGTAGATCAAAATTACAATATCAAACTATAATGGGCCTCTATTGAAAAATAATTGTGAGTGTGGTGTGTTGAATAAAACAAATGACAACTCATGGGGGGAATACTCTTGAGTATTCAAGAACTTGGAATCTTAAGTTAGAAATAATAAACTGAAATGAATAATATCATAAAAGAATAATTTAACCATAAATATGAAAGAGACATTTGAAACTTCATGCATATAATAGTCTTACTTATACTAGATCTATGTGTGATATAGGGCATTTATTTTATCCTAGTTCTGAAGTCCTAGAATATGGTTGGAATAAACTATAGGTTTCATTTTGGTTTCCTTAAATCAAATTAAAATAGGGGAAACTTAGGCATTATTATAATTTTAGCCAAACATCCATAGCCCTGATCAAGATACACTTTGATTCCTCCCATTTCCTTATCTTCTAAATTTGCATGATGTGTGATACATTGATTTTATTTCACCATGTGAGTCTTTGATCACCTTTAGATTTTCTATAGATTTATTGATCACTCTTTAGGATTCATCACCCATTTTTTAATAATGTGAATAGAAGAAGATGATGGGAACCACTATGATCTAGTGTTATATATAGATATAAAAATTTCATTATACCAAAATGTCCCTATCAATTACATCTACATCAATGGTTATTACATCAAATAAGTATTATATTGATAAGTTTGTTTGATCCAAGATTATGAAGGCTTTCTAAGTTTGCATGAAATAATGAGAGTAAACTTTACACACCCATTGAAAGTATTTAATTATGATATAAAATGGTTCATTTTTCATACTTGAATTTTGACAATCTTAAACATAGATGTGTCAAACCTATGAATAAACCAATTTGTATGCTCTATTTATGCTCTTCCCACACTTTTTTTTATCTTTAAGAAATGTCCTTTTGAAATTAGTATATAAACTCAAGTATGCATGAGAATTCCACTACATTGAGTTTAGCTTAATCATATCATAATAATTCAATCAAATTGACATGAAATAAAAGACATCTAATCTAGAAAATAGGGAAGTAAACTAGGGAAAGTAAAATGTTGAAAGTAGGAAAGACTAATCTAGAAAGCATGAAAACTATTATAATGAAAGAAAATGATAGAAATGAAAAAAAAATAACTATGAAATAAATAAAACTAATCTACTGTTACCTCTAACGTAACACTTGTTGTCACTCAGGGATGTCTCTAGTTGGAAAAACTATGATGTAGTACTTCAAAAACTATTTGATTGACTAGATATTTCAATTCATTATCTTGAATGTTTTTTAAATGAAAAGAATTATTACCCAAGATCTCCTTTATATGATAAGGTCCAATTCACATGGGGTAAACTTGTCATGATATCCTTTCTTCTCATTGTCTTTATCTCATAAAATCACTAGGTTAGATATTATGAATGCTTTAACATTTTCTCTTATATCAAACCATCTCTTGACCAGGTCTTGATGCTTACTAAAATTATGCAAGGCTTCCATCTTTCAATCTTCCATTTATATTATATCGAACAATCATCACTCTACCTTCTCACTAGGTTCCATATATTCTTACTTAAAATGAATGTTTGTAGTTTAACAATGATAAAAATACTACTTATCATTCATATACTATAAATTATGGTGAAGCCTTGAGGGCTTGATTATGTATTATTTAACCTCCCCATAGTGCATATTGTAGTAGATGATTCCACTCTCTATGTTTGTCTAAAGATTACTTTTTGATATCATTAATTAGGTGATTATTTATGGATTTATTAAATTCATTTCCCTATGGATAATGGTTGGATGATGATCTGATGGTGATCTAGTTATCATGGGCCCATTCTTTAAACTCATATAATTGGAATGTTGGTAGGTTATCACAAACTAAGGAAATTTGGGTACCATACCTAGTTGTGATGTATTATTTAGGAAAACTAATTACAGCTTATGCTCTGGAATTCCTTGTTGCCACTATTTCAGTCCATATAGTGTAATCATCTATAACTATGACTAAAATCTTGTGGTTGGCTAAGGAATTTAGGTTGAAGATAGCAATGAAATCCAATCCCCACTGAATAAATGATCTTGCTTCAAGATTAAGATGTAATGGAATTGCTACATAGACTTATCATTCTACCAAGAACTGACAATCTTGGTATGTTATCAAATAAGCATGTACATCCTTGACTATTATTTCCTAATAGTAACCTATTTTGAGAATATTATGTGTTGTGGTGTTTCTAAATGGAAAACCACTACCTATATTTTGATTCATACTATCCAAGGTATATTAAGTCTCTTCTTGAGATACACATCTCAAGTAGATTCCTTCATAATTTCTTCTATAAAGAATCCACTTTTAGATCATATAATGAGAATCTTGAAGCCTCAAGGCTCTCTTTTGTTCTCTATTGAGTTATGAGGGGAAAGTACCTATAAGTATATATTTAAAGATATTAGCATACTAGTCTCTTGTAGATACATGGATATCAAATACCTGCTCAATGGAGATGTGTGGGTTTAGCTTAGTCATAAGTTGAATGATGCCTTATCCTTTGAAAAATTTAGTAGGATTGATTTCTATGCCAAACTCCAAAAAAAATTCCATCCACTAGTCTCTATTATCTCTTAATTTTATGTCTTAAAGTGAGATTGATAGTAGGATTTGGTATAATATCAATAGTTTTATTCCTTAATATGTAATCATGATATTTGTTTACTAATTTGACTAGAGAAAATATTTGTTAATCTATCATGAAGTATTTGAGATATGATTCCTTTAGATTTGTCCTAATAAATTCAATAATATACTCAGTTTCATCCTTCTTCTAGGTAAGTATAGTAGTGATTATATATTCTAAGGAAAATGAATACAAGAATATGTCTTTCCTAAAGTTGGGGTTGATTAGCACTGATGCCTGAGCTATGGCATCCTTGATGTTTTGTAAAGACATTAAAACTTCTAGTAACCTTTCTCTTTTGGCTTCTTGATTGATAATTTCATTTAAAGTGATAATAATTTATGCAAAACCATAGATAAAATTCCTCACAAAATTGATATTTATAAAAAATTACTTGAGTTATTTCGTGATATTTAAGAATGTAATCTTTAAAATTCCCTAAATTTTGTTTGGATCAATGGTGATCCATATCTTGTTAATTATGTGCCCCAAAAATTTACCCTCTATAGTACTTAATATGATTTTTTAGGGTTAAGGGGTGTGCCAAATCTTTGGCATCTTTCAAATGTTGACTATAGATGGCTTACATGTCCAGTTCTATTCTTTGAGAAATAGTTAGGTCATCCATATAAATGATTATGCACTTACCTATAAAAACTTGAAATCCATTATCCACATACCACTAAAATTTAGTTTCTATGCTGAAGAGGCCAAAAGGCATCCTTTTATATTCATAAGTACCCCGCTTTATGGTAGATGTACTCTTCATCCTATCTTTAGATTCAACCAACACTTGATTATAGCCTGAGAATCCATCTAAGAACATCACTCCATAACCACTAACTACCTAGATCAATTCATCATGAAAGTGTAGGGGGTAGTTGTCTATCTCAGAGTCCTTGTTAAGGTTCGTAAAATAAACACACAACCTGATTTCCACACTCTCTTTCCTAACAAGAACCTAATTGGCAAACTAAGTTGAGTCCCTAGTAGGGAACACTATCTTATCACTTAATAATTTCTTCACTTACTTCTAGATAAGGGGTTAAAAGATGGGACTTATTATCCTCTATCTTTATCTAAATGTCTTATCATCTAGATTTGATGGGATAAATATGGGTCATAACTCTTTGGTTAAAAACTTTTAATTCTTTTTAAGTCCATGCAATTACATCTTTATACTAGATGATAAAAACTCTCACCCTTTGCTTTTATCTAGAGTGAAGCTGAGACCAATGTTGATAAATAATGGATCACTCTCATCCCCTAAGATTTCATTTTTGAACTCATATTCATTAACTTTGGGTTTCCCTTGTTGTTGGGCTTGGGGATCCATATCAAATGTTCTCTCCAAGAAAACTATTCCTAGGGGAAGACAATTTTCCTTGGGTTGAATGACTTCTTCCTCTCCCGATTAATCTTGACATAAAAAATTAAACCCCTTATAATCAATGATTTTGGGATTAAAATTATCCTAAATTATAAAAAAGATGGACATTCTATTGGTCATCATCAAACACCTAGAAATTTTCTATATTATTAGGAACTAATAGGAAAAATAAAATATCTATAGAAAAACTCTACACTTTGGATTACTATAATGGTGCCAAATTAGGAGATGAAGCAACCAATGAATAAATAGCCTGATTCTATTCTCTAGGAATAACTATTATATTAAATGTCCCTAATTATTCAATTGAAAACCCTACCCTATGTTTGTACCTATTGACATGTGACAAATTACAATGACAGTTATTCCAAACTTGGTTAATAACTAGTTATGAATCTCCATGTATAATGAGATTTCTAACATTATGTATGAGAACTAATTAAATCCCCAAAATGAGTGTTTCATACTCTACTCCATTATTTTGTGCAAGTTAATTGTAACCTATACACTACTAGGTACATCTTACCCTGTAGTTCAACCAATTCGATGCCAATGCTTGAACCTTGTTTAGATATTGCACCATCAAAATAGAGAGTCTATAGCTAGGAAGGTCCCTAGATTTCTTACTCCTACACTTCAAACTTCATGGTGAAGATGTAAATCCAAAAATTAGAAGTTTTTTATTTAACCTCTTTATTATTGGCATTATATTTTGTAATGGGATGTTTCATCCTAGGTTCCTGATCAATTTAAATTTTTTTTGGGATACCCCTCTATGACAACCATGTGTGGGAGAAGTCTATCACCACACATCCATTTAATGTTTTTGAATAGTCTCTACTTAGTAGTAATACATATCATTTTGGGATGTATACCATAGGTATGTCAATAATAATCTACACACAAGGCTTAGATGTAATGTGAATGTGTATTTTAATTTAATTTTTATACCATGGGTACTACTATCTTGTCCAACTATGAAACCATCCTTTTTGATGGGCTTAGAGTTAATCTGAGCTTCTGAAAAATGAATGTTGGAATCACAATAGATAAAGCTCCTAAATAAACTAAGTATTTATGCATATTCTTTCCAAATGATCTAATAATTTACAAGAAAGGAGGAACTTATGTCTTACTCCTATATATAATGTTTATATGAGTGGGTTTTTTCTTTTCTATAGTAGATTTTCTTTTGGAAAACTTCCACATGAGCTCCTTCTATTTTATAATCTAAGAAAACTCATGGAGGATTATGTTTGACTTTATCCTCTTCATATATTCAATGATATTATATCCTCCTTTACCCTAGGTTTCCATGTTCAAAGGCTAATCATTTTATTTAAGGGGAGGTGGATGGTTATTAGCCTTTGCATTAATGGGGATAGTCATGTTATTTGAGGAAGTAGATATGGTGAATAGTTGCTTTTTCCTCAAATTTTAGTTACTTCTCTAGAACTGATTAAAATCTTTGATCTCTTATAAATTTTTCTTTGGTTCATTGTCATCCTTGTTTGGGAATGGATACTCATGAGTTTAAAATACCAACATAATGCTTTATGAACTAGAAGCATGGGATGATTCTAATGCATTATTCATCAAATATTGCCTCACCATTTATTTTTTCAAGATTTAAAATGCTACAAGAACTCCACATAGTCAATTTTACCATGTTTTGAACCCTATACTAGTCGGGCAAGGTTATTTCTACTATGTTAATCTTTGGTAACCTATTAGCTTGTTATTGTTCTATATTATTCATAGGCTTATTACCTCTTGAAAAACAAAAAAAAAAAAAAAAATGATTATTATTATATATTATATAATTTCCCATCTTATTTTACATGTTTAGAAAGTCATTATGCTTTATGAACTAGAAGCATGGGATGATTCTAATGCATTATTCATCAAATATTGCCTCACCATTTATTTTTTCAAGATTTAAAATGCTACAAGAACTCCACATAGTCAATTTTACCATGTTTTGAACCCTATACTAGCCGGGCAAGGTTATTTCTACTATGTTAATCTTTGGTAACCTATTAGCTTGTTATTGTTCTATATTATTCACAGGCTTATTACCTCTTAAAAAACAAAAAAATAAAAAATAAAAAAAAATTGATTATTATTATATATTATATAATTTCCCATCTTATTTTACATGTTTAGAAAGTCATTAATTAACTTCTAAACCATATTCTATATAGAATCCAATTCTTCCTTAGAAAAATCTATTTTTTGATTGGATACTATGTTGATTGAGATTGAATGTTAAGTCTATTGATGATTGCTGATTTTGACATGGTTTTTAAAAATCCATAATTATGATTTGGTGTCAATGGAATTAAAGGAGGTAATGCATATAGTATATTTTGATTGTATGGAGGAACATTCTGATTTACACACGGCACTAAGTTCAACATTAAAAATCTAGAGTTGAGGGTAGGAATTCATAGTACCTAAGGATTGATCTATCTATTAATGTTAATATCCTTTTCATTGGACAAATATAATGTGCTGATGGTATTAACCCTTTATATAACAACTATAGTGATCAGATCTAAATCATTCTTATACATTTCGAGTGCTAAAGCCTATAATGGCTTATATGTGTTGTTCACCCATGTGTACATATTATATAACATAGTGTTGAATGCATGGATTGTCTCTTTGGGATACATATTCATATTGGTGAAGTGTTCATATACAGGACTTGGGTTGGTAACCTACCCAAATTAAACAAGAAAAGTATTTTGACAATAATCTTAAGAAGTAATTGAACCTTTTTGTAAGTTTATGTATTGGTCATATGTCACATCCTAAAATGTGAATGGGAAAATCCTACATGCAATGTTTTCATAAATAATATTCATCAATATCAAGGAAACCTTAAAATACTTGATATGTTCTTTAGTTGTTCTTGCTCCCACAAGAGAGAATGAAGGTAGGTACTTCTCTAGATTCTTTGGCAGGTTATCCACATTACCTAGAATGGTAATAGTAGAATTGGCTAACCATGGGTGAGCCATAAGTTAATTAATGGTTTGAATAACTCTCATTGGAGATGTTGTTTAGGCTTTGGGTATCATGAGGACAATCGATGCATATCTAGGTCTTTGTTAGGTTTATAAAGGTGAGATCAAAAGAGTAGCTTGAACCCTAGACTTGGTTACTCTCCTAGGTGTCTCAAGTGTAACTCAAACATAAATGATAAATTATTCTAAGGAATAACACACAAAGTGGTCGCTCCTTATAGTGCCATTAAAGGGGATGATAATGTTGTTTTTAAATAAATTAGACCCTATATGAGGTATCCTCTAACGTTTTAGGATCTCAATGGAGGTAAAATCCACTCTAGGGAATGAGATACATGTATGGGTTAAACAACTAAGTGGTGGAATAATTGGCTGAGCATGTGGGTTGTTAACTAAGTGTGGATGGGTGAATGAAACCTAAAAAAAAACTAATTTTTTTGAGTTGGATGGATGAGAAATTAATCTAATGTGGGTAGGTATTAAAATAAACTCCAAAGAGGGGATGGTAGACCAGAAAATAAGGATTATGTGATCAAAAAATGAATTACTTCCAATATGATCTCATTCATGGATAAGTGTCTTATACTAATTATTGTAGCTATTATTTTATTCTCACACAAATACAAACAAAATGAGGGATTTTGAGGATAATCGGTATAGTATACTCTAAGGATTCAACTAAATATTGATAATATCATTTAGAGTTGTGTTGGCACACACTTATAATAAAATATTATATCTCAAGTTAGGGATCTATCTAAGGTAGTTGATGTTCACTCCTATAAATTTATACCATGGGAGACACTTATACGGACTTAGAGAAATGAAATAGTCAACCTTGTTACACAGAATGAATAATGTTTCCAAATCATCCAATAGCTATTACAAATGTTATACCAAAATACATTACCAATAATAACAAGGAATTCTAATTATCATTTTCACACTTTGAATTATTGAATAAACCAATAGGAAAATAAAACATAATTAACCACACATATTTAAAGAATGAAAATATAACACATTTTCATGACAATCAAAATATTTCTTCATATATTAATGAAAATTTTCACTCTTCTTTATATGAGATAATTAAATGTATATATAGATTTGTGTAGGGATCACCTCATCCTCAAAATCTATGTAAACTACCTAACTACAAGTTAATAATCATAATGAGAGTTCTAATTGGAATTTATATTATAAAATATGGCCTATGTACCCTAGTAACTTTAATCAATAGGCATCCATGCTCAACCTTTGTGGTTATGAACCAAACTAGAAAATATCTACTTTAGTGACTTTTCTCCTAGTAAACCTAGGATCTTTCTCAATTTCCTCCAATCTACAGCCCTAAATACTCTACTTGAAATTAGTAGATGCTTCTTGCAATAATCTATCAAAATTAGCCCTATATATTAGCTTCCTTGAAGAGTCTCTAATTTGAGATAGTTTTAACTCTTCTAAAATTTGCAAATATTATTTTTCATGCTCTGATAGCTTTTAGATTAAGGATTGCGCACTTGTCACCCCATATCAAGATTACTACATTCTAATAACCACAAAAATTTAGAGCATTAACTACCTTAAGTGGTGTCATCAAATCTAGATGGTTGAAAGCCCTATTAATTTTATATAGGTCAAACAAGTTCATTTTATTCTCATCTTCTTTCAAAGAATTCAATAATTTAGATATCTTGACTAGATGGGGAGACAACTCTTTTATCATTAAGCTAATGGTGTCCAAAATATTATACAACTTGAGGGTTACATGATGGACACCATTTTCCATCTCCTTGAAAACATGTATAATTTTTTGTTGATCTTAAACTTATTAAGCTCTTGTTATAGTTATTTCCTAGTTTTCTTAGTATCTACATGGCATTTTAACACATCCTCTATATGAGTCCTTAGATAATCCATAAAATATTCATCATATGGAGATTCTCATGTTATTCAATTCTTCCTTTTATATAGTTAGAATACATCCTACCTATCCTCTAAAATAACTCCTCTACCAAATTCATCCTAAATTTTCCTATTTTTTACTCTCTGGGTAATTCTTCTTGATTTATCAAAAATAGAACTTATCATAATCAACTCTATGATTATTAAATTTGGCCTTTGTGTAGCTTGGGCCATCAAATCTATAACCCACTATGGAATCACCAATTGTGTAGGATTAACTAGTTGAGTATCCATAATAGTGGTCTTTGTAAATATTTCCACTAAATATTCCATTAGTGTTTGTATTTGTAAGAGATCTGATAATGATGAAAAAATGCTCTTTTGCTAGTCCACATTATAAAATTGAGACATGTGCTATACAATGTATGTGTTATTCTTCTTACAAGTTATTATGGATGAAATAATATAATTAGCCTAAGTAGTAGTAGATGATGGAATAAGGAGACCTAGTTGAGGGGTTTGAGTTGACTCTTGGGTATTGATAAAGACTACCTTAGTTTTATTGAAGCAAACCATTTTGGTTTTAGGGGTAGTCAAGTCAACAAAAAATTGAATAAATAATGGAATTAAAAGTAACTATGGAAGTAAATAGAAGTGAATTAGTAATGGCAATGAAAGACACAATACGGATGGTAGAAGGAATACAATCAATAGAATCCAAAAAAAATATAAACTAAGGCAACAATAGGAATAATAGAAATAAAAATAGGTGGCCCAAAGATAGTCACAGTACTAAAAGTATTACATGATGATGTAATTTCCATCTGTTTTTTCCCTTTGACTCCCTAAAGACTTATGATCTTATCCCTTTCTAGTTCCTTGTCATCCTCCTTAGGCTCACTCTTCACTAATGTTTGTTCCTAGTCTACAGGCCATTCTTATAGTAGTGTTTCCATAATTAAACTTGTTGTCCCAAAAATGAGTGATATTTTTGGGGGACAATAGTTGGCTCCTATTGGGGAACTTCTATAAATTGTAAAAAAGAATTGAAGGGAGTAGAATCTATAATCTCTAATGTCTTCATGTGTACCATTGGGATACGGAGTCATGTTACCTAGAAATGGAAGGCATCAAAAATGGAAACAAATAAAACAAAATAGAATTAAAAACTATATAAATATACATATCTATAGATACAATAATCTGATACTTCAAGAGTTGAAGTGTTTTAGATGTTGCTTCCTGAGAGGCAGTGAAAATAGTGCTCTATCCTGATAAACCAGCAAGAAGACATTTTGTCCCCATAAACAGTGATGGGTGAATGGAAGTCTGCACCAGGAAACCAATTTTTTGCATCTTCCTCTTGGTTTTTTCTTCTTCTTGCCCCATGGTAGGATATGGTCTTCAATTTGAAAGCCATAACTCCTTGATTTCCTAGCAAAGGGTTCCTTTACCTAATTTTGATTTACAGCAACATGGTCCATTAACATAATTGGTTGTTCTTCTGGTTTAGTCCAGCACATGATTGGATTATCCACATCAAAGTTTGTTTAATTAGTTGGTTCAAGGGGTTGCCCCAAAGCCAAAGGATCAAATAGCCCTTGTGGAGGGCAGTGAGCAAAAACCTGATAGAACTCAACAGATGCTGCCATGTGTCACAATATGAAATTCACATAAAATCAACTAAGACAAATTTCCAAAGGACAAATAGCCCTTTCATAGGGTAGGAAGGAGGCAAATGGACTGATTTAAAGGCCAAAAGAGCAAAGGGATTTCCTTTAGAAAAGTTCCCCTGACAAAAGTAATAAAGAGACAATTCCTTTGGGGAAATTATCTGAAAGAATTCCTTCGGACTTTTTCCTTTGAAAGAATGAAAAGATTAGAAAACAAAGCAAAGTTTGGTGGAAAGACTAAGGCAAGAAATGAATTCTTTTAGACTTTTGTTTGAAGGAATTCCTTCAAAAAAAAATTCTAAAGAAATTTAGGGAAGCTACAGGAGAAAAGCCTGAAAGAATTTCTGAAGGCCAAAGACAAAGCAGTCAAAACAATTCTTGTAGACTTTTTGTCCATGGGAAACTATCTACGAAAATGTCTATGGGAAAGCTTTAAAGGACTCTAAAGACAAAAGGCCATCAAAGGACCTCGAAGGGTAGGTGCCCTTGTAGGGGACTCTCGACTACCAAATTAAAGGACACTTCCCCAAAGCTGAAGGGTCACCTTCCCTTTGGGAGGATGTAAAATAAGAAATATGAAGGAAGCAAGTAGCAAAAAAGGCTGAATCAAGAGAAAGCTGAAGAAAGTCCAAGTGGTGACATGCCTGAAGACATCAAAGTCAAGAATGGTGAACTAGCCATTAGAAATTCAAATGTAGTGATAGGTGCATGAACATCAATTTCAAGGTTCATAAAATAGTCATTGATTTTAAAAAGCCTTAAAGGAGAGCCAAAGAACTTAGCAACCTACCAAAAGAAGATTGAAGGCCATCTGAAGACAACCTAAAGGGAAAATACCCTTGTGGGGGGCTCTTCCTGACCTAAAGAGGTCTATTTCTTAAGGCCCCAAAGGGCAGGTCCCCTTCGAGAAAGATCAAATGATAAAGTTGAAGGAATTACCAAGGAAAGTGACGTACCTGTAGATGTCAAAGTCATAATAATGAAATATCCATTGATCCTTACAGATTTAAGCATGGACCCGAATGCATTCAAAGGCTTTAAGGCCAAGATTAGTAGGAAGCGACTAAGGAACAAAGCATCAAACTAAATCAAGGACCTGATTCAAATAACTAGAAAAGGAGGAATGACTAGGAAGGACTAGAAACATTTATGCATTAGACATGTTTCTAGAAGTAGACCACCGGGTGGATATTGAAATATGCAAACTTTCAATAGCATGACCCGTTTCTCTGCATTGAGAAAAGAAAATGGGTAAATGCCCCTAAATTCTAGCATGTCTTCTTAGCAAAATTCAATGCAACATGATGTGTTACTATTCCCAGGTCCTTCTTGAAGAGGCTATATAAGGGACTCTCTTGTTATTGTAAAATGTATATCTCTCTCTGATTGTTAGAAATAAAACTCTACCCAAATTGAAAGGCATTATTGAGACTCTAAGCTTAGGTTGTTGATCATATTTTGTTATTAGAATAAGAAAGCAAGTGACTTTTTAGACTTTGTGTTGTGATATCTTAGTTGTAGGGGAAACTGTCCTTATGTATTTTTCCTTAATATATATTTTTTTCCTTTAATTCAACAAACAAAATTAGTGAAAGTAGTTAGAAAGGTGTCCTAAAGTCAACTGTGGAGAGGCTTTGTGCCCCCATAATTGCCTTTAGTGTGTTTTCTTTTTGTTCTTATGTAAAATACCTTGGGATGACTTTATGCCCTCATTGTCCTTCGTATCTCACTCTTTGGCAATTCAGGTGGAGACTTTGTGCTACATCTCAATTTGTTGGTTACTAAAACCTTGGTTACATTTTACAATTACTACCAGGAAGATTTTTATGGTTTACTGAATATTAATTCAAAAAAAAAGGAGTGCTTTCTATCATTATCCCTAAGATTTCTCCTTTGATCCGCATGCATCATCTCTAAAAATAGAGAGATGGATGGTTTATCCTACCCTTGAGTATTATTTTTTGTTTATATATATATATATATATATATATATGTATATATATATATAGCATATCTATAAGGAACCTCCCCTTGATGAGAGGAGAGATTAGTCCCCTTTTGATGTGGTGAACTTACACATTTGCATGACCAATCTTCCTACTTTGGCTGATCAGACCTATTTTGTTTATCAGTACGCTGATCAAAAAAATATTCAACCAATAGTTTTGGTGACTCCATTGAGGATATAACCCATTATCATTATAACCCTATCCATTATACTCCACCGTGGAAGAAAAAACTACTCCAGTGTTTTCCCATTGTTAAAATTTTCCTCCCAGCCTCACGCAATAGTTTTTGGTGACTCCACTAGGGATATAGTTATGTGCATTCTGAAACCTCAAGTTTCAGATGAAATAAGTCTCTACCATTATCCATTATAGACTCCATTCCATTTCTATGTTTTACCAATTATTATTGTAACCTTTCCATTCACCTCCACACTAACCAGGAAAGAACATGCAGTTTAAATCCTCAAGCTTCAAACTAAAGCAAGGTCAATTCCTTTCCAATTTTGTTTCACAATCTAGCAGATTAAAGGTATACACAAAGCCAAATTGCTAAAGGTATTGTTGACCCTATTTTTGAGTTGGTATAGTAAAGTAATTTTGATCTATTTCCTTCACCATCTCACCTCCAATGAATTAAGAGCTTTCCTCCTACTAAAGTCAGATCTCCATTACCAAATGAAGTATCCACTTCTGTTGTTGATAAACCTTTGCCAGTAATTACCCCTCTAAAATTTGTTATTCCTCCTTTCCATAGTCATATAATGGTAGTTCAAAGCCCCTGGGGTAATTATTTTGGTCCTCTCAATCTTACTCCACCTCTACATGAGGTTCCACGCAGTTCAAGGAAGAATCTCCCCAAATTCTATGGTGATGGGAAAGTTCATCTTGATGAACACATTGGAGCCTTCAGCATAGCCTATGGCATAATTGGAGTAGAATTTGAAGATGTAGTAGTCAAGGTATTTGTAGAAACATTACAAGGTGCTACTATAGATTGGTTTTATCATCTATAAGCTCAGTCAGTAACTGATTGGAATACCCTCAAAGCTAAGTTTGAAGGTAGATTAAAAGCTACATAAGATGCACATGCCCTTCTAGCTCAACTCACACAGATGAAGAAAGAACCTTATGAACCAATGAGGGACTTCATAGCCAAGTTTGACAAATTGAGGAATATAATTCTTGTAATTGCTCAACCTACAGATGAGAATCTCAAATGATTCTTCATTAATTCTCAGTTACCTAAAGTGAGTTTTCTTTTGAAACGTGCCAGTCAAATAGATCTTGTTGTAGCTTAACTTTTGGCCACTGAGGTAGAAGATGATCTCATCTTAGTAGAGAAGATAAGAAGAGATCTAAATAGAAATAGACCTTCCTCATCTTTTGAATATTCATCTACGGGCACCACTAATCCAATGGTGGAAAAGATGGAAAATGAACTGATAGCCTTGAAAAGATAAATGGCACAAGGTATGTCTTCTACTCCTTCATATAAAGATATGCCAAGAAGGACATTTCCAAATTAGTCTTATCAAGGCAATGCTGCCAAGAATCAAGGGCAACCAGATAATCTTCCTCCCCCATAATTGAAACTTGCCCTTGAAGCTTCTCCAACCAACTCAGTAGTTGGATATTTGGAAAAAAACATGCTTTCTCTTTCCAACTTGAGTTTGAGCAAGAAAATGATGCTGATCTCTTTACAAAGGATCAAGAAGAATCAATTGGTGACTCCCACATTGGTTTCTTGAATTACCAGGATGAGCCTAGAAGCAAAGGAGAAGATTTTGATGGATAATATGTAGTGTTTACCAGGTCCAAGAACCAATCAGTCCAGCAAGCTGATAAAGGGAAGATAGAGGAGAAACCTCAACTAGAAATTACAATTGATAAGCATGGAACCACTCTACCTTAACAATCAAAGGATCTGGTGATCACCCAAAAAGTAAGTACATCAATTTCACCCTCACCTTCTACTTCAATTTTGCAAACTAGCCCTCCTCCCATCCCTCTTAAAACTCAAAAGGTTGAAATACCTTCCTCTATACCTAGCTCAATTTAGCCATTTGACATAATTGATCATGTCAAAAAGACAAAAATACAAATGTTTGAATTAAATATTTGCAATCCAATCCTGATCAATTGGATAAGTTGGTCTAATGTGTCAAGAACCAAATCATCCATGCAAGATAAGAGGTTAAGAAAATAATTCCTAATTCCCCAAAGAACATGACCATTCCAAATAATCTTGTCATTACTCCTCCAACTACCCCTAGCAAAATACAACCTTTCTATGTTTCCTTATTGATAAATGGTTATCAACTCAACAATTGCATCATTGATTCTAGGGCATCTGACAATGTCATGCCTACTAAAGTAGCTAAGTCTTTGGGTCTCAAACTAATCAAAACCTTTGGGAGATGTTTCTCCATGGAGAAAAAATAAGTACCACTTCTAGGGCAAATCAAAGATGCCCAATTCGCATTTGCAATGTTTCTAGACAAGAGAATCAAGATGACTGTCTTGATGGCTGATGTTCTAGTATCCTATGGTATTTTACTTGGATGAAATTTTTTTAAGGATGTGGGAGAAGAACTAAGCATGGACTTGTCTGATGTAAGGATTCCTATCCAAGGCATAATGAAGAGATTGCTCCTTGAAAAAGAGGCAAAATATGTGGTCACCCAAACATCGGCCCCTATAACATAAATTCTATTTGAGTCTTCAGATAGGGGTAATTATTTCTTGACCATAGAGAATGTTCATGTTTCTACAAATGAAAGTCTTATAGCTAACAATCTAAGAATTGATCCAAACAAGACATCAAGAGAATTGGTAGGGTGTAGTATAAATAAGGAAGGATCTTCCATCTCTAATGAAGAGAAATCTGATAGGAGATCAACTTTTGATGATGCTCAGATCCTAGAATCTAATGGAAACAATTCTTCCACCAATGATGGAGTTAGGACTATGTTGATATCTCCTCAGGGAGATGTTCTTCCTTCATCTAAGTTGTAATTCAGCAACACCAACAACATAACTAGATGTGAATCTCTATTGCTTGGATTAAAAATTGCTCAAGATGAAGAGATCAAACTCCTTCACATTAAAGGAGATGCTAAGCTGATAGTTTTTCAGGAGTTTGATGTGGACAATCCAATCATGTGCTGGACTGAACTAGAAGAACAACCAATTATGTTAACGGACCATGCTACTACAAATCAAAATTAGGCAAAGGAACCCTTTACCAAGAAAGCAAGGAGTTATGGCTTTCAAATTGAAGACCACATCCTACCATGGGGTAAGAAGAAGAAAAAACCAAGAGGAAGGTGCAAAAAATTGGTTTCTTTGTGGAGACTTCCATTCGACCATCACCATTTCTGGGGACAAAATGTCTTTTTGCTGGTTTATCAAGATAGAGCACTATTTTCACTACCTCTCAAGAAGCAACATCAAAAACACTTCAACTCTTGAAGTATCAAATTATTGTATCTGTACATATGTATATTTGTATAGTTTTTAATTCTATTTTGTTTTGTTTGTTTCCATTTTTTATGCCTTCCATTTTTGGGTACCATGACTCTATAGCCTAATGGTACACATGAAGACACTAGAGATTTTGGATTCTACTCCCTTCAATTATTTTTTATAATTGATAGAAGTTCCCCAATTGGAGCTAGTTGTTGTCCCCCAAATATATCACTCATTTTTATGACAACATTTGAACTATTTTCATCCTCAAACCAAAATAATCTCTGCCCTTCTCAAAATTTGTTTTAAGCATTCAAATTCCTCATTTTTCAAGCTTCTTAGAAATCTATGGACTTTGCAAGCTTGAATCTATGGACTCTGTAGGAAGAAAATCTATAGACTTTGCAGGAAGAAAATCTACAGACTCTGTAGACCAAGTGCAACAAACTTCACAGGTTGATATCTACAGACTCTGTAAGAAGAAGGAAGCTCTCAACACTTAGTCTATTTCAAATTTGGTTCAATGATAAGGCTCAAACAAAAGAGTTCATCAGCAAGCTACTAAGCAAGGATTGAACCATTGAACTGTTGAACCTTGATCCATCAAGGTTCAACAGTTTTAATTGGTTCAAAGGTTCAACATCAGCAGCAAAAGTTAAGCACATTTTTCAAGGTTTAAAGTCTAACTACTTCAATGTTTAACGGCTTCAAAACACTTATAAAAAATAAGAAGGCTTGAACCATTGAATCATTGAACCATTGAACCACTTTGGTTCAACAAGTTCAACGACCAAATGGTTCAATGCATTTGGTTTTAAAAAGATCAAAAAGACTTAGCCAAACAAACATAATGAACTGATTGAACCATTGAAACTTTAACCAAAGGGTTCAATGAGTTCATAGGTTCAAAGGTTCAACCAGTACAATGAAGACCAAAGAGCTTAGAAAGAACAAGGAAGTGATAGACTAATGGTTCAATAGGTTCAAAGGCTTTTACAGGTAGGTTCAATCAAGGTTCAACAAATTTTTGAGGCTTGAACTATTGAACTATTGAACCATTGAACCACTTTGGTTCAAAAGGTTTAACGGGTTCAACAAGGCTAATTTCAAATAAACATGGTTTAAGTGGTCAAAGGGAATGAACCATTGAACCATCAAACCAAAGTTGGTTCAATCAGTTGGTCCAATCAGTAGGTTCAAGGGGTTACCCAAAACCCAAAGGATCAAACAGCCCTTCCAAAGGGTGGTGAACCAAGGCCTAGAATCCTTGTAGAGGGCAGTGAGCAAAAACTTGATAGAACTCAGTGGATGCTGCCACGTGTCACAATTTGAAAGTCACATAAAATCAACTAAGGCAAATTTCCAAAGGACAAACAACCCTTATAGAGGATAGAAAGGAGGCAAATGGACCAATTCAAAGGCCAAAAGAGCAAAGGGATTTCCTTCAAAAAATTTCCCCTAACAAAAGTAACAAAGAGACAATTCCTTCAGGGAAATTATTTGAAATAATTCCTTCAGACTTTTTCCTCTGAAAGAAAGAAAAGACCAAAAAACAAAGCAAAGCCTGGTGGAAAGACTAAGGCAAGAAATGAATTCTTTCAGACTTCTGTCTGAAGGAATTTATTTAGACAAAAAGTCCAAAGAAATTTGGGGAAGCTGCAAGAGAAAAGATTTAAAAAATTTCTAAAGGCCAAAGACAAAGCAGCCAAAACAATTCTTGTAGGCTTTTTCTCCATGAAAAAGTCTATGGGAAAGCTCTAAAATACTCTAAAGACGAAAGGCCACCGAAGGACCCCAAAGGGTAGGTGCCCTTGCAGGGGAATCTTAGCTACCAAATTAAAGGACACTTCCCCAAAGCTGAGGGGTCACCTTCCCTTCAAGAGGATGTAAAATAAGAAATTTAAAGGAAGCAAGTAGCAAAAAAGGCCAAATCAAGAGAAAGCTAAAGAAAGTCCAAGGGGTGATGCGCCTGAAGATGTCAAAGTCAAGAATGGAAAATTAGCCATTGTAAATTCAAACATAGTGATGTGTGTGTGAACGTCAATTTTAAGGTTCATAAAATAGCCGTTGATTTTGAAAAGCCTTAAAGGAGAGCCAAAGAACTTAGCAACCCACCAAAATAATCTTGAAGGCCATTCAAAGACCCCCTAAATGGCAGATACCCTTGCAGGGGGCTCTTCTTGACCCAAAGTGAACTATTTCTCAAAGCCTTGAAGGGCAAGTCCCCTCTGGGAAAGATCAAATGATAAAGTTGAAGGAGTTATTGAGGAAAGTGACATGTCTGCAGACATCAAAGTCACAACAATGAAATAGTCATTGATCCTTATAGATTTAAGCATGGACCCAAATGCATTCAAAGGCTTTAAGGCCAAGACTAGCGGAAAATGACTAAGGAACAGAGCATTGAATTGAATCAAGGACCTGATTCAAATAACCAAAAAAGGAGGAACAACAAGGAAGGACCAAAAACATTTACGCCTTAGATATGTTTTTAGAAGTAGACTGCCAGGTAGATATTGAAAGATGTAAACTTTCAATAGCGTGACCCATTTCTCTGCATTGAGAAAAGTAAATGGGTAAATGCCTCTAAATTCTAGCATGTCTTCTTAACAAAATTTAATGCAACATGATGTGTTACTATTCCCAAGTCCTTCTTGAAGAGGCTATATAAGGGATTCTCTTGTTATTGTAAAATGTATATCTCTCTCTGATTGTTAGAAATGAAACTCTACCCAAATTGAAAGGCATTACTAAGACTTTGAGCTCAGGTTGTTAATCATATTTTGTTATTGGAATAAAAAAGCAAGTGACTTTTCAAAATTTGTGATGTGATATCTTGGTTGTTAAGGAAACTGTTCTTATGTCTTTTTCTTTAATATATTTTCTGTTCCTTTAATTCAACTAGCAAAATTAGTGAAAGTAGTCAGGAAGGTGTCCTGAAATCAACTGTGGAGAGACTTTGTGCCCCCATAATTTCCTTTAGTGTGTTTTCTTTTTGTTTCTATGTAAAGGACCTTGGGATGACTTTGTGGCCTCATTATCCTTCGTATCTCACTCTTGGGCAATTCAGGTGGAGACTTTGTGCTACATCTCAATTTTGTGGTTACTACGACCTTGGTTACATTTTGTAATTACTAACAGGAAGATTCTTGTGTTTTGCTAAATAGTAATTTTGAAAAAAGAGGAGTGATTTTTTTCATTATCCCTAAAATTTCTCCTTTGATCTGCATGCATCATCTCTAAAAAAAGAGAGATGGATGGTTTATCCTACCCTTGAGTATTATTTTCTATATATATATATATATATATATATATATATATATATATATATATGTCATATCTATAGGGATCCTCCCCTTGATGAGAGGAGAGATTAGTCCCCTTTTAATGTGGTGAACCCAGACATTTGGATGACCAATCTTCCTACTTTGGCTAATCAGACCTATTTTGTTAATCAGTATGCTGATCAACAAAATATTCAACCAACAAAACTCACAGTGTCTTTGGGAACTCCTGAGTTCTTCTTATAACAAAGTGGTATCCTTTCGATCAAGGGGGGAGATTGTTGTGCGTTTTAAGGTGAAACATACACATATAAATAATTATGGGTCACACCACATTAGTAAGCTTTGAATATTTAGAGTAAGATGAATCAATACTAATTGCTTTCTTTGTTGACCCAAAGAGCTTGTGATATTAGGAGTCTCTTCCACACCTTGATCTTACTTAACAATCATCATAACATGTAGTGGTGATGCTTGGGATGGATTTACTTGCTCTATGTTCTATTAAAAAATCTTAGAGGACTATTAATATATTGAATCCCATCCTCTAATAAGTGGAAGTCAAGTGTGTTCCTCTTAAATTGTAGGGGATGGATCCCTTTCTATTGCCTTTAAGACATATTTTGTCAATCTAGTCATATTTTTCTTGGATAATACCTCATCATCATTATCAACATTCCTATAGATAAAATTATTCTTATATGGAAAATGATGGTAAGGGATAACCAGGCCTATGATATACTCCTAAATGAGGCCATGGGGATGTTAATCTTGATGTTACAATGAAACTAATGAGTCTAGTTGTTTAATTATACCAACCTCTCTAAAATGTTTTTGGTTGGTGTAAAATATCCTACATGTCATCAAATAAGTGCAATGGAATAAGATCTTGCATTTTTTATTGATATCTTCATCAATGCTCCACCAAAGATGATCTGCTATCTCTTTTTCAATGAGATTTTTTGGTATATACTTTGGTATACACAAAGATGAAACCTTGGACTCTATAACCATGATCACTATACAATCAAGATATAAATAGTAATCACCATTTGGCCATAATGTCTTTGTGATGATTTAGATACCTTAGTCAATGGTTCTTCATGTATCACCTTCCAAAATTATGAGTAAACATCCTTAGAAATGCTAATTGTATTACTCATGTATGAATAAATATGAATAAGGGAAAAATAATCACAAAGCCTACTCTTAATATAATCTAAGACTAGATCCTAGAGTGATTTATTATGACCGTAGCTAATGGACATAACATTCAATAAATAAGATATCAGGTAGAAGTGTCCTCCTGATGGTATCTTGTCCTTTTGGTACATATGATCCACTAGTTTGGTACTAATAATCTTCCCAAGGGTGTTGTCAACTATGGAGTAATTAAAACATCAAGGAATGCACCCACTTGATCTGAAGGTAATGGAAGTTTTTACATCTAAATAACTTGTTGAGCAGGGGCATCCCAATCTAAATTTCCAACATGAATATTGTAATTAGAATAGGAGTGGTGGACTTGTGGGTCACCTTATCATTTGGTATTATCCAATTTTATAGTGTATTATCCACTATATTAGATGTTTTCCATAATGTTAACTTCGGTCCGTCATATATGGCATCCACAATGGGGAGTCATAGATATGTCTAGAAATCAACCCCAAAAATGTAAGCCATAACATGAAATATACCAAAATACAATAAAATTTATCAAACACAACTCACATATTTGTTATATTTCCAAAAAAGAAATATTATAGAATAAGAACCATAATGGCACCATATCTCACAATAAGATGTGTTATAACTATTTTTCCCAACACCCCCTTTCCCATAAGGAAATGGGGACCCACTATTTCCAAACTATGATCTTTACTTTAAGCCCATCTTTCATATGTTTATGTAAAATCTGGGAGATGATTGATTATTGGCCTTTTTTGTACTTTGGCAGAGTTGCATTGGTATTGTGTTTTCATGGATTAACATTCCCAAGGAGTCTTTATTTGGATTTATGTTTTTGATATTTTCTCTTTGTAACTTTTGTTCCAAATGAATTGGTCTTTGGGTTTTTATGTCAGACATTTTTTTGATAGAATTTTCTCTTCACAACATTTTCTGCACAACAAGTCTACTGAAACAATTTCCTTGAATCAGACTTATTCTTGTAGACAATCTTATCTATACACTTTTCTTGATAGAATTTCCATTCAGCCCCTTTGAACCTACCATTTGGGCTTTGTGCAAATTTCTCTTAAACCTTTTTTAGATTGCCCTTCAGTGTTTACGAAGTAGATCCTTTAGGCCTTTTGTCATGGATGAATTCCCTATGAGGTAAACCCTTCAAATTGTTTCTAGATAGAAATTACCCTTTATCATTTTTAAAATGACCCTTTGACATTTTGAAAATGACCCTTTGGTATTTTGAAATTGTCCTTCAAATTTTTTGAAATTCCCTTTTGCCTTGCCAACCTAACCTTCATGCTTTATGAAATATGTCCTTTGGCCTTTTTGTTGCGGCCATTTTTATTGACATAATTCCTTTGGAAATTTTGGATTTTCCCTTCAGCCCCTCCATACCTAACCTTTAGGAATTTTTTCCCACACCTTTACCTTTTTTAACCATTCCATCAGACATTTTGTCCAAGACATTTTCCTTGAGCCAATTTAATTACTTCAAACATTTTGTCCAATGCAAAAATCCTAAAACAATTCCCCCAAGTGCACATTCCCTTAAAACATTTTGAACCAACCTTTTATACATTTTAAAAATGACCCCTCAACCCTTTTTAAAATCACCACTTACCCTTCAGATATTTTTTAAATGACCCTTCAATGCTTTTTGAAGTGACCACTAATTCTTCAGGACTTTTGTCCTAGGACTTTATCCTTTGACCAATTATTTTAGACATTTTATCTAAGATATTTTTCCCTTCAAACCCTTAGGTAATTTTGTTAAAGATACTTTTCCCTTCACACATACCCTTCAGGACTTTTTTCCTAGGCATTTATCTCTATGAGTCTACAGTTAGGGACTTTTATCCTAGGCCAAATTACCCTTTGGCTAATTCCTTCAAAACTTTTGTCTTAAGCTTTTTTCCCTTTGAAAAATTCCTTTAGACATTTTCTCCAAAACATCATGCACTTTAGCCCTTTTGAGACCATCCCTTCATGTATTTATTTAGATATTTTATCTGAGAGAATTGAGTCTTCGAGACAATTGTTATAGACATTTTGTCCAAAATAATTCCCCAAATAGAATTCCTTTGGACTTTGTGTATTAGACTTATTATCTTATGAAATTAGGGTCCCATCAATAAAAATCCCATGATAATTCTACCATAATAATTACCTTGAAACAAATACCGTACTTCCAAGTGGTACCCTTGCTTAGATAACATTTTCATTATGTCTTGAGGTTTATTTAATATTTTAGCCAAGGGTCCCAATCATATTTTTCTATGTTTGGTCATCTATATTAAAAATAGGAGATCTTTTATATACTCTTAGCCGAGGTCTAAATTGTATTTTACTAATACTAAGATCTTAGGATAGAATATTCATGCAGGGTCATTTTATACATATTTCCCAAAGTAAAATTCTAAGTCATTTTTACTTATGTTTATAAGAGCAAGGAATCCCTAAGAAATGACATGTGTCAAGTTGATGAGATTAAATTTGAAAATCATGAGGACATAATTTGATAGTCACGATAATGTCAAATTTAACATCAGTAATGTGTCAAATTTATGGAATTAAATTTGATAGTCATGTGGATGGTATTGATGATCACAAGGACATCATTTGATGGTAGTGAAAACATCAAATTTAACCTCAGTGATGAATAATTTATGAAATTAATTTTAATAGTTTCATAGACATCATTCATGGTTATGAGGATGTCATTCGATGGTCACATGAATGCCAAATTTAATCTCATAATATACCAATTTGCATTCAAATCAAGATCCTACGATGCACATCTTCTCAAGCCCATTTGATAGAATAATGTGAGAGTAAGTTGAAATGTTAAATATTTATGAGAGTGATAAGTATCACCATTATGGGATCCTAATACACAGATCTAATGACCCATGGGATGAAGTAGAGAGGCTAGTATATAGAGCTTAAAATCCCTAAGATGCTACGAAATGGCACACATATGAAGTAGATCAAAACAAAGAATCATAAGTGTTAAGCACAAAAGAGTCAATCAACCAAAAGAAATAAAATATAATGAACTATGTTAACTTAGGAACAAGTAGATTGATGATGTGAAATCAACATGGACATTTCAAAAATATTGGACTCAATCAGGTGTTGACATGTGTCACATTTTGAAATCTAGTAGGGCATTATGGATAGAATACTTAAATCTTTGGACACTTAGGTTATATTTATCAATAGATATTGTGTCTCATAGTTAAGATAATGTATGAACATGCATGTCTGAATTTGAATGGAAAATATAAAAGTGAAGATCTATATTCTACAAAAGGCATGGGTGAGTATGAAATACATGGTTTAGATTAGTCATAGTTAATAGTAGTGCCACTATTTCAAAAAGATTGGTAAAGAGATTTTGGTCCCTCATGTATATGTCTAATGTTCCATATAAAGGTGGTTAATGTGAAATATTAACAAGTTATTCTCACAACCTATAAAAAGGAGGCATGTGTAGTTTTGGTAAATGACACATATTTTGAAGTTTGTATGCAATTTGAGCTATAATTGTTAAAAATTACCTCTATATTTATACAAATGCATATGCTTCATAGCTTTTTCAAAGGATATTTTAAATAGACAACTATAAATAGACTCTTATATGTTTTTAAACCATATTTAGAATTCATTTTCTCATTATCACATGTAACGACCTTGCATGAACATGGAGGATGAGGAGACCCCTTCCCCAAGTCTATATAAACAATTGTAATCCAACTTAGATTTTTGTTAGAAATATTTTGAATATAAGAGTAGCATTAATTTAATTTTCACTAAATTTTTTTGTGTATTTTCTTTCCAATTTATATGTAATTAGTCACTAATTTCTTTAGTTGTATGTTTCAATAATATTTAGTGTGCAAAAGCTACAAATGGATTCTTGATTATTTTGATGAATATACTAATATGTAGATGTACAATATCTATTGAAACATTGGTAAATATATTTGTTAAGATAGTCAATTTCAAATTGATTCATAATTATGATTATGCATGAGTGCTTTCTTAGATGTAGTTTTTTATGTGTGTGCAATAGCTACCTTAGATACTTCACTATCTTGAAACATAATCTCGTACTTAAGGGTGTACAATAGATACCGTAAAAGGAAAAACCCTTGTCTAATACTTGTGAATTTCCTACATTTTTATCTCCTTAGACTTCTTAGTTGTGTTTGAATGTGTGTGCGAAATCACTACTAGAAACAAGCATAAGTTCTTAGAGAACTTTTCCTTTTAGAAACTAGGCAGGGAAGTATTTCATGAAAACCACAAAATATTTATTTTCTACCTTACCCTTCCCTCCTTTTTTGAGTTTGTTTTGGATACCTACCCACTCTATATTAAAATTCAGCCTCCCATCCAATTCACATAGAGTTTCACAATCCTTTAGGAACAACACCTCCATCTAAAAACTTTGTCAATAACTTGCATGACCTAGTAGTTATTTCATCAATAGGTTATAATAGACCGTATACATACAACTCATGTATTAAAGTGGATTTTACCTCCATTGAGATCTTAAAATGTTAGAGGCTACCTTATTATGGTTATGGTATGCATAAAACCCACATCAATAGTTAATTAGTGCTAAAATGAGGGATTGAACCTCTGATTATACTAAATTTTTTGTTTTTGGATTGGTTTGACAAAGGACCCATAGATATCATAGGTATTCAACATGATTTCCCTGATGAACCATTCAAATGTCTTCCTAGGTTCCATTTTCATCACCCAAGAGTTATTGAATGGCATCTTATTTCTTATATATATGCTATGTAGGTTGTTCCCTTTCACGTTGGGAGAAGAAATACATGATTGGATTGTAGGGTTGGCACCTAGTTCAATTACTAGCTAGAGTGATCTTAAGGAGTATTTTTGATGCAATTTGGTCTAAATATTGATGCTCATGATTTAAAAAATAAATTAACACCTTATATGAGGTTCTTTGTAGGAATATTAGATACAAATTATATAGAAGCCATCTAAAGAGGAAGCTTGTTACTATGCCCAAACTAGAACATATTGGAAGGGTTTCATTTTAATCTAGGAATAGTACACAAAGAGGAATTAGAGATCCCAAATGAAGAGTGTATTACATCTATCAACAAATAAATGTAATGTTACAAAAGAAATTGAGATACCAACAACAAAAAGAGGAATACATCAAGATAGGAGAATTGGACCATGTTTATTCCATCCTTGTATTTGATGAGATAATTGAAAAAGGAAATAATTATAGTGAGAAAAGTGTCAATTTAAAGGAACATTGACAACCTTTGCAAAAGCTCCATGAGATAGAATATGCCTAGGTAGAGGATCGATTACATTGCCTTATAGAAGAAGATATTAGCTCTGAAGTTGGTGTTGATGACTCTTATGACTATTAGTTAACATTAGAATCTCTATCAAAAGACTCATTTGATGATTATATTCTTTACTTATTCTCTTTTGATCATCTAGGCTCTAATATTGAGATTTTAGATTATGCCATGCCTGAGTCAGGTACATATTTTTATCATAGGGCAAATAAAAAAGGTATATTAGCTTCCCTCAATAATTTTGATTCTATTTTTTAGCTTCTTTATAATTGAATTAATTCACATAGATTCCCATGCCTTGATTTGATATATGTTGAATTCAATTTGGTGCCTAAATCTAATGTGTAGTACATTGTGGTTAGTTATGTGATTGACCAAGAACCCCCATGTTGTGGACATCAACATTATATAGCATTGAAGTAAAGGCCTTTAATTTCATGTATGTTGCCCATCAATTTGCATATCTTCTAAAACATATTTATTCAAAATAATAATAGTAAAAGGATCAATCACATGTAGTGAATGATATGATCCCTCTAGAATTAATAGTTAATAAACCTTTCACTCTTAAAATTATAAATAGTGAGCCCTAGGTAAATAATTTTTTTTTTATGATTTGGAAAGTTAAGAGCTGATTTATTCAAATATTGAAGGTCATAGTCAAAGTGAGAGTTTATATGAATTTTTTGAGGGATGTGTTGTTATTGATTATACTTATGATTTTGAATCTATCTTTGAGTACTTTTTCCATAATGAGTTCATAAAATATGATGAATTTCAAGACTTCAAGTCAAATCTAATATCCATCTTAGTAGGTACTTTCAAGGATTGTTTGTCTAAATTATTTCTCTTGAATACATGAGTAATAATGGTGAGCTTTCAGAATGTATCATAGGGAATAATTATTTGTTTATTGTGTATGGGATGTCCTAATGAGTAACCCTCATTTTTTTGTTATAAAATATGAGGGAAAGGCTCAAAAATATTCTAAATGAATACAAATATGTCCCTACCTATTTCAAAACTTTAATGGGGAAAAACTTATTATTACCAAATAGTGAGAAGAATATGAAACAAAGTTTCCAAATCCATCCCCCATATCGTTTGGGTTTTATTTAGTGTAGGAGTAGGTTAGGTTTATTTTTTTTTATCATTTGTTTTAATTAGATTAATCTTTATTGATTTTAGTATTTTTCTTTCATAGATTAATTTTCCTATTTTCTAGATTGGATTTTAGTGCTTTCTAAGAGTAGTTTTTATTTGCTTTCTTTGATGATTAGAATTGTGTTTGACCTAACTATAACCAAGTTAAAATCAAAACCAACTAATTTTATGACTTGTAGACAAGGGTAAAATTAAAATATTGGCACTTTGGGACTAGTTTATAGATTAGGCGTATTTCTATGTTTTTGATTCTTTAGGATGGAGGTAGATAATCATGGATTATTTTGAATGGTGTCATAATTAAATACATTTATCATGCATGTGAAATTTTCTTTCAGATTAATTCATATAAATTTATAAAGTTTTCTTATTTTATTAGATCAAATGTACTTATCACATTAAAAACCTACTGGAAGTGATAATTCTGGGTATAAGTGTAGTTGGTAGGGACATTCTAGTAATGATTTGTTTTATAATTATAACAGTGCACTAGGGTTCCAACTCTTCTCTTATCCATTCAAGAACAAAAGAAAAGCAAAATAAAAACAAAATAAGAAAGAACTAATGGATTTAAAATAGCAAAAGAAAATCAAAATGCTCACATGATGAAATAAGGTCAATGTACCACTCATCATGATCAAAATAAAATAATGGAATGAGAAGAGAAAGATCCCAAGGTATATTTTCTCAAGCTATGTATACCCAATTAGAATCAGAGTAATGCCTGAGCTTCCCTTATTTTTTATATTTAATAGATACTGGAATGAAATCTAGATCCCCATCAAAGCCTTTGAAAAACTCATCATAACAGGGGTTAAATAAACTACATGTTTGACGCACACAAATAAAAAAAAATTAGAAGACAAGTATGTTGTATTAATTAACTTAGGAGTATATTTTATGTTCCTAATTAAGTATTATTATATGGCACATGTCATAACTAATTTGAGATTGCATTCTAGATTTCTATGTTCTTGAATACTTAAGGGTATCCCCCTATGAGTTGCCATTTGTTGTACCCAACACCCCTTTTACCCATAAATAAATGGGGACCCACTTTTTGTAGAGTATGGTCTTGACTTTGAACCCCTCTTATATATGTTTATGCAAAAATTGGGAGAATATTTATTATTGGCCTTTTTTATACTTTGGTAGAGTAGCATTGGTATTATTTTTCATGGACTAACTTTCTTTAGGAGTATTTGTTGGGCTTTATGTTTTTATATTTATGTTTTTGTGATATTCTCTTCAGAAAAAAATTTATGCATGAATTGGTATTTGGGTTTATAGTTTCATACATTTTTTCTGATGAAATTTTTTGTACACAACACTTTCCCCATAATAACTATGCTAAAATAATTTCCTTGAATCATAATAATTCTTGAAGACAATCTTGTCAATAAAATTTTCCCAATAGAATTGACCTTTGTTCCCTTTGAACCTACCATTAAAGATTTGAGAAACTTTCCCTTTGGACATTTTTAGATTACCATTCAACCTTTATGAAGTAGATACTTCAAGACTTTTGTCATATATGAATACCCTATGAAGTAGACCCTTCAGATTATTTTCAGATAGAAAGTACCTATTGGTATTTTGAAAATGACCATTTAATTTTTTGAAATTTCCCTTTAGAACTTTTGAAATGCCCTTTTCCCTTGCCAACCTACCCTTTGTACTTTGTGCAATATGTCCTTTGGCCTTTTTTTTGTGGCCATTTTATGCAATATAATTCCTTTGAGACTTTTTAAATTGTCATTCAATGTTTTTTTACCTACCTTTTAGGACTTTTGTCCTGTGCCTTTTCCCCTTTGAACCATTCATTTGGATATTTTATTTGAGACATTTTCTTGGAAATAATTTAATTCATTCAAACATTTTGTCTGATGTAAAAATACTAAAAAAATCCCCCAAGGGCACATGCCCTTCGAACTTTCTAAATAGACCCTTCAAAAAAATTTAAAATGACCCTTTGGCCCTTTTTGAAGTGACCAATTACCCTTCAAAAAAAATTATAATGACCGATTGGCCCTTTTTGAAGTGATCACTTACCCTTCAAGAATTTTTTCCTAGGACTTTATCCTTCAGCCAATTCTTTCAAACATTTTGTTTGAGAGATTTCACCCTTCAACCCCTTCCTTCGAACATTTTTTTTAGAGAACTTTCCCTTCACACATGCCCTTTAGGACTTTTATCCCAGGTATTTTTCCCAGTGAGCTTTCCCTTTGGGACTTTTTTCCTAGGCCTTATTGCCATTCAGCCAAGTCCTTTAGGACTTTTATCCTATGTTTTTTGCTCTCTAGAGATTTCCTTCAAAATTTTTGTTAGAAACATCATGCCCTTTAGCCCTTTTGAGAACATCCCTTCATAATTTCTTTAAACATTTTGTCTAAGATAATCAAGTCTTTAGGAGAATTGTTGTAGGCATTTTGTCTAAGAGAATTCCCTTGATACAATTCCTTCAGAATTTATTCCTTAGACATTTTGTCTAATGAAATTAGGGTCCTAACATTAGAAATCCCATGACAATTCTTCAGCATTAATTACCTTGAAATAAATACCATACTGCCAAGTGGAACCCCTAATTAGAGAACATTTTCATTATGTCTTGAGCTTGATTTAAGATTTTAGCCAAGGGCCCCATTCATATTTTTATATTCTAGGTCATCAAGATCAAATTTAGGATCTATTTTATATATTCTTAGCCAAAGTCCAAATCGTATTTTACTAATACTAATACCTTATGCTAGACTATTCATGTGGGGTCCTTTATACATATTTCCTAAAGTATTATGCTAAATCATTTTTTGCTTATGTTTACAAGAGTAGGGAATCCCAAAGAAATGACACATCTCAAGTTAACAAGATTAAATTTTATAGTCCCAAGGATATCATTTCATGGTTGTGTGAAAATAAAATTTAACCTCAATAACATATCAAATTTATGAATATAAATTTGAAAGTCATGCAAAATTCATTGATAGTCATGAGGACATCATTTAATAGTTAAAAAAATGTTAAATTTAACCTTAGAAATGGATAATTTATGGAATTAAATTTGATAGTCATGCAGACATCATTGACAATCATAATGATGTCATTTGATGGTCATGTTAATGTTAAATTTCACCTTTTAATAAATTCATTTAGATTCAAATCAAGATCCTATGGTATATGGCTAATTAGGTCCATTTGATCAAATGACTGAGAGTGAGTTGAAAATTCAAATCTCTATGAGAGTGACAAGTGTCACCATCATGGGAGCTCGGTACCCAAATATAATGCCCTATAAGAAGTAGGGAACCTAGTACATAGATCTCAGAAGACCTGAGCAATTACCAAGTGGCACACATATGAAGTAGAGAAAAATAGGGAATGATAAGTGTCAAACACACAAGATTGAATGAGCCAAAATCATTTAAATACAACAAACTATGTTAAATTAGGAACAAGCACATCGATGGTGTGAAATTGACATGGACTTTTCAAATATCTTGGACTCTATCAAGTGTTGACATGTGTCATTTTTTGAAAGTTAGCATGGTATTATGGATAAAATAATTAAATATTTGGACACTTGTGATATATTTATGAATAGACATTGGGTCTCATAGCTAAGATAGAGTATGAACATGCATGTATTAATCTGAATGGAAGATATAAAAGTGAAGATCTAGATTCTATAAAAGGTATGGGCAAGCATGCAACACATAGTTTAGATTAGTCATAGCTAATAGTAGTGATACTATTTATAGAACATTGGTAAACTAATTTTGGTACTTCATGAAAATGTCTGAATTTCTATTTGAAGGCAATTAATCTAAAATATAAACAAGTTATTCTCACAACCTATAAAAAGGAAGCATGTGTAGTTTTGGTAAATGGTGCATATTCTAAAGTTTGCACGAAGTTTGATCTATAATTTTTAAAAATTACCTCTATCTTTATACACATGCACATGATTCATACCTTTTTCAAAGTATATGTTAAATGGATAACTATAAATAGACTCTTATATAATTTTAGACCACAGTTTGAACTCATGTTCTGACTATCACATGTAATGAACTTGCATGAACTTGGAGGATGAGGCGACCCCTTCTAAAAGTCTATATAAATAATTTTAATCCAACTTGGATTTTTGTTAGATAATTTTTTAATATAGGGGAAATATCAATTTTAATTGTTAGTGAATGTGTTTGTGTATTTTGTTTCTAATTTCTATGTAAATAGTCATTACTTTATTCGGTTTTATGTTTCAATAATCCTTAGTGTGAAAAAGCTATGAATAGATTATTGATTATTTTGATTTATATACTAATATATAGATGTGAAATATCTATTGAAAAATTGGTAAATATATTGGTTAAGATAGTCAAGTTCAAATTGATTCATAATTATGATTGTGCATGAGTTATTTCTTGGATGTAGTTTTCTATGTGTCCAATAACTACCTCAAATACTTATCTATCATGAGACATAATCTCTCAATTAAGGGTGTAGAATAACTTCCATAAAAGGAGAAACATTTATTTGATGCCTATGAATTTCTTACATCTTTATCTCTTTAGACTTCTTAGCTATGTCTGACTATGTTTGTGTAATTTCTACTAGCAACATGCATAGGTTTTGAGAGCACTTATCCTTTTAGAAACTAGCCAAGGAAGTAGTTCTTGAAAACCACAGAAGATTTATTTTATACCTTACCCTTATCTCATTTTTTGATTTTATTTTTAGACCTTCCAACTCTAGATTAGAATCTATCCACCCATCTAATTCACATAGAGTTTCATAATCCTTTAGGAACCACACCTCCATCTAAAAACCTTGTCAACAACCTACATGCCTTACCACCTTTTACATAAACAAGTTGTAACATACTACATACCTAAAACTCATGCCCTAAAGTGGAGTTTACTTCCATTAAGATATAAAATTTTAGAGGCTACCTTGTTATGTATATGGTTTCCATAAAACCCACATCAAAAATAACATTAGATCCATATACATATTCTTATTATCTCATACTCTTTTCACTCATATACCAACACTCAAAATAAGATTACTAAAAAATATTTATCAAATTAAATACCTATGATAATGTCCCTTGTACAAGTGTATGGGAATGATTATATAATTTTAATATCCACCTAATTACATTAATTTTCTTACATGCACAAAAAATAGTTAAAATATCTTAGTGTTATGCAAATATTAAATGCATGTCCTTATTCCATTGGACCAAACTATTATAGTTTAATATATCATGAAAACAACATCAAAAAAAATATTAAATCAATACATATCAAGTTCTTATGACTTTCAGAAGTAAATTCCAAATAGTCAATGATGACTCCTTTTATAATACATCCCAAGGATATATATGCCCAAATCATGTGTGAAAAAATAAAGTCACATGAATTCACAAGAACTAACAACCAATAGATGAAATTGAAACCATTTATTTTTTATCCACATGCCTTCTCAAAAACATTATCACATATTACCACACATTCCTAAAATGATTGGGTAAATTGTAGGATCTAATATTTGTAGTTAGGAAAAATGGGAATTTCATATCTCAAGGTTGGTTCTGGATAATGTCGGGCTACACAATATATTTCCAAAAAACCTTATGTATTTTACTAATTCCAACTCAAATATTAAAAAAAATAAAAAATAAATAAAATAAAATAAATTATTCTCAATGGTTTTTTGTTCTTGGATTGCCAAAAATTTAATGGTCTAAGATTTTAATCAATGTTTAGATCACCACACATTCTATCGACCCTAGGATCACACTCACTTATAGTTTAGGATGAAATTATGAAAAATATATATTTTTTTTAGTGTAACTCAACCCATTAATATTATTTTTTATCCTTGTGAGATTTAATTTTTGATTATTCTATGAATGGGTGAGAGAAAAAAGATCCAATAAATAGGTTATTCAACATAAAATTAAATCAGGCACATGTGGATGTAAATCAACAAATATAGTTATAAAATTCAAAACACTTCCAATTTTTTAGTTTACATTCTACAAGTAAATATATTGATTGAATTTTAAACATGTTTTTTTATCATTTCTAAAATTTTATATATTTATGAACTTTTATTATATTAGTTTATAAATATATCAAGATTTTTAAATCCATTAAACTTTTTTTTTCATGCAATGCATTGATAATATATAGATTCTCTCTTGATCCTATTATGCTTTCCTAACCATGTGATGATTTACTAATAATGTGATTCTTTCATGTTCCTATAACACATTCTTAATTTTATGACATTTTTTATAGTCTGTGATGCTTTCCTAAGTATGTGATGCTTTCATGAGTCCACAATGACTTCCTAAGTACTAGATGATTTTCTAAGTTAGTGATGCTTTCTTGGAAATACGATGATTTCCTAACCATACCATGTTCTTTAGATTATGTGATGCATTCCTTATCATGTATTTCTTTCTTTCAAATGGGATGCTTTATTAATCCTATGATTTTTTCCTAAGTATTTGATACTTTCCTAATCATAAAATACTTTCATATACCTAAACATCTTTACTAATGTTGTGATTATTTTTGAATCCTATGATGTTTTACCATGTATTCGATTATTTTCAAGCAAAGTGAATCTTTTCAACCCTAGTAATGATTTGATAGGATTTCAATACTTTAAAATATAAGTGATGATTATGTAGGAATGCTATTATTTTATGAGCAAGAGATGATTATACATACATGTGATGATTATAAAATCTCCCAATTATTATACATGCATGTGATGATTCTTAATTCATATAATGATTATACATCTTTGTGATGATTTAATAGGTAGGTGATTATTTTTTGGCATGTGATGTTTATTATATATAACAATTTTGTTTTATACATATGTATAAGCATTTTTTTTAAACTTCCACTCTAATTATAATTATAGTCAACATTCTATTTATATTATCCTAATCTAAAATAATTTCATGTAACCATTCCTCTAAAATAGGGTAGTTAATGACACATCATATTTTTAGGAAAATAAACTCCAAAAATTATGGACTTAAATATGCATCAAAATTATGTGATTTCATTATTTCATTGTAATATATTTTTACATACTATTTATTAATTATTTATAAAATTGGTCAAGACACACATTACAGAATCACTAACATTTGAAATCCTTTAGCAACATAAAATAAATTACAATAAATATATAGTAAATTACATGTTTGTGATCATTTATATATTTTTTAACATTTTTGAATTTTTAATACATTTAAATATTTTTAGTCATGTAATGCATTTTCATTCTATAAATTTTACAAAATAAACATGTAACTTATCATGAAGGAGGAGCTATGTGAAATGGTTGATGCAATGCTTTCTTAACCTCTTTTACCACTATAATAACATCACCTTTCATATTATAAAATTATTCAATATTATAATACAGATGAATATTCTAACATCTTACCTTAGCAAGAGTGAAGTAGTCACAATAGGGTTTTAAGTGAATGAACACCTCACCACTCAACCCATAAGGATTCTCATAACACAACTGAACAAAATACCCATATTCTCATTAATTCACTGAAAAGGATATAAGATATTTTTATCTTCCTATATTATGTAATGGATCACTCAACTCTATCTAATATTAGACCTGGATCTCATTATTGACACTGTCTTTATATACTCAATGCTCAGTTACATTCTATGCTTTGATCAATCTGCTATACGCTATCTTTGATCTAAAAAATGGAGTCACTAAAACCTCCATTCACTCACTAAGGCTTTGAGTCTTGTATTTCCCTCTATATATAATTTAGTATACTTTTCCCTCTCATGGAAAAAACTCCTTAATGTTATATCAATATCTTTATTTATAGCATATTGGATCCAATGATCTTTATGCTCTGACTTCAATTCCCACCTATTGACATTAAAATTTGGGGTTGCAATAAAATCATAGTTAGTTGTCACAAGTATGAATTTAGAGTTTCATTTTCCCATCTTTTGATTTTTTTTAAATTTTCCACCATTGATAATCCTATATGGTAGGTCATATATTCGTCATGCCAAAACCTATGTTGCAGTCAAATTTGCAATTGATATGTTTTATTCTATACCAAATTTTGGTGTTAAACATTTATAAGGGATCCTATAATCTTATGTTATTTACACCCATGTATGTACCCTGAATCTCATGAGGGTTCTTTGTCTTATGCCTTTTTCCCATGTTTGACTCTAACTTGTGACAATCATCTCAGATTTGAACATTAGCATGTTAGCATTATATTTTCCTTAAATATTAGGATCACCATGTTTATTTTTATGATATTATTATGTATTCTATTAATTATTTAGGTCTTTATGTGTTAAGAAAAAATATACACTTCAATGTGTTTCTCTCATTTTTTGATGTATATTCTTTCTTTATTATGTGTCTCATCTACAAGGTTTCAATTATGTACTCTTGCACAAGCATATATTTTTTCTATTTCCATCCTGTCGCATCTTATCTTAGAATTTTTAGAACATTCCCATCATTTTCTCCATTCATTTAAAAAAATTACAACTCATTTATTTACTAGAATTTTATGCTATCTATAGGTAGTTATTTTCCTTATTTACATTGTTCCTTTTTTGTTTCCTTAGAATTATTGAGATTAGCTTTATCCTTCCACACATGCCTTCCAAATCACCATTTTAATATATTTTTCATGTGTTTACCTATAAGTTCATAATTTAGCCATGTTTTGTCATCTTTCAACACCCAACCTTACTTCATCCATGTACTCCAAGACTTTGGTTCATGTAGGATTATTTGTTCACCCAGGATGTTATTGCATCAAAGAGTGGTACTTACCTCCTCTAATGAGATGGAATTAAATTGATAGATTAATATATTTTATATGTCAATCTTGATATTAGCATTGAAAATAATAACATTAAACCATTTTTGATGTCATTTGGTCATTAGACCTAAGGATTTATTCCTTCCACTATAAATTTTTTGACAAGTTAGAATAGTTTGAGCTTCCTAATCCTCTCTTTGTAATCACTATATTATTGAGGAATTACCACCTTTGAATTAAATATGTAATCACTTATAACCTTAATTATTTCATGTAGCTTATTAACTAAGTCATGTTTATATAATTGAAGGAAAATGTAGTTAAATAAAGGAAATCATAATTTTATGAGCTTCTTATTAATTTATTGGGATTCTACCATGTGTTATTACATAATGTGGGCTTGATATTCTAACTCTTTCTTATATTCAATGATTTTTTTTTATACACAATTCTTCTTTAAATGTATGTATCTATTTATAATTTAGTGTAACAACCTATATATATATATATATATATATATATATATATATATATATATATATATGTTTATCATAGAAACATGTAATGAAATACATTACTATGTTATAGCCAACATATGAATTAGACCAAGTACATAAATCATCAATGAATTCATTAAGAGTTATTTTAACCAGTTAGTATTTGGATATAAGAGGGTCAGTGTGGTCATACCCACTCACTCCTATCTACATACTTCACCATGGCCTTCCTAATAGAGTCATCAATAATTTATGCCCTTACTTGAGTACTTATAAATGCTATTAAAAAGCAATACCTCATAGGATAATTCATCAAATTTCAGCAAATGCAGGTAGAGAGAAAATAGATTAAGTATAAGAATCATCATACTAAGCTTGCTTAGACAAGATTTACCAATTCAAAAGTAGCAAGCAAAGATCAATGGAAAAGAACCATTTCCAATAGTAATGCATAGCCTTGGAACACCTTTAAAATTCACAAACAAGTAGAGGCATGAGGTTGGGCATGAGTTTCCTAAGGTAAATATGTAAGGTTTGTGAGATGTTTCAACAACCATGGTTATGTTCCATTTAGAGCACCTTTCCAATCTACAAGGTAGGGTTATATGCACATGTCAAGGCATTCTTAAGTATCTTACTTGATTTATAAAATTATTTCAATGTTAACCTTTAATTTCTTATCTTTGTTGTTATGAGTGTTGAATGAGTTCAAGGGACTCAATACCATTTAACAGTTGCAACAACTGAGTGCAGTTATACTAGGTTTTACTTTTAAATTCATTATTAAGATAGTTAAATGTTTTCATAGTAGGCTCATGACCTTAGCCTTTGAATAAAATTATTGTTTAACTTTAGATTATAAATTTCTTGTTTATATTTTCCAAATGAGAAATATCAATTCGAACTAATATAAAATAACTCCATTAAATTTGTTTTTCAATATAAGTATAAATATTAACTTGTTTAATAGTCTAATGGTTAATACCAAACATAGATTAAATGATTATCTATCACAATATGGCTTAGATTTGGAACAAACATTTACTATTTAGAGCCTTCAAGTAATTAACTTACTTAGCAAGTTAATTTTAGCATATGCATAAGGTTTACATAACCTTATTTGTAATTAAATTAAAAAATATTATAAATAGTTATCCCAAAATAGTCCATTTCACTTCAATAGTGATTTATCTTCCAATAATCTTTAGAATATTTATGTAACTTTAGTCAATATACAATTCTTCTATTTTAGCTATTATTAGAGATTCTAACAACAATTACAAACTCATGTATAAGTTTTGGAATGGTTATAATCTCTTTAATACATAATATTATAATCACAAGGATTTTAACTTAATAATCCAAAAAAATTTATTGATTTAACATCTTACTTAGAAGTTTCAACCAACTTCTCAATAATTAGATCATCTCTTCAATAAAGATTTGAATAGATTAAGGTAATTGAAAAGTTATTATAGACTTAAGGTTATAGTTCACATCATAATAATATATTATAATGATAAACACAATTCAAATTACTTGATTAATAACATTACATAGATTCAATACACATAATAATAATCTCATAAGAAGTATTCAAGATAAAATTGACTTTCTAGTTTGCACTTGAGATAAATTCTCAAACATACAAATATTACTCTCCAATTCTCATACACTCATTAGTATCAAAATACTCATGTAAAATCACAAATAACTATTATAAATATGTTAAAGAATAACTATTTAGAGCCCTAAATAACTAGTTACTTCAATGCCATGAGCTAAATAATAAATGAATGCAAACAAAGATATGAATACATGTTTATGTTATAAGATAACTAAATAACTAGTATAACCTTGAAATTAAATTCAATAGCTTCCTAAGTTTAAAATTTACAAGATTCATGATAAATTGAATTATTTCAATAAAAAGAGACTAGCTATAATTACATATTATCAAATGGCTTAATGAACTTGTAGAATTCCATTTATAAATAATAATATAAAATAAAAATTAATACTCTAATGATCAACTCTAATCATAACGATAGATCAATATTGCATGTTTTATTTGAATATCCTATTAAACATAATATTAAATTATATCATATTACAACTATAATGAATAAAATTTATTATATAAATAATTTAATTCATCTAAATTCAACTGTCACAACTCAAAGATAAATAAGAAGTGTATCAACAATATTTTGCTTAGAATTCAATGAAGCCAAACCCATATCACCAATCCAAATGAACCCATTCATAAGTGCCCATAGACAACCAAAACCATTAGTTTGATATAAATTAGGGGACCATAAAAATGGTTGAGAAAAGACAAACAAAACAAATTGATCTTGACATAAACAAACAATTGAACAAAGAAAAGAACTGAACCACACGTCACTATTCCATCTCACTAAGATCCATTAACTTGGTATATGATTACATCTAAACCTAATTACCTTGAGCTTTTCAATTTATGAGCCATATTCTATTAAAATAGCATAATATGTCCCATAAATCTATGCCATGGATTTATCATGAAATCACCCTCAAATACCCTTTTAATAGATGTTAATGAGTTAAAAGTAATTTTTTTTGGAACGAGAACAACAAATTTTACCAACTAAAAAATGACAACACCTAATCATAAAGATATGGGTCAAAGTTTGACCAAAATATACTTTACCAAAAATGGAAGAAAATTAAAAAAATAAATGTAATCATAACAATAAAAGTAAGCAATTGATCCCAACTTCTAAATATAAATCAACTCATAATGATTTTGAATGAAATCCAACATTTTGACCATAATCACTCAAATAATCTAAACAATATTTAATAAACTTGAGTCAACTAACAATGACCAAATTATGAAATGTAAATATGTCCAACATAATCATGCATATAAAATCATAATAAAATATAAATTTTCTCAAAATCCTAATGATCATTTTGAAACACCTTAGGACTCTAAAACATCATTTGTCCCAAATTATGGCTATGGTTTCATAATGCACAGAATGGTTAGTAATATAAAACATCATTTCTCATAAAAACTTAATAACTCATTTAGGGTTTTAAATGTACAAAACAAATTAACCAACTAAAACTTAGTTAAGAAAATCACAACCATGGCCATAATAAAATAACATAACGATAACTATAAACCCAAATATATATATATATATGTATGTATGTATGTATGTATATGTATGTATACATATACATATATATATATATATATATATATATATATGTATGTATATGTATATGTATATATATATGTATATATATATATATATATATATATGTATACATATACATATATATATGTATATATATATATTATATATATATATAGGTATATGTATATGTATATATATATATATATATATGTATATGTATACATATATATATGTGTGTGTGTGTGTGTGTGGGTGTGTGTGTATACATATATATATATATATATATATATATATATATATGTATACATATACATATATATACATATACATATACATATACATATACATATACATATATATATATGTATGTATGTATATGTATATGTATATGTATATATATATATATATATGTATATGTATATGTATACATATATATATATATATATATATACATATATATATGTATATATATATATATATATATACATACATATATATATACATATATATATATATATATATATATATATACATATATATATAGATCTATATATATATATATATATATAGATCTATATATATGTATATATATATATATGTATATACATATATATGTATACATATATATATATGTATGTATGTATATATGTATATATATATGTATGTATATATATATGTATGTATATATATATGTATGTATATGTGTGTGTGTGTATATATATATATATATATATATATATATGTATATGCACATTTTATATCCTCAATCATCTATGGCAAAGTTGAATATGGCTGCCATGTAAATAATATAAAAACTTAAATCCATCAAACTAGTTAGGCTTTTCATCTCTAAACTATTATTATTCAGGTAAAGAATATAAAAATAAATGTTTATGGCTATTAAAAAATAATTCAAACCATTCAAAACATTTAAAGAATGCAACTCAGAATTTAAAACATCACATACTTGGAGTCCTAGAATTAACTAGAGAAGAGGGCTTCATTCTTTTACAAGCTTGTAAGTTTTTTTAAGACCAATTCTAAAGCACACAAAAAATATACACACTTACATGAAAACCATATGAACCAAATAGCCAAAACTAACCCCAAAAAAATATATTAAACTCTCACATGGTCGACAAGAGACATAACTTAACTATAGTTTAAGCATAAGAAAAATCCATGCACTAACTTCATGTTCATCTCCCTTGGACACCATGCTTATGATTTAAAAAAATTATCCCCAAAGACCAAGGCTTCTCAAACAAGCCAAACATGACCAAAGAAAAACCTAAAACCATTTTGTAAGAGTCTTGCCCCAAATGACTTTGTGGAACAAGATAATGCCATGTCCCTAAAGTTGAATGGAAAAAAAAAACCAACACTGATGCCAATTCCAAAGGTGGGTCATTTCCACAATATACCTATGCATAAATCCAATCTTAAGACTTGGTTATAGTAAACAATGAATGCCACAAGACATCATAACCAAATCTAAGTCCTTCATAAAGCCACAAACTAGATAGAACACTTTTTAAATGACTTCAAGTGTATCAAAGGTTGTTATTGTTCATCAAAATAAAGAGGACCAAGACAAACATAAAAGAGACTAAAAATTCAATACATAATGAATTCAACTATGAATTCAAGAGGAAATACAATGTTGAAGTCTACAAGTTATTGAGTCTAAGGAAAACATAATGAAAAATAATGACTCAAAATGATGATATCGAATAGTTAATATTATCGTAAGGCTATCACAGCTTAGTAAAGATGATAAGTATAAAATTTGAAAACATCTAGTAAAGTGGTGATTGTAAAAAAATTGAAACCAACTAAAAATCAATCAATAATGAAATCAAACTTAAATAAATAAAAATTAAGCACTTCAATCAAATAACCAAAATGACTCAATCAACAATACCATCAAACTTAGTTTGCTAATAGAATTTACTATTTTGGTTCATCCATGTTATTTTTCCTCATTTATCCATTGATCAAGTCCAAACATAACCTATCTCAATTACCTATCCTTACATTAAAATAATATACCATTAATAATATATAGTCATCTGAAAATAATAAATTTAATATCATCATTTAAAAAAAAAATCTAAACTAAATAGTAAATCAGTACTCATTAACCATAAATATCCAATGTTTTAATTAAAGTATATCAAGAACTGTCTCAATAATAAATATAATAGATCAATATAGATCACATAACTTTAAAACCATAGGAAAACCAAAAAAATATGTCCTAAATAGTTCAAAACTAAATTATATTATCAAATGAAAGAAATATAGGTCAAATAGGGTTATGACATCCTCCCCCACTTAGAAAAGTGTCATTCTGATGATCAAAATAGCCAAGTATAATACTAATTAGAAAGACTCAACTTTACAAGTATATTTTCTTTCCCATAAATGATCCCATCAAACCAACACTTGGGAAATCTTATGATTTCTCAATTTAATATTTTAATGGTCTAGGATATTCACTAGATCAAACTGCATCTTTTCCTCTTCTAAAACTTAAAGATGAGTTCAATCCAAAACTTGAGATGGATCATGAATATAATTTATCAATAGAACAACATGAAACATACTATGAATATGAAACAAAGAAGAAGGAAGGTCTAGATAATATGTAATAGGCTTAATTTTCTCCAAAATTTCAAAAGGTCCTACAAACCACAAAGCTTATTTAGAAGAATTTTCAAATTTAATTAATCTTTTTTTGGTCTAACATGCATAAAAACCTTATCTCCCACTTTGAATTAATGTGGTGACCTATTTAAATTATAATAAATCTTTTTTCTATCATAGATAACCTTTAAATTTTACCTTATAATTTTCATTTGCCTATCATACTCCTATAAAACATCAAGACTAGCAACATTCCTATTTTTTAAACTTTCTCAAACAAGTGGAATTATATAGTTACATCCATATAAATATTTGAAAGGATCCATTTTAATCATATAATGGTACATGTTATTATAATAAAATTTAACTAAGTGTAAACAATCCTCCCATTTGCCATGTTGATCCATCACATACATTCTTAACATGTCTTCCACAACTTGATTCAATCTTAATGTTTGATCATCTATTTCTAGGTGATAAGATGAACTAAAATTCAACCTTATACCAAAAGTGGTAGTCAAAATTTCACAAAACCTTGAAATAAAATATTTATCTTTATTTAAAATAATAACATTAGGCATGCCATGTAGTCATTCTATTTCTTTCACAAGCCATGAAGCAAATATAGATGCATTATGAGCCAAGTTTCCAATAATGAAATGACTAACTTTAGTAAAATTATCTATCAAAACTAGAATAGTATCATGTTTGATTTCATATTTTGGCAAACCAATTGTAAAATATAAAGATATCATAGTGCACTTACATTATGGTACATCACAAGGGTACAATAGTCCTCTTAGATGGTAATGTTAAACTTTCACACACTGACATTCTAAACATATTGACATAAAGTTATCAACTTCAAGTTTCATTCCAGGACAATCGTACAACCTTTCCATCTCATGTGTCGTCTTTTTGACACTTAGATGAGCAAAATGAGATGATGCATGCACTTATTTTAGCAAATATTTCTTAAGTCAATAGACTGAGGAACATAAATTATATTTTTGTGTTTAATTAAACCATCAACAAAAAGTCAAAAAAATACATTTGAATAGACTCATCAACCAAATTTGAACTTACATCATGTCAAAACTTGTCAAAACATTGATGTTCTAATATTTCATTTCTAAAATTATTATGAAATAAATAAGGGAACAAGATACATCCATTGATTAATTATATTAGTAACATGATTCTCCTTAACTTTCACATATGAAATATTCACATAAAAATTAATTAATAATTTTAGCTGTCTACTCTAGTATGCATTTAAATAATCCTAGGAAAATAAATATTCAAGGTTGTGATGGTTAGACTTTACCTCACAATACTTACCTAGAAAAAAAAAAATTCCATTGCTTTAAATTATGAACAATGACATAAATCTCAAGGTCATGAGTGGTGTGATTATTCTCATGGTCCTTCAATTTTCATGAATCATAAGCCATAATTGAGCCATCCTAATTTAACTTGCCATCTAGGCCTTCTTGGCATGCATCAACCCATATTTAATAAAAAATGTTTAAATTTGGTATAACAAGTACATGTGTTGAAGTTATTAACTCTTTAAATTTTAGGAAAACTTGTTCACATTTTGATGTCCAAATAAAATTCTTACCCTTACCTTGTAAGTTATTGGGTCAGCCAATTTAGAAAAAAAATAGTAAATCTTCTATAATAACCAAACAGCCCCATAAAATTGTGCACTTCATATATGATTTTAGTAATAGGCTACTCTTGAATAGATTTAATATTTTTTAGATCAATAATAATACTAGACTTAGATATAATATGACCTAGATAGTGGATCTTAGATTGAAAGAAAGCACATTTAGATAGTTTACAAAATAGTTTATGTATTTATAATGGATCTTAGATTACTAAATACAAATTTATTTCATGTTTAGATACATTATTAGAATATATTAGTGTATCATCAAGGAATACTGGAACAAATTTGTCTAGAAAATCCCTAAATACATTAGTCATTTTGTTCATAAATGCAACAAGTGCAATATTTAATCTAGAATTCCTTATCATAAACTTGTAATGTCCATACCTAGTTTTGAAACTAGTCTTATGGATGTCGTCTTCCTTAATCCTCTATTTATGATGTCCTAATCTCAAGTGTATCTTTGAAAAGATAGTCACATACTTCATTTGATCAAATAGATCATCTGTATTCAACAAATGATAACTATTCTTGATGCTAACCTCTTAAATCATGTGATAGTTAATGCAAAATTTCTAGGTTCCATCATTTTTTTCCACAAAGACCACTGGTGTACCCCAAGGTGACACACTTAGCCTAATATTAAAATTTTCCAATAGTTTTTTTTTATTTGAGCTTTTAGATCCTACAAATATGCTACATTCATATGATAAGGAGCTTTAGATATAGGGATTGACTCTTGCATTACATCTATATAAAAATAAAATTCACATTTAGGAGGTGAACCAAATAAGGTTTTTGGAAAAATATTAGAGTTCTTTCAAAAAAAAGTATTATTTAAATGTTGATTATGTTATAGGATCAATTTATTCAATCTATATCGTGCATAATTTTCAACCCTTATGCATTGATTTCTTCAATTGTAATGTTCATAACAACTTGTGTACTTTTCATTTAAAAAAATCCTAAATTTATACAATTTTTCCTAAACTATTACAACAATTTATCACTTTTCTACAATGGTCCAAATTTGCTTTATGTTGTTGCAACCAATCCATTCCTAAATCAAAAGATTTGAGATTAATTAAAAATAAGTTAACTTGGGTTTGAAAATTTCTTAAATCTAATATTACACTCTCTTTGAACTTAGTAACTAGTACCCTTTTACTTGATCCAAACTCAACATCTCAACCTTCTTTCAAAGTCACAAGATTAAACTTATAACATGTTACTATATTAAAAAACATAAAATTATCAGTTACTCTTGAATCAAATAAAATTGAAAAAAAAAATCATTTATTTTACTTATAATTTCAATAAAAGTTATTTATAAATTTACATTTGTATTATCCACAATGACATACACTCTATGATTAGTTGATTGACCTATTTTCAGCTTAGAACAATCTTTGTGATAATGGTTATCACCACATTCCCAATGTATTATATTCCTTTACGGTGTTACTATAATGGTATTTTACATAGTGGTAGACATATTTTGACTATTTTGGGTTGGATTTATCTTAAAATTTATAGACATACAAGAATTCAAATTCTTGAATTTTTTACTTTACCCTTAGAATTTGTTGAAACTAGTTGTAATCCTAGTAAATCTATAGTTTGAGTCAAATTTATTAAAATTATTAGGCAAAGGGGATAACTTTTTATTCTTAGATTGTTTCCTATTATATTTAAAATCTTATCTCATATTTTTATGATCCTTCTCTCTATCTTCTAACCTATGAGTAAATTCAATAACAAAAGTTAGAGTCTTAGGATTTGTCATATTAACATCAGGTATGAATATCTATTTCAAACCTAGCTTAAACTTAGTGACTTTATCCTTTTCATCATGAATGTATTTAACATGATGAAATATATTTAAAAACATGTTTCCATACTTAGTCATAGTAATATTATGTTATTTCAATAGCTGGAAATTAGGGATTTTCAATTCCTTGAAGTTAGAATTGAGATAGCTCTTCTTGGAATGTCTTTCAAAAATAAGCCAAACAAGATTCATTGGCTAGTAAACCTCTTAAAAAAATATATGGTTATACCAAAGAGCTATAACTCCTACTAAATAATAATTAGTCACTCTTTCCTTCACATTAGAGGACATGCCATGTAGATTAAAATATTTTTGTAGGTGTATTAATCATGCATCACCTGATTCTTCACCTAAAAAGGTTGGTGGAGACAATTTTTTCAACTCAATGATATGGTCATCCACATTAATAAGGTTATTTTGAATTTATTTTTCACCAACTTTCCTTTATTATGTATATAAATTTTTTTTCATCTATAACACCTTCTAGATTATTCAACATTCATTCTTGGGATTTCATTTTATATTAAATTGAATTCAATGTAGTCAGAATTTTATTAAAATTTGTCTCATAATTAATGTTTGGGATGTTTTACTTGTATTGAGTGGATTCAAAATTATTACTAGCATTATTGAGAAGTTATTCATCTCTTTTAAGAATATCAGTCCTATGACCTTGACCTGTTCCTGTTCTAGGATTAACATTCCTTGTTTTATTGTCTATTATTATAGATCTTATTCTCACCATCCTATGGTGAAACAAACAATAAATTAACAAGAAAAAAAGAAGAAATATTTGATAAAGTCTCCTAAAGAAGTAAACTATTCTATGATACCAATATATAACAACCACATTTTTTTATATATTTATTAAAATATCAATTGCAGTACAACATTTTAACTAGAGTTTAGCATGAAAAATGTAATGAGAACCATAACTATGTTATAGCCAGCACGAGAACTAGATCAAGTACATAACTCATAAATAACTTCATTATAAATTAATTTAACCACTTATTATTCAAATAGAGGTGGGTTAGTGTGGTCATACCCACTCACTCCTATCCACATACTTCATTGTCGCCTTCTTAACAATGTTGTTATTAACTTATGATCTTACTAGAGTAATTTAAAAGGATATAAAACAATTGTTACCTTATAGGGTAATTCAACAAAAATAGGTAGAGAGAAAATATATCTAGTAGAAGAATCACCATACTAATCATGATTAGGCAAGATCTACCAATTCACAAGTAGCACACAAAGATCAATTAAAAATAACTATTTCCAAAAGCAATGCAAAGCCTTGGAACACCTTTTGAATTCTCAAAAGAGTAGAGACATGAGGTTATACATGAACTACCTAAGGTAAATGTGTAAGATTCATGAGATGTTTCAATAACCATGCTTATGTTAGATTTTGGAACATCTTACCAATTCACAAGGTAGGGTTAAAATAACATGGAAAATCATGCCTAAGGATCATATTTGATTTAGAACATTGGCTCAAGGTTATTTTTTTTATTTCCAATCATTACCAATATGAGTGTCATATGAATTCAAAGGACTCAATACCATTTAATAGTTCTAAGAAATAAGTTCACTTATATTAGGTTATAATTTTACATTGATTCTTAAGAAAAATAAACGTTTTCATCATAAGTTATTAACTTTAACTTATTAGTAACATTATTGTTTAACTTTACATTATAAGTTTCTTGTTATTATTTTTCAAAGGATAATTATGAATTCTAACTCATCTAAAATAACTCCATTAAACTCATATTTCAATATAAGTATAAACATTAACTTATTTAATATTTCAATCATCAATGCCAAAAATTGAGAAAATGATCCGTTATCACAATATGATTTGGTTTGGAATAACCATTTGCTTTTTAGATCCTTTTATTACTTAGTCTACTTCCTAAGTTACTTTTAGCATATGCATAAGGTTTACGTAACCTTATTTGTAATTCAATTATAAGAGATTTTAAGGAACTATCCCAAAATAGTCTATCACACTTTAATAGTGATTTATTGAACTTTAATTGGAATGATTGTCTTCTAATAATCTATAGAATATTTATGAAAATTTAATTACTATGTAATTATTCTACTTTGACCCTTATCATAGATTCTAAAAACAATTACAAACTCATGTATAATTATTAGGATGGTTATAATCTCATTAATAAACCATATTATAATCACAAGGATTTTATCTTAATAATCCATAAAAGTTTTACTTAACATCTTCCTTTTAAGTTACAACTAACTTCTCATTAATTAGTTCATCTCTTCAATATAGATTTGAACAGATTAAGGCAATTGAAATGTTCTTATAGACTTAAGATTACAACTCACACCATACTAACTTTTTATAATAATAATAAACACAATTTTAATTTCTTGACTAATAATGTTATGTAAATTTAATAATCATAATAATAATAATAATAATAATAATAATAATAATAATAATAATCTCATAAGAAGTAATAAAGATAAACTTGACTATATAGTTTGCATTTGAGATGAAATATTAAAGATATAAATATTACTTTTCAATTTTCATAAGTTCATTAGCATTAAAAGACTCAAGGAAAATCACAAATAAATCTTAAATCTATGATTATGAATAACTATTTATGACATTAAACAATCAATTAGTTCAATGCTAAGAATTCCATAATAATCAAGTGTAAAGAAAGATATGAATACATGTTCATGTTATAAGACAACTAAATAACCAATACAACCTTGAAATTAAATGAAACAGGTCCATAGGTTTAAACATTAGAAGTTTCATGAAAAATTTACTTATTTAAATAAAAAGAGACTAGCTATAAGTGTAGACACACCATTTTGGACACGATTGTGTTTCAACTAAACTTTAAATTGATTTATATCGAATAGTTTAAATTAAGCCTAAGAATCATTTAATATCCCAATTTCATCCACACATTGGACATTAGTGCTCATAATTATGTTGAGACATCCTTATTTGGGGTATTATCATATATGCAATAACAACCAATCATAGATTCATATCCATTCGACTTGTGACCTTGAAATTTGATACTTTGGCCTTTAGACCCATTAAATGGGGAACTTAAAAAATTCTTAAAGTGCAAAAATTCTAAGAAGAATGAATTAAGTAAGCAAATAAAATTAAATTATTAACAGAAATTTCCATGTGCAATTAATGAAAATTAATTTTGTTAAAAGGAAATTCTAATAAAATTGAGGTCATGCTAATATCACCATCCTCAAAGTCAAGAAATTTAAAATATTTCCTTTACACCCTTAAAATTTATAAATGATGAAGCACAATTAATAAACGGGATCTCTATCTCAAATATGAATTGATTATCCCCTCCTTAACTCAATTATAGTTAAACTAAACCTAAATACACTTAGGTAGAGATAGTTTTAAAGGCTATAAACAAAACTACCAATATCATTCTAAAACAATCGCTTAAACCAAAGTTATAATTTTCAATTTTTGAGAGATAGAGCATTCTTGTAGTATTATAATAAAAAAAACATTGCCAAAGTGACAAGGATAAATTATGTAAGGAACACCTTTTCAAAGACTTTTTGAGCACATGACCAAACACCTTCTTTCATAGCCAATGTGCAAATCTTGCTCACAAAGAAGGTAAAGAATACTTACTTTATCATCCATTGTTAGTGACTTACATTGTTCTCTTGCTCGTTGAATGTCTAGGCTTGAAGTGTTAGATTTTTTAGTGTGTTTTTATTGGTTTTTATCAAAATAATACATGACTAACTCCCCTATTGGATTCATATTACCATCATAATGGCACTCTTGGTGGGACAAATCTTCATGAGATCACAATCCACAAATTCTTATTATTGTCTCTTATTCTAATTTTTGCTTTAAAAATGGCCTATAAAGTTGTCATAAATTTTGATAGATTAAATGTTTTTTTATAAATTTTTTTAAGGATGTTTGTATGTTTCTTATTAAAATAATTTGAAAATCATGAAAACCCTATCTATATTTTAACATTTATCATCAAATTAGAGACCACCACTTTTGTTTTTTGATTTTCTACTAAAAATGGCTAATATAGAGTTCAAAACATTTTTCTATTCACTTTCTTCATTTAAAACTTTGTAGAGGTGTGATTATCTGACCTATGACCAATCTCCCAAAGTTTTGTGAAAATTTGATATATATTTTATAATTTTATGGTTAACACACTGACTACTATGTTTTATATTTATTTGTGTTCAGTTGTGTTTTTAACATTAATTTTGTAGGTTATCTTTTCTATTTTGGTCCAAAAAAACTTATAACAAGTTTTCTCAATAAAATATAAATAATATTGCATCCAAATATTAATTCAAACTCATTTCACATTTAGTTTGGTGATTTTCAAAAATTGAACAAAACAAATTTCATTTTCTTATTTCAAGTTTTCATGAAGGTCAAAGTTCAAACACATTTCAAGTTGGTGCTATTCAAAATAACCTCCATTTTAGTTTGAGTTATTAAGAGATTTTTCAATTCTTATTTGTTGTTTAGATAGTTTTAATTATTTGTATTAAATTATTTAATTTTATAAAATAGAAACTATAGCATGTATGTTATCCCTCGTCCCTTTTAGGGAACTCAAGTAACTAAAATAAATTGGTTTATTTCCATTGTTTATTAAGTATTATAAAAAATAATGTCATGTATGCTCTCCCTAAGCTTAGAGTGACTTGGGTGATTAAAAAGTGACCTCTTGATTCTTTCCTTCTTAATTATTTATTTTTATGCATTTGGTTGTGGGTGGGATTTCATCACCTCCCCATGTGGTTTTTAGGGGCATGTTGACCTAAAGCTTCATCTCTCAACATCATACCAGCCACAATCCATGTCAGGGTACATAAATTAGGAAAAATGATACTAGGATTTTGAAGGGCTCAACAAATAGCCCCTCTAATCTTAATGAAAACTTAGATCTATTCTTTCTAAACATAAGACTTTATTAAGTAGTACATGGTTGGAGTTTATATGCAAAGTAATAGGCCCTTACATAGTAAGTTAGTAGGTATGAACCCAATTGACATAATTTTTCCCTTCTGTTATTAAAATTTGAGACCATCTAGTACATTCAAAACCTATAGATTTTTAGTCAACCCTAGTTATTGTAGATTTTCTTACCAAATTCCAAGTGATCCTTACTCTAAGTTCATTCCACATACCAATGATTGAGACAAAGGGGGTGTATAAATTATACCTACACATGTAATTTAATTTTTGGATTAAAAATTAATTCCTCACAATAATTGGTATATCATTGAAAACTTTGGTATAAACTAGGCACACATGTGTCAGTTATAGGGACAGGATGAGCCATTTGAGCTATTTCTATTTTATTTGATTTACATGTGTGTTTTGAGACTACAAACTATTTGTTTGTTTATTTAAAATAAGTTATAAACATCACATGTTTTCATCATACTTTTTCTCAAGATGTGTTATTCTATCGATTTGGTGTCACACTTATACCTTAGAGTTTTTATCCCAAAATATTTATGTCTACCACTTGTTTAAATAAGGTGTCATTATGCTTTCCATTTTATCCCAAAAATTTACCTTGGGTTTTTAATCCAAAAACATTGTCATTCCATTTCATTGAAAGGGCCTTGTTACACTGATCATGTTATTCTAAAACACCTTTTTGATTATTTCAAACCAAGTTCCAAATCATGTGTATCTTTGGTCTTAAAATGGTATCGTTATGTTGTGAATTTGGGTCTAGGATATTCTCCATTTGAAAAATCTATCTTTTGAGCCAAGTTTGAAATTTTTCTTATGAAGTGAAAAAATTAAAATTGGTTGGTCTACACCTTGGTCTTACTTAATTTTGGCTTGTGTGTTCACCTCTTACCTTTGAATCGTGTAACTTGGAGTAATTCCTTGCTTGATGAAAACACCCCTTTGCCTAGACCTAGGAAGTGGTTTATTTTCATGTGCCTTGAGTAAATTAATTTCCTTAAACTAAGGTCAAAACTCACTTTTTAAGAATAACTTTAAGCATTTTTAGTTTACATTGGAGCCCTTATGTACCACTTGAGATTTAATTCTTTATTCATCTTTCTTATTTTACTTACTTGAGATTGAATTTACCAACTCATTTTAGGCATGTGCCTAAAGTGAATGCTTTTATACCAAGGTCAAATTTGTTTCAAAAATACATGTATCAATATTAATTCAAGTTTTTTGAACTATTTGCCTTAGATTTAGATTAATTTCATGTTTTTACCTTGACTTAATTTGTTCCAAAGTTTAGCCTTGTGCCTTATTACCAAAGACCTACCATTGTTTTAAATTTATCATATCTAGTTTATTCCTTTTTATGTGTAGCCTTATGACTTTTGACCAAAGACATAGAATGTTTTCATTTTAGACCTAGTTTAGATTTATTTAGAACACTTTTACAATACCATGATTAAAATTTGCCTTTTATTTAACCATTTGTGTGAATAGCTTTGAGTATTGGAGATATTTGAGACTAATTTTGTCATTGATAATTTTAGAAAGAATAAATCCATTCTAGGCCAAGTTTAAACCATTTTAAAAAATAGATTGAGTTTTCTATATAGACCAAGTTTCAAGATGTTTTCAAGAATAAATTTGAACATGCCTCGATTAATTTTATTTTTAAGTGCCTAGATCATGTTTGTTTTCAAGACTAATTTCACTTCGCCTAAACCAATGCCAAGTTCTAAGGACCACATTCAAAACCATTTTTGTAGACCAAGATTTACATCTTTGAGAAAATTACCAAACCCAGCCATGTCAATTATCATATGTCAAGATCAACTTTCTTTGGGATAATTAATGTACCATGTTCACACTTTCCATGATAACTGTAATCGATCCAATACTTATTCTATTAATCCTCCTTTGGCCTATGTTAGCAACCAATATTTAAAGTGCCCATTCATTACCATTCTAGGTCCTTCTCCTTTGGCATACATTAGCAACCAAGGTCTATAATGCCTAAGGATTACCATTTCAGACCATCTTCATTTGGATTGAGTCATCAACCAAGCTTCATAATGCCTATTCATTACCATTTTAGGCCCTCAACCTTTGGCATGTGTTAGCATCTAATCCTTTTAACAGTCATTAATCACCATTCTAGGACCTAATACTTTGGAATAAATTAGTAAACAATCTATATAATGCTCATTCATTACCATTTCAGGCCCTTGAAAATATGGTATCTTATTATCCCAACAAGGTTGTGAAATTGTGACTAGATGGATCATAGTTACCATCCCAAATCCACAACTAGTATTTTTTGAGCTCATATTATATGAACCTATTTAAAAAGACCTCATTATTTAACCACATTTCATTCTTATCCATTACCGAGCTTCCCTAACTTTATAAAATCCACACCATTTGTCAAGATACAATAGATATAATGATTACCTCTTCAAGATCCATCTTTAAAAGATTAACATGTGTCCATATTTGATATTTTTCAACTAATTATAATATAAGTCCAAAATAACCAACCAATCCTTGAATTTTTATTGAACCACCTATTTGTGATGAATTAACCTATGTTGAATCACCCTTTCACCCTTTCTATTTTGTTGAGGAATCTCACTTTGACAAGCTAGTATTTGTTGACTCAACCTCTAATGTTTATAAATGCCTTTGGGTAAATAATTATCTTGACTGTTTCCATATTTTTAAGGAGACTCACTTTGACTAGTCAGTCTCTTTCGAGTTTCATGCTAACCATTTCCCTTTTGTTGAGGAGCCTCACTTTAACAAGCTAGTCTTAATAGAGTCTTTCTTAGATGAGCCTATTTATAAATATCCCACTGTTCAACCCTAGGATATTACTCTTAAAAAATCAAAAATTCAACATATCATCTTTGTCACAACACTAAATGAATAATATACATTGAAGTTAGGTTTTATTATTAAACTGATATCAGATTTAGAATCAGAAGTAGAATCAATGCCAATCTCAACATTAGATTCAGAGTCCTTTGAGTCAAACTCAGCTTCAAAATTATAATACATTAGTGGTTACTACAACAATGGTTACACATGCCTTGAAAATATATTTTAATACATTTATATTCCTTGCATGATTATCAAGGATGATTACTTTAGTATTGATACAAGTTCTCCTAGTATCTTCTATGAGGATTATGCATCCTATTACAATTCCATTACCATTCCATCTTTGATTAACACCAACCAAACTAGCCATTATATTGACATTACACATCCCATAAGTGTTAATTAGGACCAGTAGAATTAGACATTATTAAATTGCATTTATGGTGGCATATCAGTTATAGAATATCTAGGGGAACAAGACCACATCTATACATGAGAAGAATAATTTCTAGGTGAAATGTTTTTGGAGGTACTATGGGAAATAAGAGTCCAAACTCAAAATCTTCTACTAAAACCTTGTTTGAAGGGCTAGAATACAATCATTTTCAAAGGTTAATGTTCTTTAGTGAAACCTTCTTGGAGGCACTATGGGATAATTGACACAACTTTATTGGTGAATACATATTCAAGCCATAAATACATGGGAACAACAATTCTTCAAAGATAACATTAGTACACCTTCCATTCTGCAACATAATAAAATGGAAACATATATCAAACCCAAAAAATAAAGAAATATGGTGGTCCTATCGAGAACATATTAATAAGTCTTCAACTTAGCCACAACCAAAATTATGTCAAATTTTTAATTGGAAACATTGTGTGTGCCTAAAAATCCTAATATTCATTTGTTATCCATATGTTATACATCATGTAATGATCCATTTATTCATTCTAGTCTTGTATCACATTATCAAATAAAACATTTTAGCCAATGTTTATCCTTATTTACCATCCCTGGTTATACTTTCCTTTATAGAGACTATAAAGACATTTTGTCTAGAAGCTTAGAAGAAATAAAATCAAATAATAATGAAGATCATAATATTACTATTGTATTCCAAATGAATATCAAGGTCTTGATAGAGTAGATATTTAGAAGGGGTGTGGGATATCAATTTACATAACTGACAATTCTAGTTATATCATATGCAAATAAATATGTGCATCTCCATATTAGCAAGAACAACATAATAATATATTATACCTTACCCTTTACGCTACCATTTACCTTACCTTATCACTTAGGGGAAACCCTATTACCATTATAGCCAATTTTCATAACATAATATGGGCTTGACGAATCGATGAACATAATCTATCTCAAACATTATTTGACTTAAGAGATTTGATCTATTTTATTTGAGTATTGTTTACATCATACTGTAATATCATCTTCCTTGTACCATACCATATATCATTCCTCTCATACCTTCCCTATTGGCCAAATTTGTTTACACTCCATTACACAGCCATTTAACCTTTGTTCTAATTCATTATTACTTTGATCACCTTTAGAGATTGGATTCAGATGAATTTTCAATAGTTGATTTGATATTTCTCTCAATGATGTAGTATCTTAGGGTAATATGATATTGGTTTGGGAATTTAATTATTCATTATTAAAATGTTATATCTCATTACCATTGATACTAATTATAAACACCCTTGCAATATTTAGTATCATTCATCTATGTCATTGTTTCCTCTTTATAACCACCTTTGGGAAAATTAGGAACAACCTCATTTTTATCCACATTATTGCATCATTGTTATATACTTTTCCATTTACCTATTTATAAGCTTGTTGTTACCTAGTCAGAATCTCTATTATAAGGCAAAATTACAATGAATTTAGGTCTCATTCGGGACTATTTAGCAATTCTCTATTCATGTTGAGGTCAACTGAGTGACCCCTTTACCATGATCTCACTATTTTGTGAGCAACCTAATCCACATTCTAATCTTTTTGTGATGTTTAATAATATATATATCATTGTAATTGATTGATTTGAGATGCTTAGACAATCCTAAAAACTTTTTAAATAGTTTAGAAACCCATAAACATCTAAAAGGACCTAGAAAATCCTAAAAAAACACAAAATCATGAAAATTGATCTTACCATTTTCATGTGAGATATAAAGCCATCAAATTTTTTGAGGATGATCCATATTATCTATTTCACTTAATTTATATCCCACATTTCCCATTTTACTCCCATTTATAGGATAACTACATCGACCTAAGATTTGTACAAACTATGTAGGAAACACTTGGATACATGGGGTCAGTTAGCTCAACCACTACTTCATCTTCTTTTCTTTTTTAACCACTTATTTGACTTAAGGATTATGGGAATCTTATATATTTCAAAATTAACCACTTGTACTTTAGTTTCCCCATCCTTATTGGCCTTATACATATTCTCTTTCCATTTTATGATTTGGTGTTGTGTACACTGTGCATTCAAATTTGATATAGTAATGACCACTTGGATTTTATTATGCTCTCACCATTTTACAAGTAATTTATATTTGAATGATCTCAACATTTTATGAGTAACAATTTCCAACTCTCTCTCTTTTGTGATTACATTGTCATTCCATACCATATATGTATTAGACACTATGAATTACCAATTTGTTTCATTTTCAGATACTCATCTCTTGACTTTTAGTGTGGTTTTAGCCTAAACCATACTCTCACACTTGTGCTATTTATTTGTGTTAACACTTTCATGATTATGAATTCCATACCTCTCTCTTTATATGCGCTCTCTATTTTGAAGATCATTCCTATTTTATTTTAAAAATCAATCATGTTTTCTATATCATCATTTTTTCTATCCCGTATCTTGGGAGAACTACATTTGACCTAATGTTTATGTCAGATTATGTAGGAAATTTCCAATTACCTAGTACATCTAGATTCATATCAGTCTATCTTGGTGATTTATTTCATTCATCATTGTTTTAGATCTTTTCTTTTGTAAGTTTTTTCCAATGCTCTCAACATTTTGTGAGTCACTTTTGTGTGTGTTAAGTATTTGAAATTGATGCATTACTGCACCCTTGATTTATCCCACACTCTCATCTTTTTTTATAAGTATTTAGTCAATATATTGTGAGTTAATATACCATAAAAATTATAAAAACATTCAGTAAAATTAAAAAACCTAAAAATTAAAATAGTTTACTATTTCTTAGAGAGATATAAAACCTGATAATCCAAAAACATTTATCTTGTCCTAACCTAGTCAACCATCCTCGATCCTCCATACTTAGTCAAATCCATTATTGATTCCAATCCATTACACTACCATTAGGGATGTGGAATTCCCTTTACATGTATTTTTACTTAAGGGCTTCATCCAATTTGCATTTTTAGGCCAATATCGTAACTTGCACCCTATTAGGGCAACACCAAAATGTACAACTTATTATGGGATATCTTATCCCTGCATGTCATTCCACTAAATATATCCTTCCTTAGGGGCACCATATTTTTATCATTCCATTAATACTTCGCATGTACATATTGACTTGGATGATCATAAGATGCTTTTTGTTGCTTTTTATTATAAAGCTTTATGTGTGTTTATTTGCTTAGTTGTTTGTTTATTTGTTTACCTATTTCTTTTCTTTCATTATTGTGACTTGATTCAATGTATATGAATTCATTGGTTTTTTCATTTCTCGTTGTACCTAAGTCCATCCATATTCATATGTTAACATCATCATCATGGTTTTTATCATTGGTGCATTATTTTGTATTGTTTATTTGATCCGGAGTCAATCCTTATGCACATTATGGCCAAGTAATCATGGTTTTTTATATCATGATGCATATTATCATGTGTTATAACAAAAATAAATCGGTAGATCTTACAATCAATGGTGATGCATAAACTTTTCCTTATTTAATTTGGGAAATCCTCCCACCCTCCTTGATCAAATCAACCCATTAACCATTCTAGTTATATCAATGCTAATAAATAATAACATCTCTATATTGGAAAGTATAACTAAATCATTCACATAAATAAATTATTATTCTATTATATTCCTCATTAAATTTTCATCCCATTCTTAGGTAAACTACATTGTCTTGATGTCTATTTGTATAATGTAGGCAGCTCTTATATACATCACATATCGTAGGTCAACTCTTCCACCTTTTTTCTTCCAATCATCAATTTCATCACTTTTTTAATCATCATGTGCTTGATTGTTTATGTTTTCTTCAATAATTAGGCCATTGCATCTACATTTATTTCCACTCTTCTTTAATCTATGTGACATAAAGGTTATGTCCTTGAGTTATGCTTACAAATCTACCCTATTAAGGCACAACCATTTTATAATGATCAAATAAGCTCTAATAGAGAAAAAGTATTTTTACAATTGAGGTAATATTAATGATTATAATATCCTTCAAAAAATCATTATTTTAACACATACATCCTACTAGGGTGCATACCTTTGCCACTAATTATAACTACCTATACGCAAATTAGTGTCTCAACCTTTGTTATTGATTATAACTACATTTGGGAAAATCAATATTTTTAATCAATACATTCAAGAATTATCTTGATTGGATTAATCTCAACCATGGGTTAATTTTTCTATCTTTCTTAATTATTTTTGAGGGACCACACATCAATCATATGTGTCAACCACTCCCTCTATCGGGCATCATAGGCTTCCAAAACGTTTCTTAGAACATCTTGCATCATTTCATGGATTGTTTTATTGTTATCCAAAGCATTAAATTTATCATTATTTTGAGAATATGTCATTTTGGTTATATCTTACAATTCCTTCCCAGATAGGGACAAACTATAGACCTCTTATTTTATCCACAACTATGTTTCAACTAGACTTCAGATTATTTTCTACCAAATAGTGCAAATTAAGCCTGGGAAGTATTGAATGTTCCATTTTCATCCACAAATTAGAAATTAGTGATCATAATCATATTGACTCATACCTATTTTGGGTATTATTCTTTACATAATAATAACCTTTCTTAGATTCATCCCTAGTCAACTTTCAACCTAACAAATTGATAGTTTGGCCTTTAAACCCATTAAGTGGGGCATTTAAACAATTCCTAAAGTGCAAAAATGTTAAGCATAATGAATTAGCTATGAAAATAAAATTAAATGTTTGAGTGAAATTTACATGTTCAATTAGTGAAAATGAATTTTTTAAATTTAATTCTTATAAAATTGAGGTCATGATGATGTCATCATCCTCAAACTCAAGGGATTGAAAATATCTCATTTAAATTGTTAATTTTTTAAATGGAGAGCCATGCTTAATAAATTGGATCTCTATCCTAAATATTAATTAATTGTACCCTCCTTAACTTAACTAGGGTTAAATCAAACCTAAGTATACTTAGGTTAGAGTTAGTTTGAAAAAATATAAATAGAAATTCTAAGACCATTCCACAATAAGCTCTCAATTCAAAGCTATAATGTTTAATTATTGAGAGACAAAGCATTTTTTTAGTGTTATAATGCGAAAAAATTGCCAAGGTGACAAGGAAAAATGATGTAAGGAAAAACATTATCAAGGACTCTTTGAGAAAATGACCACACACATTCCTCCATGGCCAACATGCAATTTTTTCTCAAAAAGAAGGTAAAAAATACTTTTTTTTGCTTCCATTATTAGTTATTTGAACTGTTATTTTACTACTTGAGTGTCTAGGTGATCAAGAGTTTAGTTTGGAAAAAGTTTCCATTTTTTTTTATGAAACCTATAACACATCATAGAACTTGTCAAGAGCTTTCTATCACTTCTTTCAGATCACAAAATGGAGTCTAAATTCCCAAGTTATAGGCTGCTAAAGTTATTTTGTGATAGGGAAAATAAGGAGGTGTCACAATATGTGGTGCAATTAGAATGAGACAAGTGGACCAATCACCCATTGACATGTGGCAATACATTTTAGTACATTCATGCAAAAATTTGGTTAGTGTTTGGTTTTGTTTTAGCCTCAAGTCTTTGACAGTGATCATATGGAGAATCATGGGCCCCACTATTGGCTTATTGGGGGCTCTCAATGAGGGTTGACACACTTGGTTAAGGAGGGGTGCCTTGGCCTCTATTTCATATTTCAATGTATTTGACTTTGCTTTTAAATCATTATATTGTGCTTACTGGATGCATGTGGGACAACTAAATTAAGTGTTTTTTAAAGATTTGTAATATCTTGGTAATAATTTACTTACCATTCCCCATACGCCACATGGGAGAACACACACACTTGCCATGCCATTTAATGCATTGCTGAGTCACAACTCAAGAATGGGTCACATAAACTGAGAATACATGCCTTGAGATTGGAGCCTTAAGTTGTTCCATGAAGATCGAGCCATATGCCTTTCTATATTGGCATTTAAAGTTAGCATATATCCCAAGTTATTACTTAAACCAACATACCCAAGTTATGTTTAATGCCTTGATCCCACCAAAAGGGGCATCAACAGTGTCAAAGGAAGTCACCAGCCTTTAAAAAGACTTAAAAACCATTTAAAATACCCAATGTGGGATTAATAGATAAGACAAGTGCCCAAATAGAATGGGAAGAGACTTGAACTCATGACCTCCCATACAAAAGGGATAAGCTTTGACTGACCAAGCTGTGAACTTGGAAGTGTTATAAAAGTCACAAATTTGTATTTGAATTTAAGCTTCGCAAGACTTTGTTTTTTTTATTAAGAGGCCGAGAGCTAGATCAAAGCTTGGAGATAGCTAAAAAATGGAATTTTCTCTAATATCTGACCTTGTACATAGTAAGTAAGCCTTTTTAATTATGTTTTGTAATTAAAAATAGAAGTATATTATGATTATTTTGATAGACTAATAGTTTGAATGAAGGGACCAAAGCAATTTCAGAAGGGGATTGAAGACTAAGGAAGAATTTTTGTGTGACCGAGCTTGAGTATTTTAGCAAGGTGAAGTTATTGGATAGAGATCAGACTTGGGAGAAGTTTTGCAGTGTTTCAAGAAATTTGTAAGCTATTTGTTGCATAAATTCAATATAAATGGTCCTCACTATTGGGCAGACCTAAAGACATAGGCAAGAGATGGCAAACTCTATTATCAATTTCTTGTGGTAATTTGTCATTTATTGCATATTTTACATTCAATTTTTTTATTTTTAATTAATCATGAACATATGCAAGTTTAATAAAATGACAATTTATGACATTTGATTTAAAACAAAAACTATTTTAATTGGTAAATGGAAGAAACAAGTCTTTTGACAATTCCAATCCAACTCAACAATCGAGAACACTTTTGGCAAATAATTTGCAAGTTATTTTGAGTATTTTGAGAGTTTGTTTCAGTTTGAGAAATTTAAAATCCTTAGTTTTAAAACTTCACTTTGAGTTTATCAGTGTAGTTTACGGATCACTAGGCTTGGGATGTTAGATTTATTAGTGTGTTTTTATTTATGTATATCATACTAACACTTGACTAACTCCCCTCTTAGATTCCTATCACACATTACGTACATATTGTCAATTACCTCAATGAACTTGTATATTTCAATTTACATATAATAATACAAAGGATAATTTAATACTCTAATGATAAACTATAATCATAACCATAGATCAATATTACATGTTTTATCTAAATATCCAAGAATAAAATAACATTAAATTATATTAGGTTACAACTATAATGAATGAAATTAATTATATAAAAAATTTAATTCATCTATGGCCAAATGTCACAACTCAAAGTTAAATAAGAAGTGTGTCAACAATATTTTACTTATAATCTAATGAATCCAAAACTACCTTGCCAATCCCAATGAGCCCAACCATAAGTGGCCCTAGAACAACCCATCCATCAGTTGAATATGGATCAGGTCAGAAAAGAAATGATGGAGAAATGACAAATGAAATGTACTAAGCTTGACACAATCAAACAACTAAACAAAAAAATAAATGAACCAAACATCACTATTTTATCTCACCAAAATCCATTAACTTGGTATATGATTATGACTACCTCTCATTCCCTTAAGATTTTTTATTTATGAATCATATTTTATTCAAATAATACAATATGGCCCACAAATTTATGTCATGTATTTATCATGCAGTCATCCTCAAACACCCTTTTAATAGATATTAATGGGTTAAAAAAATTTAAAAAAAAGAAAACGAAGTAAGACACCAACTTCAACTAACCAAAAATGACAACTTAACACCTAATCATATAGTTATGGGTCAAAATTTTATGGAAATATACTTTACCAAAAAAGGAAGAAAATTTTAAAAACATTTATAAAGATATAAATGTAATCATAAAAATAAAAGAAAGCAACTGATCATAAAATTCAAATGTAAGTCAATTCATATTGATTTTGAATGAAATCAAACATTATGACTAGAATCACACAAATAATCTAAACATGATTTAATAAAATTGAGTCAACTAATAATGACCAAACTATGAAATAGAAATATGCCCAACATAATCATGCAAATAAAATAATAATAAAATATTGTTTTTTCCAAAAACCCTAATGATCATTTTGAAATACCTAGAGGCTTAACACATCATTGTCCCTAAATCATGGTTTCATTTTTGTAATGCAAATTAGGGTTAATAATACAAAACATCATTTACCAAAAAACCAAAAAAATCTAGCTAGGGTTTAAATATATATAATGATTTAACTAAATAAAACTCAATCAATAAAATCACTATCATGACCCTAATAAATAGCATAATAATAACTGTAAAACCCTAGTAACTATAACAAATGAATAAATATCAAAATGTATATACATAGTTTATATCCTCAACTAACCAAGATCAACTTGTATATGGCCTACATGTAAATAGTATAAAGACTTAAATCCATCAAACAAGTTAGAGTTTCGACTTATAACTCTTATTTTGTAGGAAAATATTTTAAATTCCAATGTTTATGGTTATAAAAAAAATTGAGTTCTCACTATTCAAAACATCTAAAGAATACAACTCATAATTTAAAACATCATTTACTTGGAGTCCTAAAATAGACCATAGAATAAATTTTCCTTATTTTATAGGATTCTACATTATTTTTAGTACTAGTGACAAAGCACACATGAAATCTACATGTTTCCACCAAAACCAATTAAACCATATATCCAAAATAGACTGCAAAAAAACTCTAATAAACTCCCACATGGTCAACATGATACATGACTTAATTGTATTTCTCTCCCAAGAAAAACTTATTTACTAACTACATATTCATCTTTCTTGGCCACCATCCCCAAGATTTTGGTAGAGACTCATATTAGATGGATATTCTATAGGCTATTAAAATTACCTAGGAACTCATGGGATTGAATCACCTTCATTTAATGGTGAATCTTCCATATTATTATGTCTATTTACTTCTAATTATTAATAGCTCTTACTTATTCATAGATTATACAAATTATGTGGAAGTTATCTATTTTTGGGGTATTACTTTAATCATAAAGTTCATGAAAAATAACAAGGTGATTTTGTAGCAAGTAAGTAGATGTTAAAAATAATGTATAAAGAAATTTCAGGAAATACATAATAAAAGACTAGAATAAGTGAGAAGAAAGAAGTTAACTTCACAATCAATAGTTTTACAGAGCTTATTGAATCTACACAAGTAATAAACATTCAAGAGATGGATTATAATTTTAGAAAATGATTTGGAAAGATTGGGATTCACATTCAAATTTAAAGTTCACACATAGTTTACCATTTTAATCTTCACAAATCCACCAAATGATCTCATGAGATGAAAAGTTTGATAGAAATCAATGTCCTTATTCATTTTGAACTAATTTCATACAAAATAAAAACTTAAAAATCTAAACACAAAGTTTTAGATTACTTAAACACTCTTGATTCATTTACTATTACTTTCTAAAAATTACCATCCCCCAAGAATGTAGGCTTGCACTTATATTTATACAATTTCAAAAGTCAAAATCAAATAAGAGACAATTCCTTGAATTTCCATCTACTACACTAGAAACTAGGATTCATTGAGATTCATCCTCCTAGAATTTATTCTATATGGCATTCAACATCTGATGACATGTATCACTTGTTGTTTTTACTATTTTAATAAAAAATAATCTCTTTTCATGCAATGAAAAGCTTGCTTTATTAATTTGATTTTACAAAATGACTTCAAGTAAAGGATTTTATCCAAATTACTTGAGTCTTACATCTTAAAAAGTTACTTATACAAGTAACTTTAATAAATGATATTACTTATAAGGTAATTGCTCAAAAAAATTACTTCAAATACATCAGTTAAAGAAAATTGAAGAAAATTGAAGAGGAAACAAAAAATTGTCAAGAAGAGGAGCAAAAATAATCAATCCACTTTGTAAACTTTAGATCTGCCTTTTTCTCTATATTTGATATGCTGGGACATCATGGACTATATTTCTACATCATCTCTTTAGGAAAGTGATTACCTTTCAGTTTCATATCTCAATATTTCTCTTTCCAGTGTCTTGCATAAATCTTTTACCATCTCAAGTCTTGGTTCAAGCCTCTTGATTTCTTGTTGACACTTGATTAAATCCTTTATAGATTTTGATGTGAAAGGAGTTGTGACCTTTTCAATTAATCAATTTAACTTTTGATATAATTGTTCAAATATATTTTTAGTTTTTTCAGACCAAATGTTAGTGAGACCAAAGATGCAATCTTCGAAATTTATATTTTCATTATGAGCATCTTCTTCTAAAGTATTCATCTCTTCAAGCATCTCCCCAACAATACACATGGGAAAAGATAAGAGGCACTCCTCTTGTCTTTCTTTCATTACTGACCCTTCAAGAACAATCTATTATTTAATTAAAACTTTCTCAATCAAAGTGTTTATTCTTTGAAAACTTTCTTACTGCAATTCAAAAATTCCATTCTCATTTTCTATTTCTTTCATTACTACATTTATTTGTGCTAATTTATTTTGAATATCAGGATGAATACCTAGGACCACAAGAAAGTGCTTCTATGTAGTATGCAACATCTTCTCTATCCATTTGTCAATGGATATAGCCTTATCCCTAGTTTTCTCTACCTCAGTTATTATTTTTTGACTAATTGAATCACATCATGAAATTGACCTAATTCGAAATATCTAAAAAATACAACTCAAAATTTAAAACATCATTTACTTGGAGTCTTGAAATTGACCATAGAAGAGGGTTTCCTTATTTTATAGGATTCTAAGTTATTTTTAATACTAGTGACAAAGCACATATGAAATCTACATGTTTCCACCAAAAACAATTGAACCATATATCCAAAATGAACTAAAAAAAAACTCTAATAAACTCCCACATGGTCAACATGGTACATGACTTAATTTCAATTCTTTCCTAAGAAAAACTTATGTACCAACTACATGTTCACCTCTCTTGGCCACCATCCACAAGATTTTGGTAGAGACTCCTATTAGTTAGATATTATATATGTTATCAAAAGTACCTAAGAACTCATGGGATTGAATCCCCTTCATTTAATAGTGAAGCTCCCATATTATTATGTCCATTTACTTCTAATTATTAATGGCACTTAGTTATTCATAGATTATACAAATTATGTGCAAGTTGTCTTATTTTTGGGGTATTATTTTTATCATAAAGTTCATGAACAATAACGAGGTGATTTTGTAGCAAGTAAGTAGATGTATCAAAGAATGTATAAAGAAATTTCAAGAAATACATAATGAAAGAATAGAATAAGTGAGAAGAAATCAGTTCACTTCACAATAAGTAATTTTATAGAGCTTATTGAATCTGTACAAGTAATAAACATTCAAGAGATATTATAATATTTTCAGCAAATGATTTGGAAAGATTGGGATTCACATTTAAATTTAAAGATAACACATAGTTTACCATTTTAATCTTAAAAAATCCACCAAATGATCTCATGAGATGCGAAGTTCCATAGAAATCAATGTCCTTATTCATTTTCAACTAATTTCATACAAAATAAAAACTCAAAAATCCAAACACAAAGTTTTAGATTTCTTAAACTCTATTGATTCAGTTACAATTGCTTTCCAAAAATTACCATACCCCAAGAATGTATTCTTGCACTTATATTTATGCAATTTTAGAAATCAAAATCAAATAAGAGATAATTATTTGAATTTCCATGTGCCACACTAGAAACTAAGAATCGTTGAGAGTCATCCTCCTAGAATTTTTTCTCTATGGAATTCAACATCCAATGACATGTAGGACTTGTTGGTTTTATTATTTGAATAAAAAATAATCTCTTTTCATGCAACGTAAAGCTTGCTTTAGTAATTTGATTTTACAAAATGACTTCAAGTAAAGGCTTTTATCCAAATTACTTGATTCTTACATCTTAAAAAGATACTTACTTATACAAGTAACTTTAGTAAAGCATATTAATTATAAATTAATTACTCAAAACAAAATTACTTGAAATACATCACTTAAAGAAAATTGAAGGGGAAAGAAAAAGTTGTCAAGAAGAGGAGCAAAAACAATCACTCCACATTGTGAATATTAGATCTACATTTTTCTCTATATTTGATATGTTGGGACATCATGAATTATATTTCTACATCATCTAATTTGGAAAATGATTACCTTTTAATTTCATATCTCAATATTTCTCTTTCTAGTTTCTTGCAATAAGTTTTTACCCTTTCAAGTCTTGGTTCAAGCCTCTTGATTTCTTGTTGACACTTGATTAACTCCTTTATAGATTTTGATGTGAAAGTGCTTCTAATTAGTTTGAAGCATCTTTTTTATCCATTCGTCAATGGATTTAGCCTTATCCCTAGTTTCCTCTACCTCAGTTATAATTTGTTGACTAATTGAATCACATCATGAAATTGACCTAATTCAAAACATCTAAAAAATACAACTCAAAATTTAAAACATCATTTACATAGAGTCTTGAAATCGACCATAGAAGAGGGTTTACTTATTTTATAGGATTCTAGGTTATTTTTAATACTAGTTACAAAATACACATGAAATCTACATGTTTCCACAAAAAATAGTTGAACCATATATCCAAAATGAACCCTAAAAAAATTGTAATAAATTCCCACATGGTCGACATGGTACATGACTTAATTACAATTCTTTCCCAAGAAAAACTTATGTACTAACTACATGTTCATTTCTCTTGGCCACAATCCCCAAGATTTTGGTAGAGAATCCTATTGGTTGGATATTCTATAGGCTATCAAAATTACCTAGGAACTCATGGGATTGAATCCCCTTGATTTAATGGTGAAGCTCCCATATTATTATGTCAATTTACTTTTAATTATTAATAGATTTTATTTATTCATAGATTATACAAATTATGTGCAAGTTGTCTTATTTTTGGGGTATTACCTTAATCACAAAGTTCATGAACCATAACAAAGTGATTTTGTAGCAAGTAAGCAAATATTTCAAAGAATGTATAAAGAAATTTTAGAAAATACATAATGAATAATATAATAAGTGAGAAAAAAGAAGTTCACTTCACAATAAGTAATTTTACAAAGCTGATTGAATCCATTCAAGTAATAAACATTTAAGAGATATGATAATCCTTTCAACAAATTATTTAGAAAGATTGGGATTCACATTCAGATTTAAAGATAACACTTAGGTTACCATTTTAATCTTTAAAAATCCACCAAATGATCTCATGAGATGCAAAGTTCCATAAAAATCAATGTCCTTATTATTTATTTTGAACTAAATTCATATAAAATAGAAACTCAAATATATAACCACAAAGTTTTAGATTGCTTAAACTCTCTTGATTTAGTTAAAATCGCTTTCCAAAAATTACCATCCCCCAAGAATATAGGCTTGTACTTATATTTATATAATTTTAGAAGTTAAAATCAAATAAGAGACAACTCTTTGAATTTTCATGTGTTGCACTAGAAACTAGGAATCATTGAGAGTCATCCTCCTAGAATTTATTCTTTATGTAATTCAACATCCGATGACATGTATCACTTGTTGGTTTTAATATTTTAATAAAAAAATCTCTTTGCATGCAACACAAAGCTTGATTTAGTAATTTGATTTTACAAAATGACTTCAATTAAAGGCTTTTATACAAATTACTTGAGTCTTACATCTTAAAAAGTTACTTACTTATACAAGTAAATTTATTAAATGATATTAATTATAAACTAGTTACTCAAAATAAAATTACTTCAAATACATCACTTAAATAAAATAGAAGAAAATTGAAGAGGAAAGAAAAAGTTGTCAAGAAGAGGAGCAAAAATAATCACTCCACATTGTGAACTTTAGATCTGCATTTTTCTTTGTATTTAATATGCTGGGACATCATGAATTGTATTTATACGTCATCTAATTTGGAAAGTGATTACCTTTTAGTTTCATATCTCAATATTTATCTTTCCAATTTATTGTAATAAGATTTTACTCTCTCAAGTCTTGGTTTAAGCCTCTTGATTTCTTGTTGACACTTGATTAAATCCTTTATAGATTTTTATGTGAAAGGAATTATGACCTTTTTAATTAATTACATGAACTATTGATATAATTATTCAAATGCCCTTATAGTTTTTTTAGACCAAATGTTAGTGAGACCAAAGATGCAATCTTCAAAATCTATATTTTCATTACGATCATCTTCTTCTAAAGTATTCATCTATTCAAGTATGGCCTCAACAATACACATGAAAAAAGATAGGAGGTACTCCTCTTGTTTTTATTTTTTTATTGACCCTTTAGAAAAAATCTATACTTCAATTAAAACTTTCTCAATCAAAGTGTTTATTCTTTGAAGACTTTCTTGTTGTAACTCAGCAATCCCATTCTCATTTTCTATTTCTTTCATTACTGCATTTATTTGTGCTAATTTATTTTCAATATTAGGATGAATACCTAGGACCTTAATAAAGTGATTGTAAGTAGTTTTCAACATCTTCTCTATCCATTCATTAATGGATTTAGCCTTATCCCTAGTTTCCTCTACCTCTATTATTATTTGTTGACTAATTGAATCACTTGAAAGAATTGACTATTGAGGAGTTGATATTACCACTTTAAAAATTATTTCACACAAATTTTCAATTTGTTCCTTCAATTTGGCTTTGTTATATTTTTATTCATAAACTTATTGAGTATTAATCAAAGTCTAAGTATCTTGATTCAAACCTGCTATGCTAACTTATTTAAGGAGTATTTTTATGACTATTGAGTCTTGTTTAGTGATTTCATATTTTCATTTATCATGAGGAGGAATGAATACATTTGCAAACATAATCCCTAAAGGTTCAATTATCATCTTAAAATTTACCTTAGTTCTCTTAAGCTTCTTTCCTTTTCAATCAAGACTCTTTAATAGTAGCAAATCAATCTCCTTCAAATTTATTTCTTCTTTTGTCTCAGGAACTATTTGCAATGCTATCCAAGATGAGAAGTCTATGCTTGTTGGATTAAATAAATTTACAACCACTTGATGTTGATTGTTTCTTAGTACTAAGTCCTAGCAAGGAGCTTCTTGTGCATATAAAACATATTTTACTACATTGGGAACTACTTGCTCATCCTTTTATTTCATTACCTCTTTCTCAACTTCTTTCTCTTTCTCTTTCACTACTTCCTTCTCAATATCTAATTCCTTCTCCATCTCTACTTTCTTCTCCCTCTCTACTTCCTTCTCCTTCACTACCTCTATTTTTTATCCAATTCAACCATTTCCTTTTTATTTTCTTATGATATATCCTAAGATGAGGTCACTTTTTTAGTAGTTCCTTATTCCATCTCCTTCTGAATGGTTGGTTTATCATATGAAGGGGGTGGAAGTGGAGCTTGGTGGAGAAAATGGAAGAGGAGGTGGAGGAGGAACATTAGTCTTCTTCTAAATGGGCTTCTCAAGAGGTTTGATATGATGAGATTTTGGAAGTGGCATGAGTATTGATGGATCTATGATAGGTACTGTTAACCATTTTTTTGCCCAATAGGCCAAAAAATTGGTCCCCTTCTATCCTTGCTATTCTAGGCCTTTTCATTTTCTGATTTTGCATGAGTCTATTCATTTCTATGAACTCTACAAAATTTCTATAGACTTTTTAGGTCCAAATCTATGGACTCTATAGGTCTAAATCTACAAACTCTGTAGGTTTTAGATTTCTATGGACTCAGCAAGTTAGTCCTTTAGCGCATGAGGGATTAGTTCAAAAAGTGCTAGATTTTACAAGGCTTCTCCAGGCTTTGGTCTAATGAAAATGAAGAAGTTTGGCATCATTGAACCATTAAACCTAGTTTAATGCCTTGGTTTAATGCCTAGTTTAATTAGTAGTTCAATCAGCCTTGGTTCAATGCCTGGTTCAATCAGTAGTTCAATCACTCCAGTTCAAAGCATGGTTCATCACTTCAAGTCCATCTCTTCATTTTCCAAGCTTGGTTTAATGCCTTTGGTCCAGTGGCTTTGGTTCAATGCGGGTTCAACATTTAAAGTTCATCGACAAAGTTTAAGGGCTTGGTTTAGCAGTTAAAGTTCAACACATTTTGGTTCATCAGTGCGTAGCTTTGAACCATTGAACTAGTTCAATGGATTCATTCAATGGCATTAGATCAACTACTCAGTTTGGTGGCATTAGTTCAAGTGACTTCCAGTTCAAATAGATAGTTTAATGTCAAAGTTTAATGGGCTCAATGCACTTTGTTGAACCATTGAACCAGTTCAATGAATTGGTTCAATCATTTGGTTCAATGCTTAAGTTCAAAGGCTTAGTTCAATGGGCTTAGCGTGTAGTGGTTAAACTATTGAACTGATTGAATTGTTGAACCAATTTTGGTTTAATGGGTTGGTTCAACGGCTTGGTTTAATGGGTTGGTTCAACGGCTTGGTTTAATGGTGTGCCCTATAGCTACAGGTCAGCGATGGGTTCAAAATCCCTTGTGGAGGGTAGTTCAAGATCTAAAAGCCCTTGTAGAGGGTAGAGAGAGCTTGAAAAGAGCTCGAAGAAAAAGACAAAGAGCAGCCAATTCCTACAGACTTTTTGTCTATGAGAAAAAGCCCAAAACAAAAGCCCACAAAGTAAAAAAGCTATAGGAAAGACCTAATGACTTTTGCCGAGGATGATGATGTCACAAAAGTTGTCAAATTTAAGTAGACAAACTAGCTATTGGGTGATGGCTACGTGAACATCAAATTTAACACAATAAAATATCTATTTGTTTTGAACTATTTGAGCGCCAAGCAGAAAGGAGCTTGAGGAATGTAGTGACCTGCCAGAAGATCACCCCTGAGGATTGAAAGGAGTAGGAAGAAGACAAGGAGTAGAAATGACAAAAAATTCAAGTGGTGAAGGGCAGGTGAGTTATTGTTAGATGAGTGGCACAGCCTATTTTTTGTAGTTGGCATTGATGAGGGGACAAACTATAGTCTATTTGCAGGAAAGAGGTGTGGCCATGCTCTTGCATTAGTGTTTAAATGCCAAAGTCAATTTTGGTTATTGTACAACATGGTTATAGTAAGCCCTTTTTGAAGAATGACATCAGTAACAGTGGTTTCCTCTTCCCAATGTTCAGAACACACATGGGCCACTTGCAAAAAAGAGCACCAAAATCTTTCCCAAGAAGTGCCAAGTTGCTCTTCCTCTTTCTATATATTGTAAACTTCTCTTTGGAGAAGGGATCCACTCTCAGCCTTAAGGCAAAACTCTGCCCAAAAATCTCTCAGGCTTGTAAGGTAGAGCTCTACCAAATTTTTTACCTTGAATTAGAACTTAGCTATTTTTAACTCAATTCTAAGTTTTCCATCTTTAGTATGTGTCTATGCCTTGATCCTGTGTTAAGTCATTTTTTTAAATGCTTTTGTAGAATGATTTCATCATGTCTAGTGAATTTTTGAGTTTCCTTCTATAGGTCTATCAAAAGTGTCACTAGAGGAGTGTAGGTGAAGTGGATATGTTGCTGTAGTGCATCCCAAAATGCCTCTAGTAGTTATTTCCTCCCTACATCTCCATGGACCCCTGACTCACTGATCTAAAAGGTTTTCTCACTTTAGATGAAGTGTATAGGTGCTTCCTTTTGGTGAAAAGTGTATGTTTGGACCTGAGTGGGTCACATTTTCTAGTGTATCACCTTTTCTTTTTAGGCTTAGGCTTTGTTTTCAGCATCTCTCTCTCCCTTTTCATCCCCCACTTTTTACATTTTACTTGTTAGCAGTAGAAGAAACTAGGGCCTAAAGGATACATCAGAGGGAGTTAGCCCTCATCTAGGGAATCTCCCCTCTAGCTTTTTCAGTCCCACAGGTGAGAGGGGAGTTTTCATTATTGTGTGAAGAAGGTAGGAGCTCAGCCTCCTGCCAAGGGTACAATCCACTTCATCAATATTTTTTGGCACACCCGATGGGACCAACTAGGACAAGTTATGTCCATAGAGTTGAAGAATTTTTGGTGTGTTCTTCAACCAACCAGCCTTCAGAGGCTTTTGCATCAACACAAATGGTGAATCTGAGTTAAATTAACTAGTTAAGTAGCCTAGTGCCATTAAAAATCACTTTTGTATGTATAATCCCTTTACACAAAATCATGGGCCTTATATTCATTCATATTACCATGATCAAGCTCAAAACATTCATGCAATCCCCTTAAGAAGCCCTCCTAGTTTCCCTTCAACCAAAAGGGCAAATTCCAATTCTAAGATCTTTTACCATGATGGCAACCTCCTTACCTGGGGGGAAATAGTGGAATCATGGGGCAGGAAAGAGGAAAAGAAAGGTTTTGCTCAAAACCTTAGAAAAGATAAAGCTGCTCCTACCCATGATTCCTATGATCTCTAAGAAAGGCTCTTCTAAGAAGATCTAGCTAGGAGAATTGTAGAGTTGGAATCTAGAGAGAGGTTCCTCAACTATTGTGTGATGGACGGTTTAGACCCAATGACACATTCCATGTCTAAACACACCCCACCTACACATTTATAAGAGAGATATCAAGTTGCACCTGATATTGATGAAGTGCAAGCCAAGTGGAAGGAGGAGAATCATTTGATTCTAGCTCAAAGACTGCCTCCTCTTCCACATGGTTTTCCCACTTCACCCCTTCTCAAGGAAGAACCTATTCTATAGGAGGCAAGTGAGGAGCAGAAGATCCAATATGTAGCTTTCCAAGGGCTATCATGAGCGACAATGAAGGTAGAATCATCATGGAGGGCCCCTATGAAGACATCATTAGCAATGGAGAAGATGCAGGTCTTACATACATGCAGATGTTCCAGCAATATTAAGAGGAACATAAGCATGGTAAGCTCTCTCCTCCTTTGTTTGATGAAATTCCTTGTTGCTTTGATGAGGAGGATGACTATGCTATGGAGCTTGAGTTGGAAGAGGATCAGGAGAATACCTTTGAACATTTAGAGGTCTTGATATTTGAGGAGGAAAAGGAGAGGTCTATCTTCCTAGAGGAAGGCCTTGAAGAAGAAAGCTTCAAACAAAGAGGCAATGTTTTATGGGATGAGCAATCATTTTGTGAGTCCATTTTAGACATCATCATAATCACCATTTTTTAATAAGGCCAAGAGGAAGCAGAGGATGAGTCTAACAGGATCTTTAATGAGGCAAAAGGAAACAAGTCAGACCATGACACACTACAAGGGAGCTATACATGTCAAAGGGATAACAGGGATAAGCCAATAGCCACTGATTTCTTGGTGAAGAGCACTAGCATGAAGGACCAACATTCAACAAGCCTCTAGGGACAAAAAGAATACATGTATGTTAGAGGCATGTTTGAATTTGATCCACTCAGATACCAGCCAAATCAGGTGATAGGCAAGAGGAGTAGGTCACCAAATCTCCTTTTCATTCAACTACTTGCCTGGCACCATAAGTCTTCTTGCCAGGAAGGGGACTTAAGAAAATTTCCCTTTGATCTAGAAGGGAGGCAAACATTCTTGGTTAATTATATATAGTAGTTTGCTTTCAGTTGTCTTTCCTATTTTCCCTAAGTGTAATTTGCACAGGTAGTGTTTTTTAGCCTTGTGTGTTTCCCTTTGCATGTGGGGTAAGAAGCTTCATGTTTGATTATTGGATCTTTGGGGTTGTTGCTAACTTTCTTCAAAGCTGCATCTAACTCCGTGCCCAATGGACTATAAGGCAACTAGTCTTTAAGCATAACAGGCATGTTTCCCCTAGGAGTTGTTAATTTGTTAACCATTTTTTTGCCCAATAGGCCAAAAAATTGGTCCCTTTCTATCCCTGCTATTCTAGGCCATTTCATTTTCTAATTTTGCATGAGTCTATTCATTTCTACAAACTCTATAGAATTTCTATGGACTCTACAGGTCCAAATCTATGGACTCTACAGGTCTAAATCTATGAACTCTGCAAGTTTTGGATTTTTATGGACTCAATAGGTTAGTCCTTTGGTGCATGAGGGATCAGTTCAAAAAGTGCTAGATTCTACAAGGCTTCTTTGGGTTCTGGTCTAAATAAAATGAAGAAGTTTGGCATCACTGAACCATTGAACCCAGTTTAATGCCTGGTTCAATCGGTGGTTTAATCAACCTTGGTTTAATGCCTGGTTCAATCGCTCCATTTCAAAGCCTGGTTCATTACTTCATTTTCCAGGCTTGGTTCAATGTCTTTAGTCCAACAGCTTTGGTTTAATGTGGGTTTAGTATTTAAATTTCATCAACAAAGTTCAAGGGCTTGGTTTAGTGATTAAAGTTTAACGCATTTTGGTTCATCGATGTATAACTTTGAACCATTGAACTGGTTTAATGGATTAGTTCAATGGCATTGGTTCAACCACTCAATTCAGCGGCATTAGTTCAAGCAACTTCTAGTTTAATCAGATGGTTCAATGTCAAAGTTTAACTAGCTCAGTGCACTTCATTGAACCATTGAACTAGTTCAATGAATTGGTTTAATTGTTTGGTTCGATGCTTAAGTTTAAAGGCTTGGTTTAATGGGCTCAGTGCACAGTGGTTAAACTATTGAATTGATTGAACCATTGAACCAATTTTGGTTCAATGGCTTGGTTCAAGGGTGTGCCCTACAGCCAGAGGGTAGTGATGGGTTCAAAATCCCTTGAAGAGGGTAGCTCAAGATCTAAAAGCCCTTACGGAGGGCAGAGAGAGTTTCAAAAGAGCCCAAAGAAAAGGACAAAGAGCAGCCAATTCCTATGGACTTTTTGTCCACAAGAAAAAGCCCAAAATAAAAGCTCATAAAGCAAAAAAGCCACAAGAAAGACCTGATGAATTTTGTTGAGGATGATGATGTCCCAAAAGTTGTCAAATTTAAGCAGACAAATTAGCCATTGGGTGACAGCCATGTGAACATCAAATTTAACATAGTAAAATATCCATTTATTTTAAACTATTTGAGCACCAAGTATAAAGGATCCTAAGGAATGTAGCGACCCACCATAAGATTGCCCCAAAGGGCTGAAAGAAGCAGGAAGAAGATAAGGAGCAGAAATGACAAAGTATTCAAGTAGTGAAGGGTAGATGAGTTATTGTCAGATGAGCAGTGCAGCCTATTTTTTGTAGTTGGCATTGATGAGGGGAGAAATTATAGTCTATTTTTAGGAAAGAGGTGCAGCCATGGTCTTGCATTAATGTTTGAATGCCAAAGTCAATTTTGGCAATTATACAACATGGTTCCAATAGGCCTTTTCTAAAGAATGACATCAGTAACAGTGGTTTCCTCTTCCCAAGGTTTAAAATACACATGGACCACTTGCAAAAAAGAGTGCCAAAATATTTCCCAAGAAGTGCCAAGTTTCTCTTCATCTTTCTATATATTGTAAACTTCTCTTTGGAGAAGGGATCCGCTCTCAGCCCTAAGGCAAAACTATGTCCAAAAATCTCTTGGGCAATCAAAACTTAGCTATTTTTACCTCCATTCTGAGTTTTTCATCTTTAGTATGTGTCTATGCCTTGATCCTATGTTAAGTCATTTTATTAAATGCTTTTGTAGAATGATTTTAGCATGTCTGGTGCATTTTTGAGTTTCCTTCTATAGGTCTGTCAGAACTGTCCCTAAAGGAGTGTAGGTGAAGTGGATAGGCTATTGCAGTGTGTCCCAGAATGCCTTTAGAAGTTATTTCCTCCCTACATCTTGATAAACCCCTGACCCACTGATGCGGAAGGTTTTCTCACTTTAGATGAAGTGTATAGGTGTTTCCTTTTGGTGAAAAGTGTATGTCCAGGCTTGAGTGGGTCACATTTTTGGTGTATCACCTTTTCATTTTTAGGCTTAGGCTTTATTTTCAGCATCTCTCTCTCCCTTTTCATCCCCCCTTTTTTACATTTTACTTGTTAGTAGTAGGAGAAACTAGGGCCTAAAGGATACATCAGAGGGAGCTAGCCCTCATCTAGAGATTCTCCCCTCCAGCTTCACCAGCCCCACAGGTGAGAGAGGAGTTTCCATTGTTGCATGAAGAAGGTAGGAGCTCAGCCTCATGCCAAGGGTGCAATCTTTTGCATCAACAGGTACACTAGAAGTATGAATGATGGGTGGAAAAGTATCTATGGAATTGACCAAAGGGGTATGGTGATAGCTAGCTAAGATGGTTCTATATCTTTCACTATAGATTAAGTGTTATCAACATTCTTATTCAACCTCAATTTTTTATGCACTTAACTTCTTTTTCATTGAATTATCTTCATCTTTTGACTTATTCTAGATGTTTTAGTCCTCAATTCCTTCATAAAATATCCCTTATTAAGAATTAATGTGGAATTCATGGCAAGGACCATATAAGTTCTATCTGTAATAGTTTTAAATTGTTTATTTTTAAAATAATCTCTAGAAGTGGAGTGTTATCTCCTCTTACTACATGGTAAGCATCACTAGTTAGAATTCCATCATCCTCTATGTCTTTTGGAATTGTTTCTAGATCAAAAGAATAGATCTATTCAATAGTCAATCTACTATTATCTCTCTTTCTTACAGCAAACTCATCCTTACAATCAATCCAAAATTCTTCAAGTGTAGTAAAATGCATACTTAAGAGAAATTATATTCTGAGCTACTCCTCTACAATCAAAAGTTTCTCTCGATTTAAAATGGGTCTACTTATAATTTTGGAACAACTCCTTTTAAACATTCTAGGTTTTGTAAATTCTAGAACAATGATAATGACCAATAATAATAGGAAACTAATAGTGGGATGGTGAATCTTTGACTATAAATCATGTAAATAAACTAGTTGCCCACACAACTCCATAAGAATCCATTTGTCACTAGGATACCTTTGTAGTTTGATTGATATACTTGAGAAACCACCAACTTTGATGTATGTGAAGTTGAGGAATTGAATAAAAATGCATTCAAATTTGGAAATTACTTCCCATGTTGCATCAAATACTCTCTTGTGTTTCAAATCCACATTTCACTTGCAGATGATTTCATAAAAGAACCCATCATTTACCTCCTTATAATGTTTGAAATACTCATATAGAACAAATTGGGCATAATATTCATATATAGTCACTGATGCCAATGTTCCTTTTTTAGTTAATCTAGGTAAATATATACTTAATGTTGTTAAACAGACCAATTATGAAGTCATCTTGAAGTCAACAGGTGTTAACACTCGACTCAGTTGGTGATTAATGTTATCACTTATCAATCCCAACCATTTAATCATTGTAGAGATTTTATTGACATCAATGGCCTTGATGTATGCATACATCCAAGTTGAAAAACACTTATCATTCTTCTCTCCATTTATTCTACACAATAACTAGGTAATATCATCAACTTCCTAGATGAAGTCAGACCTTACTATCTATTTTGGGAACCTTTAAGGATGCTTAACTTTCCTTAGGTAGTTATTTTTAATAACTTTAATACATTTTAGAGATTATCTTTCCCATATAATCTTGGATTTCTCTATTAATAAATATATTACTTTAAAATTTGTTGGTATCTTTAAATAGTAATCAAAGAATTCAAAATCAAGCCTAATTGCCATATTTCCTAAAGTGTCCATTTTTCTAGTGAGAGAGTCATAGTACTTGACACATTCTAGGACAAATTTAGGTAGTTGTCAAAACTTGGGAAAGATACAGCTTGTAGAATTCCGCTATTGGTGATTACTTACATGAGTAGAGTCTTAATGATAGCTTTGGATCTCTCCATAACTTAACTATGGACATTTTACCCATTTTGATGTCACTAACTTATAACTTTCTTGGATACAACACTAGAATCAATGAGGTATCCTTTGTATTCATAATTCATCGTTAGTTCCTGAGATTTCACTACTTTCTTTGTTTTTACCCTACTCTTCCTACTTGTCTCAAGGATTTATTCAAGTGCTAACTTAGGTAATTATTTAATTAAATTTTTTGTTTCTTGTACTTCTACTCCAACTATTTCTTCCTTTAATCCTTTTGATCCTTACATTTGTTCTGGTGAACTTTGTAAAAACTTGACAAGTGATCTACAACACTTATTAACTACTCCTACTAGTTTAGAAAAGGTTTGAGAAATGAATCAAGTTGTTTCCTCAAAAAATACTTCTAATCAAACTTTATATTTTAGGTAGTAGAGAGCTTTGATAACTCCAAGTAACTCATACTAAGTAACAAGGTATCACAACTCCTAGTTGGTCTAGATAATCTATAAGTCTTAAGCATTCAAGAATCCAAGTAAGTAATAAATAATAGGCATGGACAACTTTAGGTTTCTCTCAGCATATTAATTTGGATTTACATTAGAAAGTTACTTATATTCAAGAATCTATGTAATTAGTAAGTTATGAGGATTCTTTTTCTCTCTTATGTAGTTCATTCAGTTTATAGAGGCTTACGACTTCGGGTTTCTTAAGACAAGTAACTTGGGTTGGAAAACCTAAAGAAGAAAAAATAAGGAGTAATTGGAATTCTAGGGAAAATAATCAGTAGTGAGAAATGTGGGTAGGCAAGGTGCTTGAGAGCTTTGGATTTCTTTAGGGCAATAGCTTAGGGTCAAGATTCTAGGTAAGCAATAAGTAATGAGGAATATGGGTTTCCTACTATTTCAATAGTTTAGTTTTTAGCTAGTTTTTCCCATTTTTGAGACTTTTCTTAGAATTTTTTATGCTAAATTTTCATGATAACTCTTACAAGGTTTTTACAACACTTTTCATGTAAAAATAACATTTAAATGCAAGTAAAAATCAAAAATATCAAATAAAACATTAAAGGTGTCATTTGAATCTTACCATAGGAAAAATGAGAAAGAGACATCCAAAATGAAGATATGAAAACCAAATGGAAATGATCTACATACCTTGAACACAAATGTGTTGTGATGGGTTTGATCCAAAATCACTCCAAAAGCTCAAATAGTGTAGCTTGGGGTTCATAAGGGAAACAACTTTGTCAAATAAGTCAAATACTAGGTGGGAAATAAGGTGGATTTTATAATTATTTATATTAGCCAACACATTAATAACAAGTAGGAGACACATGTGAGGTCAACCATGCAAGCACTTCAATTTTTGTCGATCTTTGTGAACTACTTTGCTTATTTTAGATTTTAAAGTAAAGTAACCTCATAACTCTGATTTGGTCTAGGCTTGAGAGTGCTTCAGACTTACAGACCTTTATTAATTTTACTTATAGCTTTGAGAAAGGTAAGTTACTACAAAAACCTAGTATGCTTTAGTTAGTGTTCTACAGGTTTATGGATCTATATTACTTGGATTTTAATTAGAAGTAAAATTATTTGATAATTATGGTTTAAACTAGATAGTACACCTTGGGTTTGTGATGACCACTTTATTTTCACTTGATAAGTAAACTAACTTGGAGAACTCGAGTTGGCCTATAAGTGACCTCAAACACTTAACTTTTTTATCTTCTTAAAAAGATGAGTAAATGGGTTTTTTAGTGATGGCCTTAGGTAGACATTCCCAACCTTATCAAGTAGTTTTTGAAGCAATTAAGAATGAAAACAACCATAATGAAAATAAATAAATACTAAGTATTATTTATGGGATTTAGTTTCAATGAGAACAACTAACTTTCAAAAGACAAAAGACAAAAATTCAATAGAGCTATCCCAAAATTCCATGTGAGAAATTTTGTGTGACACCATCTCTAAAAAGCATAGGGCTTCTCAAACAAGCCAGAAATAACCCAAGAAAAACCTAAAACCATTTTCAAAGTCTCAACCCAAATGACTTCATGGAATGATCCAATGCCATGACCCAAAATTTAAATGGAAAAATAAAAAAACCAACACTAATGCCAAGTCTAAAGGTAGGTCATAAACCTAACATACATATGCATAAATCCATGCTTAAAACATGGTCATATAAACAACGAATGCCAAAAAACATCATAACCAAATAGAAGTACTTCATTAAACTAGATACTATATAAAACATAGTTTGGATGTCTTCAACCATATCAAAGGTTAATATAATTAATCAAAACAAATAGGACCAAGACAAATGTGTAAGAGACTATAGATTTAACACACAATAAATTCAATTATGAATGCAAGAGCAAATACAATTTTAAATTCAATAAGTTATTAAGTCCAATGAAAACATACTGAATAAGAAAGAATAAAAAGGATGATATCAAATAGTTAATAATTATATCAAGACTATCACAACTTAGAAAATTTAATAAGTACATAATTAAAAATCATCTAGTAAAGTAGTTATTATAAAAAATAAAAAATAACTATAAATCATTCAATAAAGTAAATAAAGAGACTTAATCAATAGTATTATCGAGAACAATTTGCTAATATAATTTACTATTTTGGTTCATTCATTTTATTTCTCTACATTTCTCCTCAGCTCAGGTTTAAATACAACCTAGGTCAAGTACATGTCCCTGCTATCAAAGAATAGACCATAAGTAGTATCTAGACATATAAAAATAATAAATGCAATAATAACATTTAAATAATACATCCAAACTAAATATTAAATCAATACTCATTAATCACAAATATTCAATGCTATAATGAAAATTATATCAATAACTATCTCAAAAATAAATACAATGGATCAACATAGATCACAAAAGTCTAACACCAAATTAAACTAAGTAAATATGTCTTGAATAGTTCACAACTAAACTATATAAAAAAATAAAATAAATGTAGGTCAAACAGAGCCATGCCATCCTCCCCCACTTGGAAAAGACCATTTTTGGTGATCAGAATAGCTAAAGACAATATTACTTGAAAATACTCTCATCTTCCCAAGTAGAACTTCCTTCTGATAAAGTATCCCATTGAATTAACACTTGGGAAATCTCAAGAATTCTCAATTTAATGTTTTGATCGTCAAGGATATTCAATATATTTAACTACATTTTTTCAACTTCTGAAAACTAAAGATGAGTCCAATCCAAAACATGAGATAGATCAGGAATATACTTTATGAAAACAACAACTTGGAACACATTTTGAATCTAAGAGAAATAAAGAGGAAGGGCTAGCCAATAGGAAATAAGATAATGAGATCATACTAATCATTGGGTTTGAAATTTTTTTCTCTACTTACATAACACTTATCTTGGTATTAATATTGAAAATTAACTAAACTAAACCTTGGCACCTTACCAATTTGGTAGTCTTCATCTCAATGTCATATTTTTGGAACAATACATCCACTTACGTCGCCTTTCTCCTAGTTCATTTTGAATTATCATGAGCTTAGTGGGAGGGTCTACTAGGATTACACACACCTTATTCCTAAGAATATAATTCCTAACCATTTCCACTACCTTCACCAAAACACATGCTTATTTGTCAATCAAAGAGTAGTTCAACTAGGCATTTTTAAGGCTAGTGCTCATAAAATCTACTAGATGGTCACATCTATCTATCCTTTGAGATATAACTATAGGTATTGTATGATTTGAAGCAAAGTAATATAGTTAAAAATCTTTATTAATGTCTAGAATTATCATTATAGGGGTTTGTCCAATTGCTTCTTTAATTTCCTCGAAATCTTTCTTAGTCTCCTCATTCCAAGTGATATTAGCCTCTTTCTTCAACATTTCATTCAAAGGTCTCTCTATTTCTACAAAACCAAAAATGAACTTTATTACAAAGTTTATTTTACAAAATAATGACTTTAATTTCTTCCTACTATTATGGGGATCTATATTAGATATTTTATCTAATCTATTAGGGTCTATCGAGATTCCATCCTTATTTATAACATGTCCTAATAGTTTTCCCTTAGTAACACAAAAATACATTTCTTTGGGTTGAGATAAATCTCATACCTTTTGCACAGTTCAAATACATGTTGTAGGTGCATAATATGATCCTGCCTATTTTTAGAAATGATAGTCAGATCATCCATGTATATGATAATGAACTTACCTAAAAGACCTTGGAAATCATGATCCATAGCCCTTTGAAAAGTGTCTCTTGCATTTATAAGTCCAAATGGCATTATTTTATAGTCAAAGGTGCCCCACTTAGAAGTAAATGTAATTTTCATCCTATATTTTTAGTTCACTACCACCTAATTATACACTTAAAATCCATCAAGAAAAGACATCATAGTAGAACTAGAAATAATTTCGATTACTTGGTCAAGAGAAGGTAGGGGTAATTATGCATAGTTTGATTTCACCCTTTTTCTTCCTAATTGCTACTAACTTATCTACCCAAGTAGAGTGGCTAATGGGAAACACAATCTAGGCATTTAAGAGCTTCATTAACTCTTTGTATATTAGTGGTTCTAAGATTAGGTTGATATGCCTCTGCTTTTCTCTAAAAGTTTTGTAATTTTCCTTTAATGGTATGGTATGTGTTATGACCTTTGGATCAAATATCTTTAGGTCATCATAGGACCATGCTATGACATCTTTATATTTGGTCAATAATTATTTGGATCTTTTGCACTCAATATTTGTATTGGTTGTACCAATATTAACCATTTGAGGTTGACCTTGAAGTCCAAGATCATTTACATTATAATCCATCCCACTTACTTTGGGAATATTGATAGTATCTACTCATTTATCAGGTTCAAATAGTCTCTATAAATCTATCATTCTTTGGGGGATATTATTGTCATTAAACTAATTCACATTCTCATCAAGTTTGCCTTCAATTTTATCATCATCAAGGGTATTGGCTTCAGCAATGATGTGACCCTAAATACTCCTAAGATAGTAATGAAGTATATGATCTGTTGATCATCACTGAATACTTGTAAATAGTTGACATTATTTGACACTGAGGGACATCGGATTAATTAAATTGTAATGCTTTATAACTTGGAACTTTGATCAGGCATGAGGTTGGTTGTGACTAATGCAAGTTCATCAACAACCTTATTTTCTTCCCTAAGGATTGACACAATGTTGAAAGCATCAAAACATTCAATTAATTCCTACACTCTAAATTTATAATTCTTAAGATAGGAAAACTTGCATTGATATTTACTATTGACATGATTGACTACTAGTTTAGAATCACCAAAAACTAATATTTTCTTAGCCTCATTTTTGATTTCAAAATTTAATTTAAGAATAAGTGCTTCATACTTAGCCAAAGTATTGATGCATGAGAAATAAATTTTTGAAGAGGCATTGTATTATTTCCAAATGGTATTGATTAATATCATTCATACTCCAAAATCTAATTTACATCTAGCACCATAAAAATATAGCTTCCATAATCTAAGTACAATATGAGAAGGTTTAGAGTTACATAAATTTGTGGTGTCAAGAGTTTAAACACCTAGATTTGATTTAACCATGTTGACCCTCAAATTAATTACATTGTACTTAGTGATCATATGATTCATTTTGGATTCTCTTTATATCCTGATCTAGTCGGGGACTCCTTTTTAAAGAAACCATATATGTGAACAATTTATTTACATATAACCATTCAAGTTCCTAGTCCAATCTTTTTTCAACAACATTCCATAAGCATTAGGGATGTCCATGACTTGGATATCAATGAACTGGTTGATCCTTGGTTTTAAGGTAATTTTCATGTGAATATTTAACAACTCACAAATTACTTTGACTCTTGATTTATTTAGAGTTACAACTCTATCAGATTTAATGGGACTCAAGCCTAATTGCTAACAAACACCTTTAGGCATAATATTTGAAGATACACCAGAATTTGAAAAAAAATCTACAAATTATTACCAAATATCCTGACTATAATCATGAAAGGTGGAACATCTATCTTAGTTTTGTGTATTGAAACATTGGAATGTGCAGACTTTTGTGGTTTAGTAGGCTTTTTAGACAAAAATTAAAATAATAAATCCCTTTGATCAGTAATATGATTCAACTCATGGAAGGTAATTTCATCTTTGATACTTTTAATTTCCTTTACTCTATTGTATCTAATCTTATTATAAGAATTATATGCATCAACATTATGCTAATAAGTACTTCCCTTAGGAGTCTCTAGATTTTTATCTAATGTAGTATCAAGAAGAATGTCAAAGTTATTTGGAGGAGTTAAAGTAGTCAATGGTTGATTTTACTCCCTATTTATTAAGGGATAAGTATTCTTCATAAATTACTTAAAATCATGAATCTCTTTATGAATATCCTTAGGCTCATTATCCTCATGGAAAGGGAACTCAATTTTATATACCATGAGAGTTGAATCAATAGATATGGATGACCTTGAGTAACTAGATGTACCTTCATCACTATCCTTATTAGGGACAACATAAAAAGTATCTAAATATTCTTGAAAGGCTTAAAAATCATTAATAAATTAAACATAGTCTATTTCCTCATGTTTAAAAGTGTAATGAACTCTACAATAGTCAAATAAAGCAACATCAGCAAGATTTATATTAGGCACATTCTTGATAGTAGATGACTCATTGTTCTTATTGTTATGGTAACTATCATTGTGAAATATGTTAGTGGGACTATTAAACCTTTAAAGGATAAATTCATACCAAATCTCTCTCAAGTATTTTCTACTTACTTTTGCAACTAAAGGAATTCAATGCTAAGCTTTTGAACCATTTTGAGGATAGAGTCACTACAACTAAATGAAGTTAGTGCTAAGATTTTGAACCATTTTGAGGAAAGAGTCACTCTCATTCTTTGGTGCCTTAGAATTATGAACTTATGTATTAGCATTAGATGTAGGCAATAAAACTTTTTGATCTTATAGATGAGATCTATTCAGTATTGTTTAAGAATCCTAGGTTTTAAGTAGGATGTACATACCTCAAAGGTAGTTGGTTCAGGAATATAAGATGGTTTAGGGAAGACACATTTTAGTTAGAAGTTAGAATGACATTTAGAATATGTAAATGTGGATTGACATTTGGAATTCAGCATGCCAATTTTTATTAGGGTTGCATTTGGTCATTAATGATCACAACCTTGGCATAAGCTAAAGCTATTTTAACCATGAGCTCAACATCTCTCTCTATAAACACAAAATTCATGGGATCCAAGGCATCCTTATAGATTTATAAAGATAAAGGCTTGGTAGGTTTTTAAGGGGATATGGTCATATTGAACATATTCTATAATCTAGCATTGAAGATTCGTATGGGCTCATTTGCATCTCTTTTCACTATGGTGAATTGCTTGTATAAGACACAAGGACTAATGATTTTCCCAAATTGATCAATGTAAACATTTTTAAAATCAACCCAACTACTAATACAATCTTGAGTAAGGTTTAGAAACCATTCATATACAACATCTTTCAAACTAAAAGGGAATATTCTACATCTTACATCTTTAGGAGTCACATTCAATAATCTTAATGAAGCTTTTAAACTCTTAATATTTTCTTCATAAATTATAATGCCACTAGGACTAAATGTTGGCAAATACTTTTCAAGATTATGAGGAAGGTCATGTACTACACCTAACACATTTATTGAAGAACCACCTAGCCAAGCCATACCTTGATAGGGATTGAACATAGGAGCACCTTGAATTGGTGAATTTGGTAGACTTTGGAAGTATGCACTTACCTTTGCCTCACTTAGATCTCTTCTAAACTTATAATAAAAGTAGAGATTCTCTAGTCTCTAGAACATGGCCTTATATTGATTCTTTTTAATTCTAGCTTATTGGCCTTGAATCTATTGAGTTCAACATACCCCCATCTCCAAAAAATGGGGACCCTTATCTTAAATTGTGAAAATTTGTAACCTTATTTTGAAAATTCATTTGATAAAAGTGTCATTAGCATGTTTTCACATCATATTTATTTGAAGATCATGCACAACATGGTCTAGTTGGATTAAATATTCATGATTCTAATTTAATCTTGCCTAAAGTTCTTAACATTTGATCTTTATATTTCAGGTCTCAACTCTAATGGAGTCTATTTAAAAAGAAAAATGTTTGGGTTTTATGATTTAATAATGATTTGATCTTTTGCTAGCCTTTGGTTTATTGAAATCAAGTTGAATTCATGTCTAATCAACTTAAAACCTTAAATCCAATTACCCAAACTCATACCCTTCAAACTGAATTCAAATTTTATGGGAGATTGTATTTAAATTTTTATGGGAACACTTTAATTTTATTTAGTTCTATTTTATCCTAAGGCCCTGATCATGTTTATTAACAATAGCAAGACCTTAGTTTAAAATATTTACCCTAATTTCATCACATCCTGAGCCCCCTTGGTTCCATTTTATCTTAGCATGGTCTAACTAAATGTGGGGTCCCTTTTATTATGCCATGTAATTAGTTATATTTTTATCCTAAGGTTTAGTCATGTTTATTAATATGACCAAACTTATTTTAAAAATGTTTATGATTGGTCTCTTTATTTTTCTGAGCCCCCATGGTCCCTTTTATTTTCAAACACATTATGAATCTAAGAGAAATGGTTATTTAATAATCACTATATATACCTTGTTGATACATCACATACATTTTTAACATGTATTCCATAACTTCATTTAAATTTTCTATCTCACCATCTGTTTCTAGGTGATAAGATGAACCAAAATTCAACCTTGTACCAAAATCAATAGTCAAAGTTTACTAAAACCTTAAAATAATTTTTTTATCTCTATCCTAAATAATAACTTTAAGCATGCCATGAAGCTATACTATTTATTTCAGAACCCATGAAGTAAACATAGATGCATCATCACTCAAGTTTCCAGTAATGAAATCACAACCTTTAGTAAATTTATCTATCACAACCAGAATATTATCATGTTTTATTTTAGATTTTAGCAAACCATCTATGAAATACAAAGAGATTAGAAACCACTTACCTCATGGTAAGTCATGAGGGTACAACAGTCCTCCTAGATGGCAATGTTTAGCTTTCCCACATTGGCATTCCAAACTTCTTGATATAAAGTTATCAACTTATTTTTTCATTCTAGGCCAATAGTACAACATTTTCAACCCATGTGTCATCTTCGTGACACCTAGGTGAGTAAATGAGGTGGTGCATGCACTTATTTCAATTAAATGATCCTTAGTCACTAGATTTAGATACATAAATTCTAGTTTTATGTCTAATTAAACCATCATAATCAACAAAAAAATCATAAAATTTCTTGTCAATAAGCTTCTCAGCCAAATTTGCACTTACATCTTGTCAAAACTTCTCAAAATGTTTATGTTTGAATATTTCAATTCTAAACTTATTAGGTAGAACCTATAAGGCAATGAGATACAAGTGTTAGATGAGTGAATTAGAAACATGATTATCTTTACATTTCACATATGAAATTTTCATATTAAAATTTATTAAAAAATATATCCATTTGTGCTATCACACATTCAAATCATCTTAAGAAAATAAATATTCCAAGCTACAATGGTTAGAATTTACCTCAAAATACTTACCTAGTAAATAGTTTTTCCATTGATTTAAAGTATGAACAATGATAGCAAGTTCAATGTAATGAGTAGTGTAATTATTCTCATGTTAGTTTAATTTTCATGACTCATAAGCCATACTCTAATCATCATGAGTTAACATGCCACCTAGGCTTTCTTTGGATGCATCTACCCATATTTCAAAATTTCTGTTTGGTTTCAGTACAACAACTATAGTTGCTAAGGTCAATAACTCTTTAAACTTCAATAAAAATTGTTTACATTTCAAATTAAAAGGAAACATTCTTACCCTTGTGCTTCAAGTAATTTATTGGGTAAGATAATTTAGAAAAAACATATTCTATAATAACTAGTTAGTCCCATAAACTTGCATACTTCATGTACATTTTTAGGAGCATGTCACTCTTGAATAACTTTATTATTTATTAGATCAATAATAATACCAACCTTAGATATAATATGGTCCAAATAGTGGATATTATATTGAAATAAATCACATTCTACATATTTTATGCCACCTTAGAATTTATAATGCTAAATTTAATTTCTATTCATGTTCAGTTGCACTCTTAGAATATATCAGTATATCATCAAGGAATACTAGAATAAACTTGTCTATAAAATACTTGAATACACTATTTTTTAAATTCATAAATGTAGTAGGTTCATTAATTAAACAAAAATGTATTAGCATAAACTCATAATGTCCATACCTAGTTTTGAAAGCAGTCTTATGGGTGTCTTCTTACTTGATCCTAAGTTGATGATAACCTAATCTCAATTATATCTTTGAAAATATATTTGCATCTTTCATTTTATCAAACTGATCATTTATTCTTGGCAAAAGATAATGATTCATGATGGTAACCTTGTTAAAAATGTGATAGTCAGTGCAAAATTGTAAGTTTCCATCCTTCTTTTCCACAAAGACCACTAATGCACCCTAAGATGACATACTTGGCCTAATACTATCATTTTTCAATAGTTATTTTCGTTGAGCATTTATTTCCTAAAAATATACTACAATCATATGATATGGCACTTTAAATGTAAAATCTACCCCTACCATTCATTAATAGAAAAATCAAATTCATGTTTAAAAGGTAAACCAATCAATTTTTTTGGAAAAACATCAGAGAATTCTTTAAAAATTGGGTAATCCTTATATGTTGATTCTACTATAGGAGTAGTTTATTGCTTCTATATAATCTAAAATTTCTAACCCTTACACACTAAATTTTTCAACTATAAAGTTGATGACAACTTGTGTACTTTTCATTTAATCAAATCTTGAATTTCTACAAGTTTCTCCAGATTGTTACAATAATATATCACTTTGCTACAACTATCTAAATTTAATTTATATTATTGTAACTAATCCATGCCTAAAATAATATCAAAGAGAAGCTAAAAATAAGTTAACTTGGGTTTGAAAATTGCCTAAATCTAAGCTTATGCTCTCTAAATACCAATCAACTAGGACCCTTTTACTTAATTCAAACTCAACATCCAAACCATCCTTGAAAGTCACTAGATTCAAATTATAATATGTTATGAACATAGTATCCATAAAACTATCAATTACTCTTGAATCAAACAAAATTGAAACATACAAATCATTCATTTTACTTCATATTTTTATATGAGCTATTTGGAAATATAGGTTTCTATTATCCACAACTACATACACTCTATGGTTTTCTGATTGACCTATTTTTAGCTTAAGACAATATTTATGGTAGTTGTTATCACCACATTCTCAGCATACTATAGTCCTTTATAGTGTTATTGAAATAGTATTTGCTCTAGTGGTACGCACATAATGACAAATTTAGGTCTGATTTCTTTTATATTTTGTAGACTTGGAAGAATTCATATTCTTTAAGTTTTTAATATTCCCTTGGAATTTTTTAAAACCACTTGTACTCCTAGTAAATCTATAGTTTGAGTCAAATTTCATAAAATTCTTAGGTGAAGGGAACATATTTTTATTCTTAGATTACTACATATTCTATTTAAAATCTTGTCATAACTTTTGATGAGCCTTCTCTTTCTCTTCTACCCTATGATTAGATTTGATGGAAGTAGTTAGATTTTTAGGTTTTGTCATATTAACATCATGCATCATTATCTATTTCAAAACCAAATTAAACATATTGAGTTTAGCCTCTTCATCATGCATGTAGTTAACATGACATAAAATATTTAATTTTTTTTTCATACTTAGGCATAGTCATATTCTCTTGTTTCAATAGATGAAAATTAATGATTTTTTAAATTTTAAGTTGGAATTGAGATACCTATTCCTGAATTGCCTTTCAAAAGTAGGCTATGTGATTTAACCTTTTTAGGTTTAACTATGTAAAACCTATGTTTAGATTAAAGGGATGAGAAGTCTAAATCAGTTAAATAAATTGAAATAATTAATCACTTATTTTTTATGGAATTTGACTTCCTTTGAATTTCTAAAAATAGAAATAAATAGGCATAAACAAAGACTTATCTTAAAACTGACTATTGCATATGATCTAGGTTCTAACAACTAGGTTTCTGATAGTTTTGAGTGTCATCAACATGATTCTAGAGTTTTTTTAAATCGACAATAACACCATGTTGATTTAGTTTCCTCAATATAATGGTAGTGTCCCTTTTGTAGGACTATTACTATTTTTTAAGATGCCCTGTGCCTATTTTTTAAGTCTCGTTCCTATGAAAATAAAACTTAGAGCTTTATGTTGTGCTTGTAAAACCTGATTTAGTGTACAAACCATAATCCTCCTTTTAAGTATGGCATGATCAATAATTTGCTTTTAATTAGTAAGTTAGGATAGACATGTTCAACACCCTACTATGAAGAGACTTTCCTACATACCAATGCTTAAAATAGGGATCAATCCCAATGTAGTTCTGCTACCTAGTGTTTGATGCAAATGTAAGTGAATACTAGAATGAGAGTGGACTTGGATGCCTTGAAAGTGATTGAGATTTGAATCTATAAAAATTGGTCTTAGGGATAATATAGATGGTACTCTATATAAGTGGGGTAGAATAGGTATAAAATATATTAAAATTTCTCAAATTATCTTTGGTTTGAATGCCGTTTTGTATCTATTTTCCATCTAGTGAATAGAGGTTCATTGGACTTGTATTTTTATAGTTGTATAACTTGTGCAGATAAAAAAAATGTCCTTAAGCTAACCTTAAGAGGGGCACACATTCTAAAAATTGTCCTTTTGGAAAAGATAGGGCTAAGGATAGTATCACCCCATTGGAGGCACTAACATCATGTGGATGTAGTATTCCAAATGTGGTGCTAATGTCTATTTGGTAGACTATTAAGTAAACCGTGTTATGATGTGTGAAGAGAGTTATAGGACTATGTTTTGGATAAATATAGGTGAATGTGGTCTATACAATAAATAGAAAAGTATGGTTAATACTTTAGGATAGTTCTAAGGATATTCTAGGAATAGGATAACTCAAGTGACACCCTTAGCATCCAAATACCACTTTTAAGTGATTACATTTACCCTCCTACCCTTTATGATAGTAATGAAACAAAGAAAAATGACTAGTATAAACTGAAAATAAATGTACTTAGACTTTCATTGGAAGTGAAGGACATGTATTTGAGCCTGAGTATATGAATCTAGGTCTATATATGTGAAACATGATCTAAATAAATTACCTACAATGAAACATGAAAAAATTAGTCCTTACTTAAGATATGATCAACAATAAAATAATATGCTGAAATAAAGTAACTGAGTAAAGCTAAGTAAAGAGAGAATAAAGGAATGAATACACCTCATTGAGTATGTGAACCAATACATGAACCTAGTGATAACCTCTCTATGTGTGTGTGTGGGAGTGTACATAATGCTCATATTTTTGAATAGCTTAGATTGAGCTAATGGCCTGCTCAATCCTCATATGGGTGGTTTAAGAACTCAATAGGTGGTATTGTCTTGTTGATGCTTGAATATGTATCATAAGTGCCCTGGTCTTTAGGAATACTTCTTAATTTAGAATTATAATAATTCAGTGCTTGAGTTGCAGGTTATGATAATCCTATTATCTATTGATGGAATAGAGGAAAATCAAGTGGACTGTTTCACAATATTTATAATGTTTGGTGGTTAGGATCCACCATGAACAAATAGTTCATATATGCAAAATATGAAGTATGTTATGCTAATAATGGTGAATTATGGTCAAGAAATAATCTAAAGACTAATATAAGACAAATATTTACATTGATAATTAAGCTAGAGTAATCTGGTTAAAAAAGGAGCAAAATGAAAGGTAAAGTATAGAAGAGATGCTCTTGATTTTCATTTCAAATATCATCCAAGTATGCACTTAACCAATGTATGGCATGAAGTATCATAATCTCAAATCATATCACACATTAGGAAAACATCTAAGGAATGTGTGAAATAATGTAAATTAGAACCAAATTCACTTTAAATATTTACCCTTGCAAGTAAACATCATTAACCCAAATGCAAGAAGAGTAAGAAAATGAAATGAACCTAAGAAGTTTCAATTAACCTATCATTGGCATTAGTTAACATCTCTACATTCAAATTTACACATAGGGAATTCATAAGAACCATTCAAATATGGAAGTTAGAATAAGCAAGTGAGAGAAAAAATTGGATAATGAAGTACAAAAGCAAATTTTGACAAACTTTGCAGAATTCCTTGCTTATATTAATTGCTCCAAGTTTACAAAGTAATATTTTCTCTCAAAACTCCCCCCCTTTTTAAAATTGATGATTCTCCTTTTGTAGGATGTAAGGAAGCATGTTCATCAGTCCTATCCAATTACAAAATTACAAGTGTTAGGATAATTGTAATTTCCATAAATGTTGTAGAATACACTAGACTTTACCTAATGGATTGATCTATAGGTAATGTGTTTTATAAGCTACACATTCCTTTACAAATAGAATATTCCATTTTCAGAATCACAATGCTTAGCCACACGAAAATATTCTTAATTCAACTAATCTTTAGTACCATTGTGCCACTAAAGTCCCATGTTACTACCCCTCAATTAGCTCAATGTTGACAATTAGTTTGATGAAGATCTCCTTCACTTGACCTGCTAAGATCTTGTGGTCTTTATCTACCTTTCTTAATGCCTTTTGATGTTTCTATCTTTAGTAATCTTTATTTTGATATTAGAATCATATCCATAACCCTACTATTTTCCATCCTAGATTTCCCTTGGTTCTTTCACCTCACTTCTTGCATGACCAAGGTAGCTTTATGCTTAAACTCCTCATCAGTGATGAGGTTTATGGAGTTGAATGCAGTTGGCTTGGTGATCATTATCCCAAGTAAGTGTTATATCTCATTTTGTAGCTACTTGTCATCCTCAAGGATATTTTTAATTTTCTTTGACCATGTGTTTAGTCTGTTGATTTTTCCTACAATTAGTCCCATAACTATGTTTCAAATGAGCTAGGCTAATGGTTTTGAAACCAGGGATTTGAACTTCCATTAAGATGTTGGTCAACTCTTTCATTTTAACCCTTAAATTTTTCCATTGGGTGACTAAGATATTTGTTGTTGTATCCTATTAGGTAAGGCTCTAAATCTTACCTAGGAATGTCTTTGTGATCTACCATGGCTATGAATTTGTTTAGACTGCTCACTGGTGGTCTTTAGTTTAATTTTGGATCAAATTACCCTTTCACAACTAAAAATTCAAATTTTCTATCTTAATTATGGAAAATATAGAGCTAAAATAGAGCTCTTATATGTGCTTAAGGAACTTTAAGGTTTTTATAGTGATGCAATGGTAGTAGCTACCTGAAATTGCATGATATTCATTACTTTAGATCTTAATTAGACTGCGTGCTTATGCCCTTGTATTTCCTAGGTCTACAATAGCTTTTGGACCAATTGGTATAAATTATATGGATCTATCATGGAATTTCCATGGAATCCAAGTTAAATTTTAATTGTTCATATTTAAGAAATGATTGTTTCCTTTTAAATAATTATTGCTTGATTCTTATCATTGGATCAATGTGAACTATCAATCTTGATCTAAGAACTTGAACACCATTGATATCTTCTTACATTCTTTGTGGTTATGAAACTTTTCACTTTCCTTGAATTTTTAAAATAGTCTATGCATTATTGATCTTGATTACACAAGTCAAACACACTCCATTGATCTTAATTTGCTTAATTGTACCTCTTACTTCATGAACCATTGATCTGGATGTGTACACTTATCTACATACCATTGATATTTAAAATATGCTAGATATTTTATTTATGGCCTATATATATGGCACATGTTATCTCCACATTCATCTTGACTTTTTCAATGTTCATCTTGCACTATTGGATCATCCTATCTGAGAAAACATGCTCCATTAAATCTTGATCTTTGAGGTAAAATGTCATTAGTCACTGAGTTTTCTTTGGTTGAGATTATGAAACTTGTCACTTTATCTCTTATCCCAAGGCTCTATTGAATTTTTTACTTGATATATGTCATTGGATCAATCTAGCCTGAACAAACATGTACCACTGATCTCATGAAGATGCTCAAGCTTTAGCTTAAGTTTAGGGTCTTTGAATTTTTAGTTTTAATCCTACACCATTGATTTGTATCATCTAGGAAAACATGGATCATTGATCCTATGAATAAAAAATATATTTAAGTCAATGCTCAAGGAAAATAAAAGACTTAGCATAATGTTTTGGACTATGGTTTTATTTTGTGTTAATAAACATGGGCAAGACCTTATAAAAAACATTTTAAGATAATTTTTGAGACATAATAAAAGGGACCCCATGAAAAATAAAAGACATAAAATATAGTCTTATGAAAGGGCCTTTAGGTTAAGTCTATAGACATAACAAAAGGCCCTGATGGCTAGTTAGACCATGTGGAAACAAAAGGGAACAAGGGGGGTCATCAAAATAAAGAGACCAAAAGTAAAATTTTTAGACTACAGTTTGTTCATGTTAATAAACATGACTAAACCTTAGGATAAAAATATAAGTAAGTCCATGGAATAATAAAAGTGGCCCCATATTTAGTTAGACCATGTTAAGATAAAATGGAACAAATGAGGCTCAGGATGTGAAGAACTTAGGATAAATATTTTAGACTAAGGTCTTAGTCATGTTAATAAACATGACTAGGACCTTAGAATAAAATATAACTAAGTCAAAATAAAATGTTGTCATGAAAATTTAAATAAAATCTCCCACCAAATTTGAATTTAGAAGGACTTAGACTAAATCTACACTAAGGGTTTTATCAATTCAAATATGAATTCAATTAATCATTTATAGACCAAAGGTAGGTAAAAGGGGTAATTTAACATTTAACACAAAACCCTAAGTATTTATCATTTCAAACGAACTCCATTAAACATACAATCTAAAACACATATCTAATGTTAGTAATTTTAGATATGATCAAATCAGAGCTATGAACAAATAAGCCAACCAAACCATGGTGTGGATGATATTCAAATAAATATAAAGTGCAAAAGACTCTAATGGTATTTTTATTAGATGAATTTTCAAATTTGGGGTACATGTTTGCAAAATTTAAGATAAGGGTCCCCAATTTTCATAAATTGGGGTATGTTGACCTCAACAAATGGTGACTTCTAGGGGAAACATAACAATATGTTAGAATTCAAAGACTCTAATTTAGACTAATAATTAAGCTACTTATTCCATTTGATCATGCACCAGTATTAAAACCAATACATAGTTAGAATAAATCTTGCATATGCAGAATTAGGATCAAACATCAAGACACAACCATGTTGTGTGTGAGATTTGATTCTAATTATTGATTTCCATTGGATTTAGGGAAAAACTTTAAATTTCATGGCTTTAACCATTCGCATTGACTTTCAACATGTTTATATACTCATTAAGAACCATGCTTTAGCTCAGGGAGTGATTGGGCATTGCTCTTCTACTAGCCATGCATCTATAGACCTGATAGAGGTGCCTTTGCCTTCACTCAAGGCCTTGATCCACTGATAGCTAGGCATCCATAGCTCTGATGGAGATTAATATAATCACCTTTGTTAATAAATCTATTGAATTTTGTAATAAGGTTCTAATTTTTGGTATTTTTTGAGTCATTTTGGATTTCCAACAAAGGTTGGGAACTAGGTTAGTAAGGTTTTAGCATATGGTCAAGTGTTTGGTATTTAGATAATCATCTTTGGATACAAATTTGTCCCAAGTAATTAATGCTTTTTTGAATGAAATAGTTAATGTATCCCAATAATCCAATCTTTCACCCTGTATGTGCAATAGCTCTTAAAACCAAACTCAGATCAAAATGAGGTTTGTAATTTCAAGGAAAGGTTAACCTATTTATTATTTTTTATTAGCTCTCTAAACTATAACATTAAGCTCATAATTCAATTATCCATGATTAGCCAATGCTAAGAAAACATACCTGCATTTCTGAATTGTGAATTTTCTTTTGAGCATCATATTAATCTTGTGTTATGGACTATTCAAAAGGTCTTATTTAAAGCAAGGAACAAAGCATAGAAAAAATTCACACCGGATAGAAATCAAAAAAATATAAAGTAAATAAATAAATAAACAATATATACAAGCATAGGTAAAAATAAGGGACATGAAGGAAATAACAAAAATAAATTAACCTAGCCTATCTATACTAACTCTAACTAGTCTTACAGTTCACTCCATGAAGACCCCAAGTGGGAAAGTAGAGAAGTAGTACTTAAGGTATTTACCATTGGTGGGTAGTGTGAACTCTACTCCTCATAAGTATTTTAGCTTAAAGGTTTTGTCTCCAAGTACATTAGCAACCTAATAGGACCTATCCAAAAAGTTGTGAACTTTTCATGTTTACCCTTAGGCTTAGATGCCTTATCCCAAAGAAGAACTAAGTGTCCTTACCTAAACACATTTATTTTTAAATTATTATCAAAACACCTCTTAACTATGGTTTAATGTTTCCTATAATTGGAAAAAACCTCCTCTCTTGCATCTTCCATCTGTATGATTTCCAACAACCTTGAACTTGTAAATTCTTGATCTTCCTCCATGTACTCTTGCATAAACTTATAGGTTGACAACTTGATTGTTATGAGGAATATAAGTTATTTACCATATACTATAAAGAAGGATGATAACTTAAGAGCTTGTTTGACTCTTGTTCTATCTTCTCAAAGGGCATACTTGAGTACTGTGTGCCATGTTATTAGTTGATCAGTTATAGACTTCTTTATGGCTTTCATCAAGTTCTTATTTGTTTATTCAGATACTCCAATACCTTGAGGATAATGGTTTGATGAGAACTTGAGAATGATGATGTTATCGTATGACCACTTAGTCATATTAATGGATACAAACTTAGATCCATTATCATAGACTAGATATATAGGTATCCCAAACCTTGCACATATATTTTCTTCTTAAAATTTGATCACCTCTTCTATCCTACACTATTTAGTTTCCACTACTTTAATCCTTATAGTGTAGTAGTCAATAACAATCATAGCATAGTTTTGACCATCATAATGATTGGGGTTAACGAACCCCAAAATTCCAATCTCCATTGGGTAAAGGGTTTATCAATCATTATTGGTCTTAGTGGCATGGCTACTTTGGGTTCTTTAGTGTTGAAGACTTGACATGAGTGGAATTCCCTCACAAGCTTGTGAGCATCCTTGAAGATAGTGGACCAGTAATAACCATCTTTAAGGATCTTGTGGGATGTAATCCTTTCAAATGGATGTCCACTTCATACCTTTTCATGGAAGATGCTCATGATCTCAATTGCTTTACTCTTGGTGACACATCTCAAGTAAATTCCTTCAAAGTTCTTCCTATACATCACTCCATCATTTATAAAAAAATGAGTTACCTTGAGCCTTAGAGATCTCCTTTGTTACTTAATTAACACTACATGATAATAACCATTGATTATTAAGTGGACATTGGGATCATATTAATCATTTTGTTTGTAACTTTTTTCTCTACCTACATAACACTTAGCTTAGGATTAGTATTAGAAATCAATTGAATTAAATCTTAGCACCTTACCAATTTGGCAGTCTTCATCTCAATGTCTTATTCTTGGAGGATGGGCATCCACTTAGCTCTCCTTTCTCCTAGTTTATTTTGACTTAGCATGAGCTTAGTGGAAGGGTCTAGTAGGATTGCATGTACCTTATTCCTAATAATATAATTACTAGGCTTTTTCACTGCCTTAACCAAAACACATGCATGTTTGTCACTAAGTTCAACTCAAAAAATTTAAAAATAGTTCTCATAAAAGCTACTGGATGGTCACATCCATCTATCTTTTATGTTAGAACTATAACTATTGTATGATCTGAAGCAAAATATTATAGATAAAAATCATTAGTAATGTCTAGAATTATCAGTATAGGGGCTTGTCCAATTGCTTATTTAATTTATTTGAAATATTTTTTGGTCTCTTCATTCCAAGTGATCTTAGCCTCTTTCTTCAACATGTCATTCAAAGGTCTCAATATTTATACAAAACCCAAAATGAACTTTCTTAAAAAGTTTATTTTACCAAATAATTACTTTAATTCCTTCCAACTATTAGGGGGCTCTATATTAAATATTTCGACTAATCTATTAGGGTCTATAGAGATTCCATCCTTAGTGATAACATGTCCTAATAATTTTCCCTCAATAACATAGAAAATACTTTTATTTGGGTTGAGAGAAATCCCATAAATTTTGCATAATTCAAATACAATTATAGGTGCATAATATGATCCTCCCTATTTTTAGAAAAGATATTCAGATCATCCATGTATATGATAATGCACTTACCTACAAGTCCCTGGAAATCATGATCTATATCCCTTTGAAAAGTGGCTCCTAAATTTATAAGTCCAAATGGCATTCTTTTGTAGGCAAAGGTGCCCCACTTAATAGTAAATGTAGTTTTCATCTTGTCTTCTTGGCTTCACCAGCATCTAATTACACCCTAAAAATCCATCAAGAAAATACATCATAGTAGAACCAAAAATAATTAGGATTGCTTGGTCAAGAGAAGGTAGAGGTAATTATCTTTCTTAAATGCTCTCTTCAAATTTTTGAAATCAATGAATAGTCTGATTTCACCATTTTTCTTCATGACTGGTACTAAGTTAGCTAACCAAATGGAGTGCTTAATGGGAAATTTAATCTAGGCATCTAAGAGCTTCTTGACCTCTTTGTATATTATTGGTTCTAAAATTGGGTTGATAGACCTCTAATTTTGTCTAAAAGTTTTGTATCTTTCCTTTAATGGTTTAGTATGTGTTATGACCTTTGGATCAAATATCTTTAGGTCATCATAAGACCATGCTATGACATCTTTATATTTGTTTAGTAATTCTTTGGCTCTTTTGGATTAAATGTTTGTATACGATGTATGAATATTAACCAATTTAGGTTGACCTTGAAGTCCAAGATCAATTGCATTATAATCCTTCTCAATTACATTGGGAATCTTGATAGTCTCTACTCATTGTTTAGGGTCAAACAATATCTTTAAAGCTATCATCCCTTGGGGGATATTATTGTCATTCAATTGAATGAGTTTGTCATAAAGTTTGGATTTAATTTTGTCATAATCAAGGGTACTAGCTTCATTAATGATGTAACCCTCAAATACTCCTGATATAGTCATGAAGTATATGATCTACTGAACATAATAGAACACCTATAAATGGTTGACATTATCTGACACTGAGGGGCATGGGACTGATTTAATTTTAAGGCTTTATAACTTGTAACTTTGATCAAACATGATCTTGGTCATAGATGAATCAAGTTCATCAATAGACTTATTTTCTTCCCTAAGGATTGACACAATGTTGAAAGCATCAAAACATTTAATTAATTCCCACACTCTAAATTTATACTTCTTAAGATAGGATACCTTGCATTGATATTTATTCTTAACCTGATTAACTACTAGTTTAGAATCACCAAAAATTAATAGTTCCTTTTCCTCATGTTTGATTGTAAATTTTAATCCAAGAATAAGTGCTTCATATTAGACAAAATTATTGATGCATGAGAACTAAATTTTGTAAAAGGCATTGTATTATTTCTTAGTGGTATTGACTAATACCACTTCTACTCTAGTTTGCATCTTGTACCATCAAATATATAACTTCCATAATCTAAGCACAACATGGAATGTTTTAGAGTTACATAACTTTTTGGTGTCAAGAGTGTAAACACCTAGATATGAGTTAACCATGTTGACCCTCTCATTAACTACATTTTACTCAATGATCACATATTTCATTTTGGATTCCATTTATATCCTAATCTGGTTGGGGACTCACTTCCAAGGAAACCACATATGTGAAAAATCTATTCACATATAACCATTCAAGTTCCTTGTCCATTCATTGTTCAATAGCATCTCATAAGCATCAAGGATGTCCACCACTTGGATATTAATGAACTATTGGATCCTTGGTTTTGAGGTGATCTACATGTGAATATTTAACAACCAACCAATTACTTTGACACTTGATTTATTCAACTAAGTTACAACTCTATCATATTTAATGGGAGTCAATATTAATTTCTCATAAATACCTTTAGGCATAATATTTGAAGATGCACTAGAGTTTAACAAAGATATTGACTGGAAGTAGGAAAGGTGGAACATCTATCTTAGTCTTGTGTGTTACAACTTTGGTATGTGCATACATTTGTGGTTTAGAAAGCTTTTTAGACAAAGATTACAATAATAAATTCCTTTTATTTGTAATCTAATTAAACTCATACAAGGTAATGTTAGATCTTATCCTTTTAATGTTCTCTATTATATTGTATCTATTACTATTGGAAGAATTATTTGCATGGACATTATTCTTAAAACTACTTCCCTTAGGAGTCTCTAGATTGTTATCTAATGTAGTATTAAGAGTGTCAAATTTATTTGGAGGAGTTTAAGTGGTCAATGGTTTATTTTTATACCTTTTTTCTCAAAGGATAAGTATTTTTCATAAATTTTTGAAAAACATGAATCTCTTTAGCAATATCCTCAAGCTCATTATCCTCTTGGAAAGGGAGCTCAATTGTCTATACCATGAGAGTTGAATCAATAGATCTAGCTGACCTTGAATAACTAGATGTACCTACATCACTATCCTTATTAGGGACAACTTAAAAATTATATAAATCTTCTTAAAAGGCTTCAAAAGCATTAAAAAATTCAACATAGTCTACTTCCCCATGCCAAGAAGTGTAATGAACTCTACAATAGTCAGATAAAGCATCATCAACAAGATTTATATCAAGAACATTATTGCTAGTACATGGATATTTGTACTTTTTATGGTAAATATCATTATGAAATATATTAGTGAGCCTATTGAACCTTTGAAAGGATAAATTCATACCAAATCTCTCTTGATTATTGCCTACTTGCTTTTAGAATGAAAGGAAATCGATGCTAAACTTTTGAACCATTTTAAGGATAGAGTCAATCTCACTCTTTGGTGCCTTATAATTATAAACATATGTAATAACATTATTTTTAATCACTAAATATTTATGATCCTATGTATGAGATCCATTGGCAACATTGTTCGAGACTCCTAGGTTTTGAGTAGGATGTGCATACCTCAAAGGTAGTTGGTTCATGATTAAAAGTTGGTTTAGGGTAGCCACATTTTGGTTGGAATTGAGAATAGGTAAATGTGGATTGACATTTATAATGGAGTATACCAATTTTTCTTGGGTTTAATTTGGTCATTAATGATCATAACCTTGACATAAGCTAAAGCTAATATATTCATGGTCCGAACATCTCTCTTTATAAACATAGAAGTCATGGGATCTAAGGCATCCTTATAGATTTATAAAGATAAATATTCATCAAGTTTGTAATGGGATATGGTCATAATGAACATATTATATAATATATCATTGAAGTCTATTATGGGATCATTTACATCTCTTTTTATTGTGGTGAATTTTCGGTATAGGATACAAGGACTAATGATTTTACCAAACTGATCAATGAAAACATTATTAAAATCAACCCAATTGGTAATGTCATATTTAGGAAGGTTTAAAAAACATTCATATAAAACATTTTTGAAAGTAAAATGGAATATTATACATGCTACATCTTCATGAGTCACATTCAACAATTTTAATAAAGCTTTGAAACTCTTAATGTGTTCTTCAACAATTATAATGCCACTAGGACTAAATGTTGGAAAATACTTTTTAAGATTATGAGGAAGGTCATATACTACACCTGACACATTGATTGAAGAACCACCTAACCAAGCCATACCTTGACAGGGATTGAACATAGGATCACCTTGAATTGGTGAAGTTGGCAAAGACTTTGGAAGTATGCACTTACGTTTGCCTTGCTTAGTTCTCTTATAAACTTATAATGAAAGTAGAGGTTATCTAGTATCTAAACATGGCCTTATCCTAATTATTCTTAATTATAGATTATGGGCCTTGAATCTATTAAGTACAATATACCCCCATTTCAAAAAAATGGGGACCCTTATCTTAGATTATGAAAATTTGTACCCTAGTTTTGAAAATTCACTTGATTAGAGTGTCATTAGCATATTTTCCCATCATTTTTATTTGAATATAATCCATACCATGGTATAGTTGGCTTATTTGTTCATGATTATAATTTAATTTTGCCTAAATTTGCTAACATTTGATCTTTATGTTTCAAGTCACAACTTCAATGTAGTCCATTTGGAATGAGCAATGTCTAGGTTTTATGATTTAATAATGATTTGATATTTTGATAGAATTTGGTATATTTAAATTAGGTTGAATTCATTTATGATCAACCTAAAACACTAATTCCAATTACTTTAACTCATACCCTTCAAATTGAATTCAAATTTGATGGGATCTTTTATTTAAATTTTTGCGGGAACACTTTAATTTGATTTAGTTTTATTTTATCCTAAGGCCATAGTATTGTTTATTAACAAGAAAAAGACCTTATTTTTAAATCTTTATCCCAAGTTCTTCACATCCTAAGCCTCCTTTGTTCTATTTTATCTTATCATGGTCTAGCTAATTATGGGTTCCCTTTTATTATGCCATGGACATAGTTCTATTTTTATCCTAAGGTTTAGTCATGTTTATTAACATGACAAAACCTTAGTCAAAACACTTTATGATTGGTATCTCTATTTTTCCAAGACCCCATGGTCCCTTTTATTTCTACATGGTCTAACTAACCACTAGGACCTTTTGTTATGTCAATAGCCTAAAAACCCTTGTCCTAAGATATTATGCCATGTCTTATTATTATGTTCAGGGTCCCCTTTATTATGTTTCTAACTTAATTTAACACTTTAACCTAAATATTTACTAATTTAAATGAAAACATTAGTCTAAGACCTTGGCTTAAATTTTATGTTTCCTAAGTACTAACTAAAATGACATTTTTATTAGTAGGATCTAATGGTACATGTTTGCTTGGATGAGGATGATCTAATAGTGAGATATTAATATTGAAAATTCAAGATGAATGTGGAGGTAACATGTTTCATAACTTAGGGCCAAAAATTAAATCTCAAGCATATTTTAAAGATCGATGGTCTATGGTGAATGAGGTATAATTAAGTAGGATGATCCAACAAAGTGAATTTGATCCATGTAATCAAGATTAACAGTGTGTAGCAAATTTGGAAAGGTCAAGGTGAATTCATAAGTGAAAAGTTACATAATTATGGGAAATATAGAGAGTAGCCAATGGCATTCAAATTATTAGATTGAGATCAATGATCTATGTTAACCTATGCAAAGATGATCCAATGGTGCAAAAACAAGCGAGAAATTTTTAAAAGGCAATGATCATTATTAAAAAATGAATGAAAAATTGATGTGAAAAAACCACATGGATGTCATGGAGATTCCACATTAGAGTCATGTCAGTATAATGTGTCAAGTAGAAGAGCACATAGTCCCAAGAAATATAAAGACATAATAACATAGTCTAATTAGAATATAAGTGATAAAGATCATGCAATTTTAGGTAGCTGACACCATCAGAGCTGTGTAAAAGCCTTAAAATCCCTAATTAATCCTTGTGTTTTCCATAATCAAAGCATAGAATTTCAATTATCATTTGTGAGAGAGAATTTGATCTAGAGTTGGACGATAGACAACTAGTGAGAAATTTTAATAAATTCATATACATGATAGCTCACAAAGGTGTTCCTAGCAAGGATACAATGCTCTATCTGAATTTAGATATAAAAGAGAGTGTTTTCAAATATGCACAATTTGATGTCGCAAGGGATACTAATTGGTCAAGCTTGTTTAAATTAATTGAGAACAAGCAATCCATCATAAGCGAACATATCTACAAGGAGGTTCTACTATAATCATCAAAGGAATCATGCAATAAAACAATTATAGAAAAGATTTACAGCATGTCAAACCAAAAGGATAGACTCAAGCTATATAAAGACACCATAATTGACCTATTTAATTCCTTAAATTAGTTATAACTATGTGAGAAATAGTGAATAAAAGAAGTGTAATTGCTACAAGAGAAATTGGACAATGACAAGCCTCGAGCTACCAAGTCAAGGATTTAATAAAGGATTTATATAAAAATAAAACCCCTAAATCTAGGACAATTAGTCTAGCCCACTTGAATATGGCTATGGCTATGTTAAAATCAAAGCCTTGAGTAATTGATCTAAGTAGATGGAGGATATTTAGAAAAACCTTAGAAAACAAGAAGGCAAAATGTTGTACATGTTAGACAACTTAATCAAGTAACCCACTTCACTTAACCCTTTGAGCTTCATCACTGATGAGGAGTTAAAGCATAGGACTTCTCATTTCAAATATGAGGTAAGGAACCAAGGTCAAGGGAAGATAAAGGCTAGGGAGAAGATAAGAAATGTTGGGAGCATCAAATAGGCTTCAAAAATATTTAAGAAAGATTTTAGTAGCCAGAGATATCTAGAAAATAAATATTCATAAGATGCATTATTGACATCTAATTGATCAATGAATAGCATATGAAGATCCTGAAAAGAAGGTATAAGACTACAATAGCACTAGGGTCCCAAAGCATAGTTGAATAAAGAATATTCTTCATATATCTAAGCATTATACATTTTGAGAGTGGAATATTCTATTTGTAAATGCATGTGTATCTTGTAAAACACATTACCTATAGATTAGTCAATTAGGGAAAGCCTAGTGTATTCTAGAACATTTATAGAAAGGACAACTATCTTAACACTTGTAATTTTATAATTCGAGATGATAGATTGAAAAGATTACTTATATCCTATAAAAGGAGCATTGTCAATTATAAAAAGGGGGGAGTTCTTAGAGTGAAAATCTAATTGTAAATTTTGAGAAATTAATATAAACATGGAATTCTACAAAGTTTGTCCAAATTTGTTGTGTCTTTCATTATCCTCACTTCTCTCTCACTTGTTTATTTTGGCATCCTGATTTGATTGGTTTTTATGAATTCCTAGTGTGTTAATTTAAATCTAGATTTGTTAACTTGTGCCAATGCTAGGTTAATTGAAATTTATTGAGTTCATTTTATTTCCCTACTCTTCTTGCATTTGGGATAATGTTATTTGCTTGCAAGGGTAAATATTTAAAGTAAACTTGGTTCTTATTTGCATTATTTCCCACATTCCTTAGATGCTTGCTTGATGTGCAATAGGAGCTGAGCTTATGCTACTTCATGTCATATATTGGTTAAGTGCATGCCTGGATGATATTTGAACTTTGTCATGATGTTTGGAATGAAGATCAGTAACTTCTCTTCTTTACCTTACCTTTCCTTTTACTCCTTTTTTAACTAGATCACTCTAGCTTAATTTTTATTGTAAATATCCATCTTACATTAGTCTTTATATTAGTTCTTGATCATAATTCACCATTCTTAGGATAGTATACTTCATATTTTTCATAGATCAATTATTTGGCCATGGTGGCTCCCAAGCACCAAACATTATAAATATTGTGTAATAGTCCACTTGCTTTGCCTCTATTTCATCAACAAATAACATGATTATAACAACCTAAAACTCATGAATAGAAATCCTAGGATTCTAAAATGAGAAGTGTTCTTGAAAACTCTGGGCACTTGTGATACATATTTAGGCATTAACAAAATCCTATTTGAAATACAATGTGTCAATCTTATCTTTGTAGGGAATAATGATCAGACCTACACATTAAGTAAATTTTATAAAAAATTATATAAAAGATGATAAAGGACAATACTATTTAATTAATTTATCTCAATATGTATCCAAACATGTAAGTATGATCGATATTTAGATGTTTAAGCTCAAATACACTAAAATTTGTAAAGGATCTATCAATATTTGATCAAAACAACTATTGCTAACCTCAAACTTGTTGAATTGACAAAGCTTAATCCATATTTACCATAATTAAACACATATCTTCAAAGAATATCAATCTTTTTCTAAAGGAAGAACAAATATTTTTCTAAAACCATAAGGATCAATGATCTTTACATAATTGAGCAAAGATTACACCAATATTTAAACACAATTCACAAGAATGAGAAAAAATACTTCAAATCTACAAAAAACTAACTAGGCCCTCTTTCTATCACCATCAAAACCCCTCTTGTTGATGCATGAATATATATTATAGGTGTCTAGAGTGTTTAGGAACACTTCTCATCTTATAATTCTAAGAATTTAGTGCATGAGTTGCAAGTTTTGATAATCCCTTTATCTATTGATGCAATAGAGGCAAATTAAGTAGACTATTTCACAATATTTATAATGTTTGGTGGTTGGGAGCCACCATGGCCAAATAGTTGATCAATGAAAAATATGAAGTATGTTAAGCTAAGAATAGTGAAATATGATCAATAAATAGTCTAAATACTAGTCTAAGATGAATATTTACATTGAGAATTAATCTAGAGTGATATAGTTAAAAAAGGAAGGTAAGATAGAGAAGAGATGCTGCTAGTTTTCCTTCCAAACATCATGAAAAAGTTCAAATATCATCTAGGCATGAACTTAAGTAATGTATGACATGAACTAGCATAAGCTCAAATCCTATCACATATTAGGCAAACCTCTAAGGAGTGTGGGAAATAATGCAAATAGGAAACAAGTTATGTTTAAATATTTACCCCTCAAAGAAAACAACATTATCCCCAATGCAAGAAGAGTAAGAAAATGAAATGAACCTACAAACTTTAAATTAACCTAGAATTAACATAAGTTAATAACTCTACATTCAAATGTACACACTAGGAATTCATAAGAACCATTCAGATCTAGAAGTTAGAACAAACAAGTAAGAGAGAAGTTAGGATAACAAAAGACACAAGCAAATTTGGACAAAATTTGCATAAATCATTGGTTATATTAATTCCTCCAAGTTTACATAGTAATTTTGGCTCTCATAACTCCCCCCCCCTCTTTTTACAATTGATAATGTTACTTTTATAGGATGCAAGGATGCATGTTGGTCAGTCCTATCTAATTGCAAAAGTATAAGTGTTAATATAACTATCCTTTCCACAAATGCTCTAGAATACACTAGACTTTCCCCAATGTATTGGTCTATAGGCAAAGTGTTTTAGAAGTTGCAAATGCCTTTATAAAAAAAAATCCATTTTAAAAATGTACAATGCTTAGCTGTAGGAATAATATTCTTAATTTAACTAATCTTTCAGACCCTTTTACTATTGAAGTCCCCTATTTTTTCCCATGAATTAGCTCAAGGTTGATAATTGGTTTCATGAAGAGATCTTTCACTTGACCTGCTAACCTCTCATGGTGTTTATCTGCCCTTCTTAATGCCTTTTGATGTTTCTATATTTAGCAATATTTATTCTATTGTTAGAATCATATCCATGACCCTACTATTTTCCATCCTATATTTCCCTTGGTTCTTGATCCTCACTTCCTACATGACCAAGGTAGATCTATGCTTAAACTCCTCATCAGTGATGAAGCTTATGGAACTGAATGCATTTGGCTTGGTTATCATGGTCCCAAACAAGTGTTCCACCCTATTTTATGGTTTGTTTTCATCCTAAAGGAGACTTTACAAGTTCCCAAACCATGTGTTTAGGATTTTGATTGTGTATACAAGTAATCCCATAACTATGTTTTAGATGAGCTAGGCTAATGGTTTTAAAACCAATGATATGATCTTCTATCAAGATGTTGGTGAACTCTTTCATTTTATCCCTTGAATTTTGTCATCAGGTGAATAAGCACTTTGTTGTTTTATTCTATTGGGTAAGGCTCCACATATTTCACATGAATGTTTATGTCAGCCTCAATGGCTATGAATTTGTTTAGATTTGTTACTAGTGGTCTACAATTCAATTCTAGATTGAATTACCCTTACATATATAATAATTTAGTTTTTTTGGCCTAATTATGGAGAATACAGGGCCAAACTAGGGCTCTTTTATGTGTTTAGGGTTTTTTTAAGGTTTTTAAAATTATCTCATGGTGGAATATACATAATATTTCATGAGCTTTATTAATTTTAATCCCAATTGGATTGTGTGTTTATGTCCTTGTATTTCATAGGTTTGCAAGATCTTTTGAACTGACTAGTCTAGCTTATGTGGATCCACCATGGCATCTATGTGGTATTTTTATGGTATTTTTCTCATTAATATTTTAAAAATGATCTTTGATTTTTAAAAAATTATCACTTAATTTTGCACCATTGGATCATTCTTGCATACATCAAAGCAAACTATCAGTCTTAATCTAAAAACTTAAAAGCCATTAGTTGCTTGCTACATTCCCCACGGTTATGACACTTGTCACTTATACATTCACCTTGAATTTTAACTGTTTTTTACATAGAATTGATCTATATTTCATGGATCAATCATAATCTATTGATCTTGATCTACTTAATTATACCTTCTACTCTATGGACCATTTATCTAAATGTGTACGCTTGTTTGCGTACCATCAATTTTAAAAGATGTTCGATATTTAATTTTTGGCTTGTAGCTATGAAACATGTCATTTAAACATTCATATTTACTTTTAAATTCTCAACTTGCATTATTATATCTTCCTCATCTAAGAAAACATGTTCCAATGGATCTTGATCTTTGAGGTTGAATGCCATTAGTTATTGAGTGTTATTTAGCTGAGATTATGACACTTATCACTTTTTCACTTGTCCCAAGGCTCCATTGAATTTTTGACTCAATACGCATCATTAGATCAATATAGCCTAAGAAAAATCATATCATTTATCTTTTGAAGATGATCAAGCTTTAACTTAGGGTTAGGGTCTTTGAGTTTTCAATTTCAATCCTACACCATTAATCTGAATTATCTAGGAAGATAAAAAATTGTTGATATTGTGAATAAAATTGACATTTAAGTCAATGCTCAAGGAAAATAAAAGACTTATAATAATGTTTTTGAATATGGTTTTAGTTCATGTTAATAAACATGGGAAATATCTTATAAAAAGCATTTTAAGCTATGTTTTGAGACATAATAAAAGGGATCCCATGGATAATCAAAGACATATGATATAGTCTTAGGATAAGGCATTTAGGATAAGTATATAGACATGAAAAAAAGGTACCAATGGTTATTTAGACCATGTGGAAATAAAAAGGACCAAGGGGGCTCAAAAAAGTAAAGAGATCAAACATAAAATTTTTAGACTAATGTTTGGTCATGTTAATAAACACTAATAAACCTTAAAATAAAAATAGAACTAAGTCCATGGTATAATAAAAGGGACCCCATATTTAGTTAAACCATACTAAGATAAAATGGAATAATGGGGGCCTAATATGTGAAGAACTTAGGATAAAGATATTAGACTAAGGTCTTGGTCATGTTAATAAAGAGGACTAGGACCTTAGGATAAAATAGAACTAAGTCAAACTAAAGTGTTCCCACAAAAATTTAAATAAAATCTCCTACCAAATTTGAATATAGAAAGAGGACTTAGACTAAATATAGACTAAGGGTTTTAGCAATTCAAATATGAATTTAGTGAATCATTTAGAAACCAAAGGCTAGTACAATGGGAAATTTAACATTTAACACAAAACCTTAAGTATTTCCCATTTCAGATGAACTCCATTAACCTGTAACCAGAAACACAAATATCTAATGTTAGTAATTTCAAATAAGATCAAACCACAACCATGAAAAAATAAGTCAACTAGACCATGGTGTAGATTATGATTAAATAAACATAAAGTTAAAAACATTCTAATGGTATTATGATCAGATTAATTTTCAAATTTAGGGTATATATTTGCATAATTTAAGACAAGGGTACATATTTTTTAGAAATGGAATTATGTTGACCTCAACATGTCCTAATCTATGTGCTAATTTTTGCTTGATCTAATTTTTGATTGATCTAAACTATCTTCTTGGTATCTATTCTATTTTATGTTTCCTTTGTGTCTAATGTTTGAAACTGAGCCTATGTGCTAAATTTTACCTTTGAAAAGTAGAGGAGGATCTTGATCTCTATGATAAACTCTTGTTAATGCCCCCTCTTTTGATGGAAGTTGTGAATTTTGTGTAATAACTAACCTCTAAATAAGTAGTTTTACAAAAAATTAGCCAAAACATGTGCATGATATTATAATATAATGTACAAACATAACACCATAATGGAAATGAATCTTACCTCTATTAAGTAATTAAGATGTATGTTCTAATTTAGCATTATACAAAGGTGTCAAGATATATGTAATCAATTTATAATAAAAAACTTGAGTAACTACTTAGGCAAATGGGGCATGATGTCTATCATGTAACCCAAGTAGCAAGGTTATATTCATGAGATCCCTCATGCAATCAAAAATTGGTGTGTGTGTAAGAAATAAACAAAGTGTCATTGTGTAGAAATATATAATGAAACATACATATAAGCACATGAGGCACACAAAGGTAGGTCAAGTGGCCACAATACAATGGAAATGGGCACATGTCATTCAATATAATAATGAAAACATATAATGGTATGTTTAAATGTCTAAATATATAAACAACAAGAAATTTGGTTTAGAGCCACATAGAAAGACATGTTCAAATGTTCGCATATAGAATAAGGAAAAATAACACACAAAGTACATGGGCATATGTCCAAGGCATAAAAATTGAAAAGTGGTGTAGAGATAAAGAATAATTCATATTCGAATTCCCCCAAAGATGTAAGAAGCATATGAACACAATTAAGCCTAGTCTTGGAAAACTATAAATGAAAGCATGTATAACTATATAGTAAAAATCTATATAGATGCTAGGATGCATATATATTGATTCTAAAAAGTGATAGTCATCAAAATATATAACTAATAAGTAGTAATGATCAATATCAAGATAAATTAATTTGTAAAATAGAATGTATAACATGTAAGATAGAACCTAGTTATAACAACTATGTGGGACATTTCCCCAAGGGATAGATGTATCACATGTATAAACCTAGATCAGTGTAAATGCCCCTATTGGGTAGATGATAGATAATCTAGATAAGTGTGGTGGATTGGATTCCTATTTGGAATCTACAAGCACTTGAAAAGAATAAGTAAAGCATGTATCTATGATAAAACTAAAAATATTAGGATAGCTAGTAATACAATAAATATCAAGTAGTAGAAATATAAACATAGCAATGCATATAATCTGTAAATTTTAAGTTTTTTAAATTATTTGAATATTTTTGTATTTTCACATGTTATATTGTTTTTATGTTTTCTAATTATAATCTATGTACAAGAAAATAAAAATAAATTATGTATAAGGAGGGGAGAGAGAGAGAGAGAGAGAGAGAGAGAGAGAGAGAGAGAGAGAGAGAGAGAGAGAGAGAGAGAGAGAGAGAGAGAGAGAGAGAGTGTGAGTGAGTATGTACAAGGGTGGGAACCATACTAAACAATGAGTCTCATGGGAGACTCACTATCACTATGGCCTATGTCAAAAATAGGAATGGTAATATCTCATACAATGTGATTGATATGCTATATTTGAATATTATTGTTGTAGTAATCTGAGTATTGTTCATCATCAGAATCATAAAATTTTTGAACATCAGAATCATTATAACATATAATGCTAGAGGGACTTACCTCATAATGTGGAGTTTAACTTTTTGAGTTGTGATTTGGAATATTGATTATGGTTTTACCCTTTGAATCTATGTTTGTTGTAGACATATTATGTTGTGGAGGCTCTTTTGCTATTAAACTTGTTTTGAGAATGCTTGTTTGTATAGCATGATTTTGAATTTACAACTCAAGAGTATGCTCTTTTTGTAACATTTACTATGAATATAGATGTTTTGCCTTGATAAATTATATCTGTGAATGATGTGCCTTAGTATTTTTTATAAATCCCAAACCCTATTGACTAATACTATTGACTGCTAAAATAGAATAAGTGATGCCTTCAGCCTATTTACCCAAACCTTGACCATGATAATCATATTTTTGTTGATAATTTTGACCAAAAAAATATCATATTGAATGCTTAGACACATTTTTAAGTGGTATATTCAATTGATTTATCTATACTTTTTGTACTATTTCTTGAACTAATTGTGCTTTGTGAACCTTTCATTATTTTGAGCTATGCTTTAGTAACCATTTTTATACTATTTCTAAATTTGGCACTTTTTTAATTGGTAGTTGTGCCTTTGTATTTTTTGTGGATGATGTGTCACTATGTGAGTCATCTATATCCATTATCTTTTGTATTTTTATTTTCAATGCTAAACATGAATCTATGTGGTGCCCATGTATTCTATGATATTCATAAAAATATATGGATCTCCTAATTAGGTGTAGAGGAGGTAGATTTATGAATTTATATCTAATAATTTACCTTAGTGTCTCACTTGAACTCTTATTTGAACTTTGAATGCTTTTTGAGTGACTAGTTTTATATGTACTTCGTTTTGATTTCATTTTATGGTATGTAACATTGTTTACCGTAAATTGACTAGTTGAAGATGTATAAACATTATTTACACTATTGTGCCCTAGAGGCCATTTTATTTGAACTTATTTTTCCAATGTTGTAATATTTTAATGTATTAGTTTATTTTGATTTTGTAAACATGTAGTTTCACAAGTGTGAACCCTAGTTATTTTTGTTTGAGCATGTACGCACACACCCTATACGGAATAGGTGTGAGTAGGCTGAGTAAGGGGATTAATGATAATATTATAGGTTGATTCATCTCATGGGGAAATGATAGAATGAACCTAGTAAGATGGAAAGTAGATTTCACCCTCATGGAGATGATGAGGAGAAAGAGATTCTTTCTTGTGCATAAGATATGACATTGAAGCTTGAAACATAGTTGTTAACTTATGTGTTAAATCCTCTATGTGTGTAATAAGTTTGCTTGTTAATGGAATTACAAATAGGTGAAATATTAAATTCTATGATATATTTCATATATTTCAATTGATATAAAACATCATCTATACATGTGTTTATGTCTGTTCTAAGTTCATTTTAAATTAAAGGGAACAAACATGTAAACGAAAAAGTATTATACTTTGCAACAAAAGGTGATTGATTTTTTGTCATTATGATTATGATTATATGAATTATAAGATATATGAATCTAAAATCTGATATGTGGAAATAAAATTTGACTATAAATAGAAAAGGATACAAAAACTAAGTGTGTGTAGGGTTAGGGTTTTTTGAATATAGGGTTTATTTGCAACAAATTTAAACTATATTTAAATAAATGAAACCCTAATATGAAATTGATTTAATTATCTAGGTTGTCTAAAAAAACATAAAATTAAAAGCATTCATCCTTTATTTATTTCAAAAAAAATTGGATCAATCCAAACTAGGGTTTGAAGCAATATTCAAAGTAGGGTTCACTAAATGATTTAACCTTTTAGGGTTTCCTATGTAAAACTTATGTTTAGATTAAAGGGTTGAGATGTCTAAATAAGTTAAATAAAATTCAATAATTAATCACAAATTTTTATGGCATTTGAATTCCTTTAAATTTCTAAAAATAGAAATAAATGGTTGTAAATAAAGACATCTATAAATTGACTATCACAAATGATCTAGGCTCTAAAAACTAGGTTGTTAATAGTTATAAGTGTTATCAATAAGATTCTAGAGTCTGTTTACTCATTGAATAGTATCACCATGTTGCTTTAGTGTCCTTAAGGTGGTAGTAGTGTCCCTTTTGTGAGATTTTTTTAATTTTTTGAGAGCATATATGCTTATGTTTTTAGGTCCTATTGCTGCATACATGAAAACTAGAGATTGGTGTTGTGCCTAGAAAACATGATTTAGTGAAAAAACCCTAATCCTCCTTACAAGTATGGAATGACAAATAATTATTAGGATAGGCTATACATCCTCCACACCTTTATTTGAGCTGATTTTCCCACATACCAATACACTGAAGAGGGATCAAGCCTGATGCAATTCTCCCACCTAGTGCTTCATGTAAGTGTAAGTGAATATTAGAATGAGAATGGAGTTGGATGCCTTAAAAGTGATTGAGTTTTGAAATATTTTAAAAATTGGCTTAGGGTTATTGTATATGGTTTTATGTAGTATTATGGTAAAATAGGGACTAAATACATTAGTTTTTCTCAACTTGTCTTTGGTTTGAATGTGTTTTTACATCTTTTTTCCATGTAATTAATAGAGGTCAATTAGACTTTTATTTATAGAGTTAGGCAATTTCTGTAGATAATAAAATGTGCTTATGCAACCTATAGAGGGTCATATATTTGAAAAATTATCCATTGAGAAGAGTTAGGGATAAGGACAGTAGTGTCCAATTGAGGACACTAGTGTCATATGGCTATAGTGTCTCAAATGTGGACTAATGTTCACTTGGTAGACTGATAATAAATTTTGATTGGGATCTGAGAAGATAGTTTTGGGATTGTGTTTTGCCTAACTATAGGTGAATGTGGTCCACATAATGACTGGAAAAGTGTGTCTAAGACTTTAAATATGTCTAGGGATAAGATAAAAATATGGTAACTTAAGAGACTCTATTAGAATCCAATTACCAATTTTAGGTGATTACACTATGTAAGACTCATTGGATATTAACCCTCTAGAGCACATATATGGTTTCACCAAAGAGATGAAACTCCCACCAACTAGTAATAAACAACTCTTCCCTTCACATTATAGGACATGTCATGTAAACTAAAATATTTATATAGTTATACTAACCATGTATCAGTTGAATCACCTAATTCCTCACCTGAACAGGTTGGTGGAGACAACTAATTTAACTCCTTAATGATATGGTCATCATATTAATAGGGTTATTTTGTATTTCTTATTTACTAATTTGCCTTTCTTCTCTAATTGGAATTTCTTCAGTTGGAATACATTCTAGATTGTTATACCTTCACTATTAGGTATCCAAATTACTTTGAAGTGAATTCAATGAAGTTAGAATTACATTCAAAACCACCTCTTGGTTAACATTAGGATTATTTTCCTCATGGTTAGGGGCTTCAACATTATGACTAGTATTATTGAGAGGTGATTCCTATCTTTCAGTAATATTGGACCTAAAACCTTGACCTCTTCCTCTATCAATGTTAACATTTCTTATGTTGTTATCTTTTATTCCATATATTTTCATTACCATCATGTGGTGACAAAATAACAAATCAGTAGGAAAACAACAAAATAATTCCCCAAAGTTCTCTATAGTAGTAAATTGTGCTCTGATACCAATATGTAGCAACCATAATTGTGTGTGTGTGTGTGTGTGTGTGTGTGTGTGTGTGTGTGTGTGTGTGTGTGTGTGTGTGTGTGTGTGTGTGTGTGTGTGTGTGTGTGTGTGTGTGTATTGAAATAATAACTATGGTATAAATATTGGACCATAGTTTAACACAGAAACACGTAATGAGATGCATAATTATATTATAACATCCATCATAGGAACTCAACCAAGTACATAAATCATCATCAAATTCATTAAAAATCATTTTAAATGCTTAGTATTTAGATAAAAGTATTTCAACGGGGTCATACCCAATCACTCATATCTTCATATTTCATTGTGCCCTTCCTAATGGAGCTATCACTAACTTATGTCATTACCTAGGTACCTTCATAGGCTATTGAACAACTAGTAGCTCATCGGGTAAATCATTAAATTTCAAAAAACATAGGTAGAAATTAAAAAAATATTCATTAGAATAATCATCATACTAATCTTGATTACGAAATATCTACTAATTCATAAGTAGTAGACATAGATCAAGGGAAAAGTACTTTTTCCAAACTCAATTAAAATCCTTGGAACACCTTTTGAGTTCACAAACAAGTAGAGGCTCGAGGTTAGTCATGAGATGCCTAAGTTAAATGTGTAAGCTTCATGAGATGTTTCAACAACCAATCTTGTGTTCCATTTTAAAACATCTTTGTAATCTACATGGCAGGATTATAAGAACATGTCAAGGCATGCCTAAGGATATTACTTGATTTATAAAATTGGCTCAAGGTTACTTTATTATTATTATTATTATTATTATTATTATTATTATTATTATTATTATTATTATTATTATTATTATTATTATTATTATTATTATTATTATTATTATTATTACTATTATATGAGTTCAAGGGACTCAATACCATTTAATAGTTTGAATAACTATGTGCACTTATACTAGGTTTTACTATTAAATTCATTCATAAGAGAATTAAGCCTTTTCATCTTAGGTTCATGACCTTATCCTATGCATAACATTATTGTTTAAATTTAGATTATAACATTATTTTTCTTATGGAATTATCAATTCCAACTCATCTAAAATAACTCCATTAAATTTTTTTTTCTATATAAGGATAAATATCAACTTGTTTAATATTCTAGTGATGAATACCAAACATGGAGTGAATGATCCTCTATCACAATATGCCTTGGTTTAGAAGAACCATTTAATTTTTAGATCCTTACAATAGTTAGCTTACTTTGCAAGTTACTTTCAACATATGTATAAGGTTTACATAAACCTATTTGTAATTCAATTCCAAGAGATTATAATGAGTTTTCCAAAAATAGTCCATTGTACTTCAATAGTGATTTATTAATTTCTAATTTGAATGATTGTCTTCTAATAAAATTTAGAATATTTTTGTAACTTTAATTACTGTGTAATTCTTCTATTTTGACACTTATTAGAATTTTTTATAGAAATTACAAACTCATGTATAAGTCTTAGGATGGTTATAATTTATTTAATACACCATATTTTATTCACAATGGTTTCATCTTAATAATCCATAAAAGGTTATTGACTTAACATTTGCCTTAGAAGTTTCAACCAACTTCTCGTTAATTATTTCATCTATTCAATAGACTTTTGAAAATATTCAGGTAACTAAAAAGTTATTATAGACTTAAGGTTACAACTCACATCATAATAATTTATTTTAATGATCAACATAATTTAATGTGCTTGATTAATAACATTACTTAAATTTAATAAGCATAATAATAATAACATAAGAAATATTCAAGATAAACTTGACTTTTAAGTTTACACTTGAGATGAAATATTAAATATACAATTATTACTTTCCAATTCTCATACACTCATTAGCATCAAAATACTCATGTAAAATCACAAAATACTCTTACAACTATGTTCAGTAATAACTATTTATAAACTTAAATAACTAGTCAATTCAATGCCATGAACTCAATAGTAAATCAGTGTAAACAAAGCTATGAATACATGTTGATGTTATAAGATGAAAAAATAACCACTACAACCTTGCAATTAAATGCAATAGCTTCCAACATTTAAACTTTAGAAGTTTCATGATAAATTAACTTATTTCAATAAAAAGAGACTAGCTATAATTGGATATTAACAAATGCCTCAAATAACTTGTAAAATTCCATTTACAAATAATAATACAAAGGATAAATCGATACTCTAATGATCAATTCAAATCATAACCACATTTTAGTATTGAATGTTTAATCTAAATATCTAAGATAAACATAACATTAACCTATATTAGGCTATAACTATAATGAATGAATTTGATTACATAAATAATTTAATTCATGTAAAACCATCTATCACAACTCAAAGATAAATAAAAAGTGTAGTAAAAATATTTCACTTTTAATCTAATGAATCCAAACCCATCTCACCAATCCCATTGATCCCAACCATATGTCACCCTAGACAACCCCAACCATCAGTTTGACACATATCAAGACACTAGAAAAATGGTAGAGAAATTTTAAATGAAATGTATTGAGCTTAACACAATCAAATAATATAACCAAAAAAAGAAACAAATTACACATCACTATTTCATCTCACCAAGATACATTGTCTTGGTACATGATTACAACTATAGCTCATTACCCTGATATTTTTGATTTATGAGCTATATGCTATTTGAATAATATAATATGTCTCGTAAATCTATGTCATTCATTTATCATGAAATAATACTCAAATACCCCTTTAATATATATTAATGAGTTAAAAATTAAAAAAAAAAATAGAAAGAAGAAAACAACTTTAGCCAACCAAAAATGATAACTTAACACCCAATTGTAAGGCTATGGGTCAATGTTTAACCAAAAGTAGACTTTACCAAAAAAGGAAGAAAATATAAAAAATAAATTTGATGATATAAATTTAATCATAAAAATAAAAGTAAGCAACTGATCTCAAATTCCAAACGTAAGTCAACCTATAATGATTTTGAATGAAATCCAGCATTATGACCATAATCACACAAATAAGCCAAACAAGAATTAATAAACCTGAGTCAACTAATAATGACCAAATTATGAAATATAAAAATGTCCAACATAATCATGCACATAAAATAATAATAAAGTATTATTTAAAAAAAATACTAACGATCATTTTGAAACACGTGGAGGGTCAAAATCATCATTACCCCCAAAACATGGTCACAGTTTCCTAATGCACAAAAAAAGTTAATAATACAAATCATCATTTTATCAAAAACTTGAATAACCCAGATAGGATTTTAAATATACAAATCAAATTAACCAACTAAAAATTAGAAAAAAAAGACATGATCCTGACCCTAATAAAACATAATAATAATAACTATAAACTATAAAAATAAGAAATGAATTTATATAAAAACATATATGCACAGTTTATATCCTCATCTAGTCATGATTGAGCCCTATATGACTATCATGAAAATAATTTAAAAATTCAAATCCATCAATCCAGTTAGGGTTTAAAGCTATAAATATTTATTTTACATTCAAATAATATAAATGCCAATGTTTATGTCTATAAACAAAAACTAGATCACACCATTCCAAAAATCTATAGAATGCAACTTAGAATTTAAAACATCACAAAATTGGAGTCCTAAAATCAACCACAAAAGATGGATTCCTTATTTTATAGGCTTCTATGTTAATTTTAATACCAATACCAAAGCACACATAGATTTTACATGTTTATACTAAAATTGGTTGAACCATATAGCCAAAATGAACCCAAAAAAAACTCTATTAAAATCCTACATTGTTGACAAGATACATGAATTAACTACAGTTTTAGCCAAATAAAAACTCATGTACAACTGCATGTTCATTTCCCTTATCCACCAAGCCCAAGATTTTGGTAGAGTCTCCCCAAAGTGTAGGGCTTGTCCAACAAGCCAAAAATAACCAAGTAAAAACCTAAAACCATTTTGGAAGAATTTTGACCCAAATGACTTCATAGAATCAGCCAATTCCATGGCCCTAATGTTAAATTCCTAAATAAAACAACCAACACTAATGAAAAATCCAAAAGTGGGTCATGGCCCAACATACCTAAGCATAAAGCCAAGCTTAAGACTTGGTCATAATAAACAATGAATGCCACAAGGCATCATAACCAAATTTAAGTCCTTCATTGATCCACATACCAGATAAAATGCATTTTTAATGCCTTCAACCATATCAAAAGTTTATATTCTTAATCAAAACAATCAAGGCTAGTAAAAATGTGAAAGAGACTATAAAGTTAACACAATAAAATTGACTATGATTGCAAGACTAAATGCAATGTCAAAGTCAATAATTTATTAATTTTAATGAAATCATAAAGAACAATAATGACTAAAAATCACCATATCAAATAGTTAATAACTATCACAATGTTATCACAACTCAACAAAGTTAAAAAGTGCAGAGTTCAAAAACATATAGTAAACAAGTGATTGTACAAAATTTTAAAGTAACTAAAAATCAATCAGTAATGAAATCAAACTTAAAATGATAAATTTTAAACACTTTAATCAAGTAAACAAAATGATTCAATCAACAATACCATCAATCTTAGTTTGTTAATAAAATTTATTGTTTTGGTTCATCTATGTTATTTCTCCACTATTTAGATTTGAAGAAAACATATCTCAAATACATGTCCCTATAGTCAACTAATAGACTATTATTAGTATATTGTCATCTAAAATAAAGAAATAAATTTCATAAACACATTTAAATAATACATCTAAAATGAATAGTAAAACAATACTCATTAAGCAATAATATATAATTTTGTAATGAAAAGTATATCAATAATTGTCTCAATAATAAATATAATGGATTGACATATATTAAATAACTATAACACCACAATAAACCAAACAAATATGTCTCAAATATTTCACAACTATAATGTATGATTGAATGAAATAAATATAGGTCAAACATGGTCATGAAAGTTGGCTAGTAAAATGGGATAGATTGTCATGGTTAGGAAATACTTATATATCCCAAACTTCATGTAAAATATCAATACAATATTTTATTAATTTCTATAAAAGCTTATGCATGGTTTTAATTAAATATTAATACTAATGATAAACCATATTAGACCAAGTTTCTATTCCAACCAAATTTTCCTCACTACAAAACATAATAAGATTGATCACCAATGTCTCATAAAGAAGAATATATAGAGAAGGTATATCTCCTTAGGATTTTACACTACTAGCCTATATGATATTAACCAATGATAAATTATGTACCAATAAATCATACTTATCTCTATTTCCCAAATATTGGGAATAAGATATATTGACCCATATTCTTGATTAGAGTGTTTCGGTGCTTGTTCGATATAATATCTCTTATATTAAGCATTCTCCATAGTTGGGTTTTAATATTTGGTGTTTTCACCATGATCAAATTTATTTGTACTTACAATTTCACCCTTATCAAAACCATAATGGGAATATTAGTTTTCTAAGTTTTTTTAAAATTTATTTAGACCCTGTGATATTAAAATAACATCTACCATTTCAAATTGTGGATCTCAATTGGATGCTACTTGAGTTGAAGATTCAACATGAGATTTATGTTTAGACTCTATGGAACATGATGTTATTTATAGAATATATTAAAGAGGTGGTTCTTTAGTCAAATTTTCCTATAGAATTTTCACTTATTCAATCTAACTACCTTCTTATAGTGTGGGAGAAATAAGTTTAATATATTATGAGAAGTGTGTTCAAATCATGTAAACTATCATTTATATATTAAAATAATTGAGTTTTAATCCCTTTGGAAGTGTCCCTTTCCACATTGAAATTGATGAAGCTACTCATCAATGGATTTCTTGGTGTAGTAATTGTAGTTTTGAATAGAACATCTTATATTGTGCATTGAGTGGATTTCACATTCATATGCATGATGCACACATCCTATGATAGTGTGATTCAAATATATTGAGGTAGATAAGAAGAGTTAGTTTAAGGTCTTACCTCAACTTAATATTGAGCAATAATCACCCCTTTGGCTAGAGTTTAAATACCCCTTACATTGAAAAGGAACTCTAGATATTTTTTATACTATATATTAGACATTCCATATTATTTTTAATTCTTAAAAACATCCATCCAAAAAAATTGAAGTCTTAGTCATCAATTAATGTTTCATTCCCTACACTTAGTGGAATATATTTCTATGCTAGTTTGACCTTATTTGTGGGAAGAGTTACTAAAAAGTATATATATGAGTTTAATTTGTTCTCTTTTTATTCTTTTCCCAAAATTAATGTGGGTTATTCATTTATTCTATTAATTATTATTTTTTGGATTCATTCTGTGTAGACATGTAGTTCCAAACATTTTATTTTCCCCATTATTTTTTGGTTTAGATTCTAAAGTGTTGATCCTAGTCACATTTTTGGGTGTCACCTCAACTAGTTTGTTGTACTTGGTTTGTAAAATAATTATTTAGTTCCTTTAGATGTTATTGATTCATTAGGGTACTTTGAATAAATTCGATCTACATTTAGTATTCAATATATTCCTTGTTAATGTGTCAATTCCTATAATAACAATTCCATTATTGCTGTGAATGGCAATGGATTAGGATAAACATTATGTGCCATGTAGGCACAACCCAAGTTTTTCTCTCATGAAAGTGAGTTAGATATTAAATTTTTACTTATTAACTAATATTTTTGGTAATTTGGTGCTATTATCATGTGCCTCCTTGTACTTAGAAAACCTATTTTCCAAAAAAATACATACTTTATAAATGCTACTTTAGGGTCATCATATGGAAAAAATTTCATTAGTTATTATAAATTATTATAATAAATAAATAGTATTAAAATTGGGAAAAAAGTATAATATTTTTTTCAATGTTGTACCTAAAAAAAATTTCTCATGTACATCCAACAATTAAAATGAAAAATAATTAGGACAATTGAATTTTATATTAGAAGTTACCATCTATTGTGCCATAGTAATTATGCCTAATGGGACATCCTTACAATATTTAGTTATATTCTATACCCATTTATTAATATACTCCAAGATTTTTTTAACAATCATATCACTCAAATTTCCTAAATAACAACTCTCATTCCCATATTCTATTGATATACATTCTTGACATATGTATTACACACAGATGAATCTTTTCCTATATTAAGAAATATTTTATATTTAATTAGGAATATTGATTACTCTATCGATGGGTTATATGTTGAATAGTATAATTATATTAGTGTAAACCATAATTTTCATCTAACATTATTTACAATATCATCTATACGAGATCACATAAACCTAGAAAATAGTACCTTAAAAAACCCTAAATTTCTCTTCCATTTAATTCCATTTATTATTTAATACTTTTTTACTCAAATATAGGTCTTTCATCATCAATAAATATGTTTTTGGGAATTGAAGATAATTTGAGGATTGAAGAGGCATCGTGGATCCCTCCATGACAAAGGCTTGTTTTCCTTCAATCCCCATTTCCACTTACATGAGCATGATTTTGTTTTGAGTTGATGAACATGATATTATGACACCTACACCTTTGGAATATTATTTTTTAACTCATCTAAGTCATATTACATAGGCATGGATGACATTGTTTTGATTTTTCAATTGTTACAATTCTATGATTTAGTCGTCTTTCCTTATAACATTGAGTACCTAACAAAACTTTCCCGTTATGTAATGATTTATTATCTCCATATTGAATGTAGAGTTTTTATTTGTTAAAATTATTTATTTTTATTTATCTTGATTCTTTGTTTCTATTTGTTATAATGTTTTATTTTAATTTATCATGGTTCATATTTTTTTAATGTTTTGTTTATTACCACAAGATTTTTTTTATGGGATGATTTTTAATGTAAAAGATATGTTAGTTTATTCTATGTGATGCCTTTATATGTTATATGATAATTTTACATTATATTCAATGATTTGGTATTTGACCCAGAGTGGAAAATTGAAATTTACAATAATATTTTATATTTCTCATAAATTAGGATAGATTGACCTTTCAATCCATATTAAATTTACCTATTTTTTCCATTTTATTCATATAAACAATGACCATTTTAAAAATATTACCCAAAAAAATAGTCATATTCCAAGAAGATTTGTCACCATTTATACAATTTTATTTCCTTATGGCCTTTAATTTATTTTTGAAAATGGATAGAAATCATCACATAGCTTGTGCAGTGAATAAAAAACTCATCCAAGAAATATCATAAACTCTTCTAATTTTATGGTGAATAAATAAAATTTGTAAGGACCCAAATAAACATTTAACTACTCATTAAGATATAAAAGATTTCTATAATTACATCATGAATATCTACAATAAATATCTTGGGAAAAAATAACAACAGTAATAATTGCATAGATATCTACAAGAAAATGAGTTCATAAAATAGTTAACTATGTATAAAAAGACTCATAGAAGAACATTGAAAATATATTTTTGCTTGTAGGCGATGAAAAATTACACAAAACACACACATAATCAAACGTGATGTGATAAATTGTAAAAAACATTTTAAAAACATATAATATTCACCCAAAACTACAAGGGCATAAGTAAAATTAGAAAAACTTGTACAAAATGATACTTAGCCAAATTTATTAGACTAACATATTTTGATCAATATAGGATTGTGTGTGAACCTAAATACTTCTACATCATACCACTTGGGTGAAAAAGGAAACAATATAGTATACTAATTCACATTATAATATCTATAGTAGTGGTATCCATTAACGTTTCCACTTTACCATAGATTGTTTATATTACTTTATAACCATATTATTTACAATGTATGTGTCAATCAATTGTTCCAATTCATTATGTTGGTTTTCATTCATCTTATATCTCTTATATATTTATTTAGAATTTGAAATTTAATTTTCATTAATTTATCCTTCATATATGGATAAAAATTATCCAAATTTAAAATAAGAGATATAGAAATCAATTCTAGAAAATCTCTCTAATATGCAATATTCACAAACTTTCACAACACCTTTCAAGGACAAATATTTTACACTTAAATTTGTTATGAGTTCCTTTTGGAAATCCATATTTTTTCAACTATGATAATAATATGTATCCAACCTGATATTATAATTCACTTCTCTTCACATATATGCATTATTTTGGTAATGCACCAATTTTATATAATTATTCATGTACTTGTCTGTACACTTATCTTATATGCTCTAAAAAATTGTTTGCTTGGATACTCTTTCTTTGATCACTATTCATGTCTCATAACTATGAAATTTATATTGGTCTTATACTTATATTCACTAGATTATTATATGCAAACTTAGCTTATCCCATAATGTTATCCCATTTCTTGGATGACATTCAATTAAACATCTTAAGAGATTAACGTAACTGCTATTGACTATGTCTATCTATGTATCAATCTAATGATTGTAATTTGAATTAAACTAAAGTATCTTGTTCTAATTATTAGAAAAAAAACTCTCGATACATGTGAAAATAAATTCACATCTATGTCTAATATTCTATTTTAAATAAAACCATGTAGCCACATAATCTCTCTAAAAAAAGTTAACAATGTTTGTTGTGTCACTAGTATTCCTACAAGAAAAATGTGCCATTTTTGAAAATATATCAAAAAAATAAAACATGTAATAATTCCCTCTTTATTTGGTATGAAAACTAAAAATAATATACTTACTTATACCCTCCCAAGGTTCTTAGGAATAAGAAATAATTGATACAAACTTTCATTCTAACTTCTCTGTCTTGCTAGTTGGAAAAATCTACTCTCTTTAACATAGTTTCACACATCCATATTCATTAATATCCAAAACTAATTTACTACTATCACTAATGTTTTTTCATTCCTACAATAATCACACAAATCTCCACTATACTATTCCTTGATCAAATTTTTGTTCATTGAACCTCCCAATGTAAAACATTTCACTTAGAATAAAAACTCCATCTTGAATAAAATAATATAACCATGGTGTTTTATCTCCACTCATAATTTTTTCACATGCCTTTCATGATTTTTGATTATCTTCATCATTTTCATATTATTATTTCATAAGATTAAATCATATGAATTGCACTCTCTTTTCATTTAGAAAAAAACTACACTACTCAACTGTCTGCAAATATGTTTTTACTTTACACTCATATACATGAATAAAAATGAATAGATAGTTAGGAATTTAACCAAATTCATCACATATTTGACTCAACTTACCTAAATATTAATGAATTACAGTGGTGGTGATCTATATATAAAATTCAGACTCCTTAAGTAACAAACAATGTCTCCACTTCTTTAGTGGATTTAAAATTACATACAAATCTTAATCACACATTGAATATTTTATATTCATATGATTTAAATTATTAATTGATTAAATGTTATGTTTTCCTTATAACTCATCATGATTTCTATTTATATGCCACTAGTATCATAATCTACTAGAAACAGCTTATATAAAATTGGTGATCCCAATATTGATTGCCCAATTATATTTTTATTTAATTGATGACAACTATGTTATAATTCTACTGTCTAGATAAAATTCTTTAAATATTTTAACATCACATTATTTATTTCTTCACATGTCCCACTAAAACTATTGATTAACTTTTTATAAAAACTTGTCCATCTATGAAAATGGCATGTCTCAAATGTATTATATAGTGAATTCTAATCTAGTATAACTAGAACATTTTTTTGATCCATATTTAAACCTTATTAAGAAATCAAAAATACTAATTATACCAATTATTTATCCATAAAATTACAATTTTCCAAATTTACAATTAACATTTCATCTTTGACTTTCTCTATCACTTTATGTAAATGTTTCAAAATCAATATCTCATCAAGATACAAAATGATAAACATAGACAAAAACTAGATTAATAAATACATTCATTAATCTTGTTAATGAAATTGTAGGATTAGTCACATCAAATGGCATAGTTTGCCACTCATATAAACATTATTGTGTATTTAATGTTATTTTCCATTAGTCACATTCCCTAATGTGAGTTTAGTGATATCCACTTTTCAAGACAATTTTTTTGAAGTATCTCGCTCCACCTAAGAAATAAATCAAATCATCCATGCATAGAAGTGGAAATGTATACTTTATGGTAATCTTTTATATTTATTAGGAATGATTGCACATTATACATTCTTAATTATTATTAGTAAGTAATATGGATGATATTATAACTAGACTCAAACTTTCTTTTATTAACCCTTTATTGAATAAATTATGAACTTATCTTAGCACATTTGGATTCTCCCTTAGAGTCAATGTATGTGTTACTTTATTGGGTGAACCCAAATCTAGAATCAAATCCACATGATGACTTATGTTTCTCAGTGATTTTAATCCATATTATAATTAAATATAGATAATCTCATCAAAAAAATTCAATATATCCTTCACATTCCATGGAATTATTTCCTCTAATGTTTTTCGTCCAGTCACTTACACTAGCTTAAAAAATAACCCATAACATTTTCTCTGCATTTTCACCTCTTTTAGGAATTCCTTTCAAAATTATTAAATAATAATAATTTTGTCCACTTCTTCACATTAATCATTCAATGAATTGGGTATATGTGTTACTCCATCTTTTTGGAAATGTATATGTATTTATGTGGTCATCATTATATGCCATTCACTACAAGTACCAAGGCTTTTGATGTAAAATATGACAAACATCCATAGGCATTATATCACATAAAAAATTGTATTTATATTTTAAAATCTGAAAAAATACCCAACATTTTTATTTTCCTAAAACATGATGTCCCTTCATTAACCACAAATTCTTATCCTGATTTGGATGTAAAATTATCTTAAACCTGATCTTATCTACCATTTACTAAGAAACATTTTTATCTCTAAAACCACTATTAAAAAATAAATTTGTAATGTTTACCTCCATATTTTAAAATGGTTATAAACAAAATAATCTTGGAGATATTCAAATGGGAGATGAAAAGTCATCCTCCATTAAATAAGCTTCAATTTTTCTTCTCTTGCTCTTCGGTTTTTGGTCCCCTTTCCCCATTGGTCATGTAGCTTATTACCTTGGTTTGACATGTTATTCTTTAGTGTTGTTAATGCTTTTTATGGTCTTTATGTTCCTTATGCTATGGATTTTGATTTATTTATTTCTTTGTTTAACATTTCTCATCACACCCTATTTGACATTGAATTGCATGTCATCAGGGATTTTGAGGACTATGGGTCTTATATGCATTTATTAGTGGGTGTTTATGGAAAGGGTCAGAAGTGATGCCTATGTGCAAGTGGAAATAGGATATGATAAAAATGTTAATTAATTTCACATGGAATTGAGAGATTTTGAAAACTTCCTTACTTAAAGCATTATTGATAATTTGGTTGGCAAGGAAGATATAAAATAGGAATCAAGAAAGAAACTCTTCTCAAAAATACTTTGAAAAAAGGAGGCCCTGAAGCACTAAGAGGCTACATAATTTACCATAAATTACTAAAAAATGTGTTTTGTTGAATCCAACAAACACATTCTAGGATAATATGGCAAGCCCCTTGGTCTAATAAAAACCCTGTATTTGTCACCTAATGATTCTATGGATATATATTTGTAGTTTGAAGAATCATTCATAATTAATATTGGGTTTTTTTGTTTGGTTGAATAGAAACTCACCTTCAAGGAACTATTTTGATAATTCGCTTAATTCTATGGGGAAATGAATGAGTATATTTATTTATTTTTTTAGAATGTTTGAAAAGGGAATGTTCATGATTATACTAAAATATTATAATATGAAAATGTGTGTAATCAATAATCCCCTTTGAAGTGTGGATCAATTGGTGTTTAAGGTAGTTCCTTTGAACCCTATGTCAGACTATAATGATGTTGCCTTTAAATCAGCTGTAAGATGGGTTGATGTTGAATATGTTCATTTATAACTTTTTACCTCAATCCCTTAAAGCCTTAGGTGAAGTTTTAAGAATTGAATAGATGAGAAGGTATTTGGCACATATGCATGCCATTATTCTTTTATCCTTAAAATCATTGAATTTTTGCCCTAAAACCCTTGTTTTTCATAAATAAAGGTGAGTCATACAATTTTCAACATTAATTATTTGGGAGGGCTCAATACTTATTTTATTTTAAAGGTGGTCACCTTAGAAAAACCTTCCCTATGCTACTTAAACCTGAAATGATGAGGAAAACTATGTAGAGTAGGAATTTTATCATTTACAATTATATATTTGATAAAATTACCTCAAATACCAAGCAAAATATTTCCATAATAAATAATCCCTACTATGACTTATATCTCAGTAAATAGCGAACACCTTTTGGTGAATAAGTTAGATAAAGTGAACCTATTTCATGCATGAGAGATCTCAACACTTCTCCCAATCAATCTCTTTCCCCTCTCTTTAGGAGTAGGGAAGGATGATTGTTTTTTGTTCCTTTTGTTGAGAGTAAGGAAGTGGTTCCCCAACCTATGGAATGAGAATATTATGTCCTTGATTCATTAATGAATCAAAATGATTAGGGAGTGACTCCATGTGAAGAGTCCCTATACTCAAAAGGTAGACTCCTAAATGAATACATTATTAAATTGACCAACCCTCCAAGTAAGGAGACCTACACCCTTAGCCCCTTGTATCTTGATCTAAGAGGTACAAGTGATGAGATGGTATTAATGGTTGTTTTGCCAACCCCTAGTTCTAGGATTAACTTTGATGATACTATGGAGATATATTTTCCATTGAAACCAATAGATTATGACTCCCTTCCTGGTGGAAAGCCCAAGAGTAGTATTAAAAGTTTTAAAAGTGAATCCAATTCTGACCCCTTCTTAGTTTTATCTACTAGTGAGGGTGGTAAGATACCCAAAGTTTATCAATGGGGTGTATAGGATTTTAATATGAAATCCAATGAGAATAAGGTACCACAATGTTTCATAAGGTTTTATCAGAACAAAGGAGGCTCTAAGACCTCAAGTCAACAAATGTAAAGCCCCTACCTATGTTATAAATATTATTAGTTAGAATGTGGGGGGCGGGGGGGGGTTAGAATCCCCTATTCATAAACATATTATCAAGTAGTTTAGGAATGCAAGGGAGGATATTGGATTTTTATTTATTCAAAAAGGTAATGGGTTTTAAGTTGGACTATATAATCAATATCATTTCTCTAAATGCTTCTATTTTCTCTGTATGCCACTCCAAAAAGAAATGTAAAGCCTCAATAATGTTAACTTAAAGTGGGGAGGGTCTATGGTTGATCATGGATCCTCCCCATGTCACATAGATGTTTGGATTATTATCCAAAGAGATAATCAAATCTTTGGGGTTTGTAATATATATGCTCAAAATGGCTATAGGAAAAGGTTTATGCTATAGAATTGGATTTATTCTAACTTGAAATAAATACCTTGGATTGTGGGGAAGATTTTAAAATGGTTGAGGATAAATAGGATAAGAAAGATGTTGAATCTCATGCATGAAAAGTTAATGAACTTTTTTTGGTCGAATCTAAAGCTCTAAACCAAGGAAAAAGACAACACAAGCATTTGGTTTACTTGGTGAAATAACTAGGTTGATCATAAGAAAGTGTACTCTAGGCTTGGTGTATTTTACATTAATAATAACATGTTTATAACCCATTAATATGAATGTTTTAACTTAGCTAAGGTGTTCCCTTTCAATATATTGTATCACCACCCTATTGAGATTACTATTTTATTGAATATTGATCTAGATGTTGGTTCTTTTGAATGGAAATAAATTTATAATCTCAATGTGTCCCTCTTGAATAATATTTAATGTAAAGGGGGTATTTGTTCTTCATTGAATATTGGTATTTTTACAGTGGAATCCTCATCTAATATTTAAAAATTCAACAAAAACATGGATTAATGTAAAAACATTACACGTACCTATGGTTATCATAGAACCAAGATGAGACATGAAAATGCTTGTATCATCCAGGAAAATTTGAGCTGATCTAAAGGATCCTTACATAATGATCCTATTAATTATATCCTTCTCAATGAGTTTATATTTCTCAGACATGAGTTAAAACAATACCAAATTTCTATTGTCAGATGTGCTCAAGTTCATTCTAGATTAAACTAGTTCAAGTTAGGTTATAAAGGATCTAAGTTATTCTTTAAATTCTTGAAAGTTAAGTAGTGTAGAAATAAGATACCTAGTATTGACCATGGTGGATTTGTGTTTAGTGATTTAGTTGGAATGAAGAATTTGTTTTCTTATATTCCAATATTTTCTTGACATATGGCTTGAATCTGTAAGTTGAGCTTAATAGGGTGTTGTGTTCTAAATGTTTTAATAATAAAGTTTGTAATGAACATGTTAATTTCTTTGACAATGGTTTTTCCTTATATAAGATAAATTCCATAATTGACTCCTTTAAAGATGATAAAGACCCATGAATTGATGGTTTATCTAATAATTGTTTTAAGTCAAATAAGGACACAATTATGCTTGAATGCCTTAGAATCTATAGGGAATTCAAAGAGACTAGCTCTTTGGGTCCTAAAATTAATAGATGTGTTTTTAAAATCATCCCTAAGGATGAAGATAAAACCCAAACTAGGAATTGGATAACAATAATTTTATCGAATGTCTCTTATAAAATTCTATCTAAGCTTTTGGCTAGGATAATTTCTTCTCTTCTACCTTCCATTATTTTAGGAAATCATATTGGTTTTGTTGAAGTAACATATATTTTGGATAACCTAATTTAAATTTGGAAAGGCATGCATTTGGCTCACGAATCTATTCAAGATGTTGGGATGATCTTTCTTTACTTTGAAAAATGCTATGATAGAATGAAGGGACATTCATCGATTTAATGTTGAAATCATTTGGGTTTTTAATAGATTTTGTTAAATGGTAAATATCCTATTCAAGGATGATTTTGTTGTAATTGACATTAATGGAGATACTGATAATTATATTGATATTTATATATATATTATATAATGCTTCCCCCTTTCCCCCTTCTTGTTTGTTATCATAGTTGAAGCATTACATTATTATTGAGAAGTTTAGTTGTTGGTCAACCAATTAGAGGTATATCATTACCTGATGATTATGAGTTAATTGAAATCTTGTTTGTTGATGATACTAACTTATTTTCTAGTTTAAAATGATAAAATTAAACAAGTTGAAAATAGGCTTAATATTTATTTCTTTGCCTCTGGATCTAGAGTGGATTTAGGCAAATAATTCATGATGGGGAGGGAGGAAAATCCATCAATTTGATTGAGTGAGTTTGGTTGGGTTTGGAAGGGACCAAATTAATTGGTAAGGTACATGGGTATTCCATTTAAATTATCATCCTCCTTGAAATAGGCATGGGACTAGTTATATGTCAAAGTTAATAGTAAAATTATTAAGTGGCATAACTATCTTCTTTTGATTCCTAGATGAATTTAGGTTTTATAGTGTTATCCTCATCTAGTATTTATTATTCCTCATGTTCCCTTTTAAATAATTCCTAGATTAAGATCCTACATGTAATCATTAGATCTTTTTTTTGGTCTAATGGAAAGTATAATATTAAAATACATGCAGTAGCTTGGAAGATTTGATGTGCCCTCATAAAATTTGGGGGATTCAGTTTGAAAGATATTAAGCTCCAAGGAATAACACTTTCTATTAAATGTGTCATTAGGGATTTAAATGGGGATGAGGCTTGGAGGGTCCTAATAGGGATAATATTTTGAGGGGTTGTCCTAAAGGTATGATAAAGTGGAAAGGGGTACATATGTCTAACATACTAGTGGGCTCATTCCTGATTCAAGTTATTGGCTAACCTATCTTTTAATATATTTAGATGGAATGGGAAATGGTTAATCATTGAGTTTTTTATATTCCCATTTTTAGTGGGTTGGTTTCAAGGTGATAGGGGTATAGTTCTTTTTGGTGGAATATTACTATTAACATAAGACCTATAGATTTAACTAGAGGGTGCTCAAACATTATTTTGTTATACAAGGGTTTGAATAACCCTAGGGATATTTTCTCTTCCAATGATTAGGTTTATTAGATTGAAATCAAAGCTAGGTTTAAACTTTATCATAATAAAGGATATACACCTTGATTACCAAGGCACTTCAGTCAGCTAGATGTTTGTCTATTTTTTTGAACAGGGTGATTTTTAGGATAATATTAAATGGATTAATGTTACACCTCTTAAGAAATCAAAAAATAATATGATTTATGATAAAATAACTTTATCTAAAATCTAGTACCTCAACCTTAATCATTTATAGCATGTTTGTGATCCCATGTATAGATGAATGTTTATATTTCAAGTTATTTGCCCTCTTTGCTTAAGCATAAAAATTCGTGTTTTAGTTGGTTGTTTTTGTATGACAAGTTTATTGTTGGGTCTATTATTTCAAATTCTAGTTTTCCCCTTCCCCATTTATCTATATGTGGTTAGTTTGAGACTATTGAATACCTTTTATTTATGTGTCCATATGCTACCAAAATTTGGAATAATTATCTTCAAAGTTGGTGTTTCTTGTTTGGTTGTGAAATTACTTGGTTCAATATTTCTTTTGGATAATTTTTTTATAAGAATAAGGTACATAATTTTTTCCATAAATTATGGCTTGTGTTATTTACTAAATTCATATGGTACATTTATAAGAAAAATAATTTGGATAGTTTTCAATTTCAAACAAAAGTTCTTACTAACTTAAATGATGAAGTTACCACTAGATTTGTTTATCCATATATTTTCTTATAACTAAAATTTTTATAATCTGAGTTGGAATTTTTTCTAGAAATAGAATGTTGAGTATCTCTTTCAACTACTTTCTTGATAGTAGAGGTTTACAAAAGATGAATCAATCTCCTAATTGGATAATTAGCCATAACACTACTACTAATGTTATTTTTAGAGTATTAGTGGGATATCATGAAGGCTATTATTAGGTTTAGTTCTATCCTTCGTTCCACATGAATAAGTACTAGTTGCATGTCGAGAGGAAGGAATAAGCCAATGTGCTAGAAAACTAGCATATCACACAAGTGACCTCACGTTCTCATTTGAGGCACACAACCTAGACTGGTTCCCTTTGGTACTATTACAATATAGTGGATGGATGAATGTTAGGTGTTTAAATTAACATATTAAATCATTTTTACTATAAATGTTATTCTAGAGTTATTCATTTACTACATTCACATAGTGAAAGTAATTTGTTATCCTAAATCATACTTCACACAAAATAGATTCAACACATCAAGATTTAAAAACTATTAGTTCCATTGATCTCATTTGATAAAATTACAAAGGTACTTCATTCAATACATGTTGTCTCTAGATCTCTATCTTGATAGTAACACATCTACATCCAAAAACACTTTCTAATCAAAGTTAAAGTGGTATTCATATAAAATCAAACCCCTTATTGGGTTACATCATTAATAAATTATATATGAAAAGCCAATGGATGATTCAAAAAAATAATTCATGTTGAACCATTATAATTAAGTTCCTTTTGAACTATCCCAACAACCCCTATATACTCTTTCTTTAATAAATATTTTCTTTCATGTTCCCACTTCTTATGATCCAATTATATATTCATAATCACATTAATACTATATACTCATACAAACTAATTTTTAACTACCTATTCTTCTTTCACCCTTGTCATATTCTTGTGCTTTTCTGAGACCTACATCTTATGATCCTTTTTCTCTATCTCCTTGTCTTTCAAAATGCCTATCCACACCAGGGTATTTCACATTTTTCTCCCTTGTTTCTCTTTTCTACATCAGTCTCTCCCACTCCATGGTATTTTTAACTCTTTGCATGCACTTACATCCCCATGCTTATGGCTCAAAAATACCTATAATATTTTACAAATTTTGGGTCCAATAGTTGCATATTTTGAATAGCATATGGATCCATTTGTAGGATAGGTTAGATCATTAGAATCTAATAAAAATGGTACAAAATCTTGGTTTAACTCTAATAAATAGGTTTTTAATTCCATATGGGAGTATAAATATTAGAACCCCAGGTCTAGTGGGGTGATGGTTGGTGTTCATATTTATCTATTTATTATAACTCTTGATGGTGATGTTGATGCTCTAGGGACTAATATTTATTGGAGTGAGAACACTAATCTTAGTATTGGGATTGAAATGAAAAAGGATTATGCTAATTATATTGATCATTTTGATAGTAAGACTTATCTAAATCTAGAAAATGTGATTGAGAGATGGAGCATGAAGGATGTTGAGGATCTGATAAAGTTTTTAAAAGATTCAAACATGAAGCAAATACTTTGGAAAGTTAAAAACTTTCCCCTATCCATGGATCATACTTAGAAAGGTCTTGAGTTCTTGGATAACTATCTATGACCTATGGCTAGTTTTGAGGGTGAAGGAATTAAAGATAATGATGATTAGATCTCTAGTTAGATGACTTGTGGTTGTCTTTATTGAGGACTTTTTTGTTATTGGTCCTTTTTGTTGGTTCCACTATTAGATGTTGATTTATATTTTAATAATGTATCTTATGACTGGTTCTAGTTTTGTTACTTGTACTTATGGCCTCTTGGGCTTATTTTATACGGTTTCCATTTTAAGATGTATAGTATTATGTAAACATTCTTAAAATATATATACAAAAATGGTTCTGAATAATTTTTTATTGACCTAGTCTATTCTCCTCTTTCATGGGTTTAAACAATATCATCTTCATCACAATAATTTTTATTCCTATTTCTAGTTCATCTATGTTATGAATAGACACAAAAATATATTCATCTATTTGAGTGATATGAATAGTTTCATCAGTTCTATTTCTATCATTTTACATATGTAGACACTCAAATTTTCTATGTCAAGTTTAACCATATTATAGACATGTACTATTGAATCCATGAATTCTACCTTGACCATAGGATTGTCTCCTTATAATAATTCATGTACCTATCTAGGATTTAGTATCTTTTCATTATGTAATACTTGTCTCACCTTATTGTGCTTGTGTAGAATAACCTATGTTTTTTCTTCCTTGTCCACATCCACACATGGATTTTCCATTTCATTATGTTTATCCTTATTTTTAGTGAAAAAATATTTTCTTATACTTTCCATTCACACTAATAGGATAATAAAATATATTTTAGTATAACATATCAAACTCATATTAAATTTCCATATATCTTATTTGATATGACTCACTTTGATGGTAACTTATAGTATTCCTTAGTGAAATATTTCACACTCAAATCCCTCTATAAAAAAATGATGTGTATTATAAAACTCATAATATTATCTATATAAATAAATTTAACCTTCAACATTGATAAAATAATAATCCAAGTCTTAATTTTATCTTTTGTTTTACATAATATTTCATTTAAAACATGCTTCAACCATAAGGATGCATTAAATTACAACTTTACATTGGTGATATTAACTCATTTGTCATATTCCTTACTTTGATATTAGTAATAATTTTCCAAGTTAGTGATGCATTTAATGACCTCTTCAATATTCAAACTTATAAAAATAACTTCTAATGTCCAAATTTTATTTACTATTTATTCTTAAGATAGATCATAAAAAATGGTATTCAAGTTCATCAATTTATTATGTGTCTTTCTCTTAAGGTGGTTCTTGTTTGAATTTAGTATCATTTTCATCATATACAACTAAAACACCTTAGTTTTGTGTTATCTTAATAGCCTCCAATTAAACGTGCATATCTCTCATTAATAAATCAAGCTATACATGAGTTGGTGCTTTAGCCACTCTTTTCCTTCTACCACCTAAGCCACCTATGTATGACATTTAATTCAAAATGTAGGTAAAAAAAATCACTAATTTCCACCCAAAATCTCATTGCAAGGTGTTTTTCGCTAATTTATATCCTTAGTCACAAATTAAGATATAAAAAATAACAAAAACCACTACAAATCTTGATCTAATACCTAATGATTAGTTTTAGTTAGGATTTTTATTTCAAATATGCATTATACCAAATAACCTTTAGCTTAAAAAGTGGAATATGAAAAAAAAAGTGCATTTAGCACAAATCAAAACTTTATTATATTTAAACAATAGGAAATGTGATATGAATTATAACCAAAATGAAACATCAATTTCACAAAGAGATATATGTGTGCGTGTTTTTCCAAAGAAAAAATCACAAATTTTATTCATTGTAAGAAATTTACATCATGTAAATGAATACATAATTAAGTTTAAAATTCCTATAAATGACCCTTAAAGGCCAAGTAAAACATTAAAACCAACTACAGGTGCATATAAAAATCTCCAAACTTAACCAACAACCTTAGGAAGAAAGACAAAAACTACATCATATGGAAATATCCTTGATATGTCCTTTTTCTCCTTTTTACTTTTTTCCTCAATACATCCCCCAATTGGATTTTGAACCACCACCATTTTTTTACCAAGATGTTGAGTTTATAAATAATCAACCATGGGCATTTACTTATTAGATTTAGAGTTATTTGACTCATGTAATCTCTTAATTCCTCTTATTGAAGTTTCGTATGTTTGTGTTACTCATGTGGATGGTTCCCCAACCTACATTCCTTCCTTTAAATTATCCAATGACTAATTTAAATAATAATATTAAAATTATATTAATACATTTTTATCTTTCTCTTCCTCTAAAATAAGTGATTCAACTATGCTCTTTTCTTTTCCATCCTCTAGCGATTGACGGTTATACAATTTCCAAATTTTTCCTTTGGTATAAAACCACCTCTTCCCCTTAGAATGTCCTTGATTTTATTTGTAAGATTCATTTAGATGCCCTATTTTGTTACAATAATGACACCTATATGTTATATTTTTAGATTTTAATCTTCAAATCCAAGCCAAATCACCATATGTCATTATCATTTTTTTTGGTAATCATTTACTTAGATCAATCTCCATACAAATGTGAGCAAAAGTAAAAAAAGATCTTGACATGTTTGATCAGTAACAAATTTTATGAATCTACCCAAGGCATTACCATTATTGGTGATTAGTGTTTTATGCGAAAAGAGAAGATGAAAATTTGGGAGACAAACCCAAACATGCATTTTGGATACAACCATGGTGTTAGGATCAAATTATGGAAACTAGTGGCTAATAAAAAGTCATGGTTTTCCCTATAACCATAGTCCCTCTTCAAGTATTTTCCAATAATATTCAATATTATAAAACTATACTACAAAAAATTATTTAGAGCACCAAATAATCTCACATTATTTGGTCTATTATGTATAAATCCACTAGTGCAACTATTCATATTGACATTGAAAACTATTAAAATGACATATTATAGCCTTAGATTTAAGAGTGTTAAATATTTATTTCACATTAGGATGGTTTACCTCCACAAAATACACATCATCCAATTTATAAATAATGTAATGGATATGTTTTCCAATAGGTAGGGATGAATAACTAGATGATTTAGAATGGGTTGCATCCTTGAAAGAGAATAGCTTGGAAGTATAAGTTCTTTCAATTCCCAATGCACCTTCATACAACCACAACAACAAAAAAAGAGTGATTTTTTATAGATGTTATAACCATTTAAATGTAAAGAGTCCTCTATTTGTTTACCCTCATATATGAGGCATTTTGAATCCATAAGAAACCCCACTTTGAGCCAAATCAATAATTTGAAATTTTCAATAGTATAAGAAGATTTTGTTGATAGTATAATGGTTTGCCCCTCAATATTCTTCACCAAAATTTTATAGTTACTGCTATCATGGGTATCTATCATAAAGTATATTGGTTTTCCCTTAATATCATCTTGATTTATTTTCATACCATTCCTTGAAAGGGAGAATTATTTTGATATTTTATCAAACACTTTGGATATTTCCTCTTTTTTCATCACTTCATAAGGAAGACATATTGTCCATAAGAGATCTAATGTTTGATTATCAATACTTAGATCTTATATTTATTTTAATGGATTTTGAGAATCCAAATCCCATTCATATTGCTTATTTGAAGTAGGAAGTTGAGTTAGGAAGCTAAAATCTTCATATGGCATTTTGTCAAATAGTTTTCAAGTAATCTCTAAATCATGAGCCCTATTAGCAATTGTTTTGAGCTTCACCTCAATGAACTCCACTATTCTCAAATCCATCTACCTATATTCCATTATTTACAATATCTCTTTTTGACCTAATATCCCCATATTATATTCCCCACATTTTTCTTGACTTAGATTATTCGATAGATGTACTCTAATCTCTTTTAGCAAGTTGCTTCCAATGACTTTTATATTCTAAAATTTATTTTTATAACTATTCTAAAAAATCAATTCATTTATAAAATATTTCTTCGATATACTAAAATATCTCTCCCCATCATATACTTGGAGAACTATAATTTGTGTTGATGAGATAACATCCCTTTTCTAGTATGATTGATATTATGAACCATTTATTTGAAATAGCTAATTGTAAATCACTACTAAATTCCTCTAAAATTATTAAAATAGTATCACACACCACCTATGACTTCCCCATAATGATATGTGTTACAACACTAGATCTGATAGGACCGAAACTCCCCAAAGCTCTGACACAACTTGTTAGATTTAAGAGCACACATGATTACCATTGTATAAGCAATTAAACATGTGGAATAACCAAAAGAACAAATAACTATCAATGAGAAAACACACATAATATGAGAGGCAACACACAATTGTATTCAACTCATTACAAAGAAAATTACAATAAAGAGATCACACTCTTCTTCCACCTCTGTGAGGCTTCCTCCTCAAGGGCTCCAAGTAATCTTCCCACCTGAGTAATCTTCTCTCATAGGTCACAACACACAGCTAACACAAGCTGTTGTTCACCTCATTGCACATCTGTACAATTGAGTACACAACCATACTCCAAGTAGATCTCTCCATGATCATGCTGATGTATTGCTGTTACCTTGGATCTAACTCCCCTGCCAATCTCCTTTTTGACCCTCGCATACACACATCCCTACATATCAAACCTGATCTTACTTATACATACATGGGGAATCCTACTTGATTCCACCATGGGAAGAACTGTCCAAGATTCACATAGCTCTTCTCCAAATTCTTCGCTTAACAATATAGCCCATGAGTCTATTATATAGATCTCACGCATACATAGATTAGACTTGTTGCTCAAGGCTTTGAACAAACCTTTAACATGCAAACTCCATGTTCACTTAACTGACTTTTCGTCAACAGTAGTTCAGACTGCCACAGGTGACCGACGTCGGTCCTTACCATCCTAGAGGTGACCGACGCTGGCCAATCTTCTACTGATGTCGGTTTCCCTTCTGCATCCCCTGACCATCATCGGTGTGGCCTACCGACGCCGGTGACTACATACGCCAGAAACCCTCCTATTTGCCTTAAGGTGTAGCTTTTAGCTCCACACCCTAACAATCTCCCACTTGGAGATAAAGAGATACACCTGTACCCAAAACCAGTACTCTATCCAATCTGCATCTTGGCTTGTACTCCTCTTCAAGCTCCCACCTGAAGACAACCCACCACACTCCTTGTGGTGATAACCCTGTGCCTGATTTTCTTTATTCTCATTATACCATCTTTTGCCTTGCTATACTCCCACTCAAACAGCAACCCCTGTGAGTAACCTGTAATCAACAAACACTTAACAGATTTGGGCCATCTGTTAGTCAAACTCGCTCTGAGAACATCCAACCTCACTCTGATACCAATTGATAGGACCGAAACTCCCCAAAGCTCTGACACAACTTGTCAGATTTAAGAACACACATGATTACCATTGTATAAGCAATTAAACATGTGGAATAACCAGAAGAACAAATAACTATCAATGAGAAAACACACAGAATATGAGAGGCAACACACAATTGTATTCAACTCATTACAAAGGAAATTACAATAAAGAGATCACACTCTTCTTCCACCTCTGTGAGGCTTCCTCCTCAAGGGCTCCAAGTAATCTTCCCACCTGAGTAATCTTCTCTCATAGGTCACAACACATAGCTAACACAAGCTGTTGTTCACCTCATTACACATTTGTATAATCGAGTACACAACCGTACTCCAAGTAGATCTCTCCATGATCCTGCTAATGTATTACTATCACCTTGGATCTAGCTCCCCTGCCGATCTCCTTTCTGACCCTCGCATACACACATCCCTGCATATCGAACCTGATCTTACTTATACATACATGGGGAATCCTACTTGATTCCACCATGGGAAGAACTCTCCAAGCTTCACATAGCTCTTCTCCAAATTCTCTGCTTAACAATACAGCCCATGAGTCTATTATATAGATCTCATGCATACATAGATTAGACTTGCCGCTCAAGGCTTTGAACAAACCTTTAACATGCAAACTCTGCATTCACTTAACTGACTGTTCATCAACAACAGTTCAGACTGCCAGAGGCGACCGACGTCGGTCCCTGCCATCCTGGAGGTAACCGATGCCGACTGATCTTCTGCCAATGCCAGTTTCCCTTCTGCGTCCCTTAACCGTTGTCGGTGTGGCCTACTGATGCCGGTGACTGCATACCCCAGAAACCCTCCTGTTTGCCTTAAGGTGTAGCTTTTAGCTCCACACCCTAACAAGATCCATAGATATCTACTTGGTAATTCATGTTATTAAAAACTATAGCCTAACATTATAAAAAATAACTTAGATTTGTTATTAAGCTCCAATACCTTGGCTTACATCACTGGTAGAGGTGTAGAGGCATAATTATATATTATTAATGACCACATACTTAAATTAAGTTATTTGCATCTACTAACAATATTTAACACATATAAAATGTCTCTCATAATTCCAAAGTACCAACATGTTATAGCTTAAATAATCATGATATAATAAATCATACACAATATTAAATAAGTTTTTAATGTCCAAACAATTTTTCATTGGAATTCCTAAGAAACATTGGATAAATTCTTCATTATTGGTATTTGTTCATAGAGTGTAAATTAAAGGGAATTATAATGCCTTGAAATTCAAGGGAATTATAATCTCATGAAATTCAAGGGAATTATAATACCCTATGTTGAATACACATTATGGCCTTTTCATAATATATGATAGCCTTAAATGTTTAAAGAGTTAATATTTATGTACATCCTTAATGAAAATACACTTGATAGGATAAATATATAATGAACTATTACACCAAAACCTTGAGGTGTTAGTGAAATCCACTCATCAAGATCATAACATCCCACCATGCTTTTAAAGCCTAAAATCTATGTTGGATTTATGATCATACACCAAGATCCCCCATATTTATGAGCCCAAAATGAATGTTTGCATGCATAAATACCCACTCCATGACTTGAACCCAGGTGGAGGCTCTGATACCAAATTTAATTAATTATTAAACCAAAACCTATAGGTGTTAGTGAAATTTACCCATTAGGATCATAACACATGCTGCACCCTTAACCTTTGGTGTATCTAGGGATATGTGTGGTTGAATTATGGATTACATACCTATTTTATATTTTTGTTACATTTATTAGTGTTCTTAGTTAGGTCAACCTATGAAATAACCATGGCTAAGTAGATTATATATATAGGAGGTAGTGGTTAGTCTTTCATCATCATATAAAGTATTTTGGTCTTATTACATTATTATAGAGGTTGCCCCTTCAAAGTGGCTCTACTATATTATCTAGTATTCTACTCTACTATCAATTATTACTATGTGATCCCTTATCTTTTCTTATTCTATATGATATATAATTATTCTATGGGAATATTAAGTAATTTCATTACAAGTGGTAATAGAGCTTTGATTTGGGCAAGTTTCCTGTGGCATTTTTTGGATTTAGTGAGGTGTGACTTATGTGAGTGGAAGGATTAAAAAACATAACTTGAAATTTGAGAAGAATTATTTTTTTTGTTAGTGAAATATTATTCAAAATGCTTTTTTGAAAAAAAATTATTAAAAAATATTTATTAAAAAAAAATCTTGGAAAAGATTTTTCCCTTTGCACATTTTTAGTCATTGGATTCATCTCAGTGAGATGATCACAATGGTATATTCTATTGCTACACTTTTTTGGTGTCAAAAATTTTCACCCTAGTATGCAAAAATAATCATTAGATTTGTCTTGACAAGGTGATCTTAATGATACCATCTCCTGGTACATTTTTTTGGGTTAAAAACCCTCCTAGGGTTTTTGCATGGTGGGTCCTAATACTTGGGGAAAAAAGGTGTGGTTATAAACTCCTAAAACTCCTTCTAGGGATAGTATGGTATCTAAAACTTTAATCCGACGATTTCTCAACTTTAGGCTGACATAAAGGTCTTAGTGCAGCAAGATGAATTTAATACAATTTAAACTAATATTTTAGGGATGAATAGAGAGACTAATGGGGTAAACTCTAAATTTCATGAGATAATTATGCAATTGGCTACCATTTCATCTCAGTTACAACTAAATAACTATCAACTTCATCCTTCGGGTCCTCCTCCTCTCAACACTAACAACTCCAATCCTAGTGTGAAATTGATGTTGACAAATGTGGACTTACACAAGTTTGATGGTAAGGATACTCTCACTTGGATTACCCAAATTCATAATTTATTTGATTTGCACCAAACTCCTAGTTCTCAAAAAGGGAAAAGTGGCATCTCTGTATCTAGAACATGAATAGTTCATTTGTTATCATTGGTTATGTGCTCTAGAAGAAAAAAATGGCACTCCTTATACATGGTTTATTTTAACTAATGATTTTTGGCTCATTATTAGAATAATTTCTTTGATAATTACTTTAATCAATTATCCAAACTATGTCAAATAGGAACTATGAAGGATTATATTCATCAATTTCAAAATCTATCCTTATAGGTGGAAGACATCACTGAGGCAAATTTAACTAATCATTTTTTGGGTGGACTTAGAGATAACATTATATTTTAGCTTTAGATTTTTAATCCATCATCTGTATCAAAATTTATCCCAAGGGCACACATGGTAGAAGAAAAAGAGAAGTTCAAATGGAAAACTTTCACTACTAGTCATGATCACACTTTTCTAGCACCATCATTTCCTCAACCCACTAGATTGACACCTCAATAAATTAAGGTTAATAAATCCAAATGGTTGTGTTGTGGTTATGATATAAAATGGATCAAAGGATATCATTATGATAAAAAAAATTATTTTATGTCAAAGGTACCAATGAGGATGCAGATGATGAGGAGGCAATTGGTGAGGATGCAAATGGACCTATGGTGGAATATGAAGACTCTCAGCCTATTATTTACTATCATTCCCTTTCAAGTATTAGTACTCCCAAAAATATTAAGGTGTTGGTTTCCTTAAGGAATATAATATCACTATATTGATTGATATTAGGAGCACACACAATATCAAAAATAGTAAGTTGGTTGCTCGTTTAAATTATTTCATTTATCCCAATCTAGAATTTTAGGTCATGATTGTAGATGGTAACACTGTCACTTATTTAGGAAAATTCCATAGTAATAAGCTAGCCATGGGAGACTAACTTCTATATTATACTATGTTTATTAGTATCATGGGTGGAGCTAACATTATTCTAGGAGTACAATGTCTCACTACTTTTGGAACTACTGAGATGAATTTCTAGGAATTATTCTTGCACTTTCATTCTAAGGGAAGGACATTTGAGCTAAGGGATTAAGGGATAAATCTCCAAAAAAATTTAGCTCCCATAAAATGAACAAGATTATTGAAAAGGGTGTTGAAGGATTTATGGCTTTTTTTTCCATTAAAGTCTAGCTAACTCATCCATCTACACCTCATAATCTACAATAAGTGATTGACACACATTATGTTGTTTTTGGTGACATGCCAAAAGGACTTCCACCTAGTTTCATGCATGATTATGCCATAAAAATTATTCTTAGTAGTACACCACCAAACATCAAGACATAGAGGTATCCCTACACCTAAAAAAGTGAAATTAAAAAGATGGTATAGGAGATGTTAGATGTAGGAATCATTCTTCACAACCAAAGTGAATATTCTTTGCTAGTTATCATGGTGAGAAAGAAAGATGACACTTAGAGGATGTGACCTAACTATAGAGAGTTCAACAAGTACACTATCAAAGATAAGTTTCTTATTCCTATCATTGATGATTTAGTAGATTAATTGAATGGTGATCTTTATTTTACCAAGTTAGATGTGTTCTGGGTATAGTCAAATCTAGATCCATGATTATGACATACCCAAATTAGATTTTAAAAATGATGAGGGCCATTATGAGTTTATGGTTATGCCTTTTGGGATAACTAATGCACCATATACCTTTCAAATTTTGATGAATACTATTTTTAGGCCATTTTTCAAGGAAATTTATTCTAGTATTATTTTATGATATCCTCATTTATATTAAAAATTAGGAAGACCATTTATAACATGTGAAACAAATACTCTCAATTATGGAACAACATTAGTTATATGCCAAACCTTCCAAATGCAATTTTGGAGCTCGTGAGGTTGAGTATTTTAGTCATATGGTTTCACAAGAAGGAGTGAAAGTGGATCCTAAAAATTAAAACAACAATGGATGGACCTATTCTTAAGACACTAAAGAAAATAAGAGGATTTATGGAGACAACTAGTTACTATTATAGGTTTGTCAAAATTATGGTAGCACTATAGCCCCACTCCACTCTTTGTTGAGGAAAGACTCCTTCTAGTGGACTAATATAGCTAGCAAGGTATTTGAACAATTGAACTAGTTATGTCCACCACTCTAGTGTTGTCCACTCCTAATTTTTCTAAAACTTTTGTAGTTGAATGTGATGTATTTGGATATGGTATGGTGTTGTTCTCATAAAAGAATACAAACCACTTGAATTATAAATTCTTTAACTGAAGGGTAAAAATTGACTCAAGCCCATAAATGAGAAGAAAATGATGTCCATTCTACATGTAGTCAAATAATGGAGACCTTATTTGATGGGTCATCACTTTCAAGTAAAAATTGATGATGATAGTCTCAAATATTTTTTGGAACAATGATTTTCATCAAAGGAAAAATAGAAATGGGTAACTAAGATGTTAGCTATGATTTTGAAATATTATACAAGAAAGGAAAGGAAAATGTGGTGGTAAATGCACTATCTAGGAGGGATGAATCACTTGAGTCATTATTATGTGTTATGACCATTTTACATGTAGATTGGTTAGAAAAAGCAAGATCAAAATAAGAAAATGATATTGTTATCCATGATTTGATCTAGAATATTTGGAAAGGTTTAAGTGGATTTGAAAAAGTCACATGGAATGGTAATGAATTATGATATAAATATAAATTATACCAATGTAAGATTTCTCTTCTCAAATTAAAAATCCTTCAGGATCTTCATGCAACTACACTTGGGAGTCATTCAGGATGTTTGAAAACTTATCATAGAATCAAGTAAGATGTTTTTGGGAAGGAATCGAGGGAGATGTCTATAAATATGTGGCTAAATTTATGATTTATCAACAAAATAAAGGTAAAACCATCAAAACCCTAGGACTTTTGTAGCATTTATCCATCCCTAGCCAGTGTTGGGAAGAGGTGTCTATGGATTTCATTATAGGGTTACTAAGATCTAATGTTCAAAATTGTATCATGGTTATTTTGGATCATCTCAGTAAGTATACTAATTTTTATTCTTTATCAAAACCATTTTTTATTAGTACATTATCTTCTACTTTTTTGAATATAGTTTAGAAACTACATAGTACTCCTAAGATCATTGTTAGTGATAGAGATCCAATTTTCACTAGTAATTTTTAGACTAATTATATTTTCATGTTCAAGTACCAAGTTGGCTCATAGCTCATCCTATCATCCTCAATGAGATTGTCAAATTAAGACAATCAATAAATGTCTAGAAAGATATCTCTATTATTTTGTTTTTGATAAATAGGATAAATGGGTTCATTGGTTGCCACTTACTAAATGGTGGTATAATACTTATGTTCATATTTTTTCCAAAATGTCTCCATTTTTGGCATTGTATGGATACCACACTCCATTCATCACTTTAACCTTAAAGGTTCATCCTAAGGTTCTTGTAGTTGAGGAACATATTCACCATCAATAGGAGGTCTGTGTAAGTTTTTTGTGAAAATTTAACCATGGACCAAAATCACATGAAGTAATAGGCAGATCAACATAGGAGTGAGCATAATTTTGGCATTGGTTATTAGGTATTTTTTCACTTTTATACATATAATGAGATGTCCTTGAAGTAATATAAAAAGGATAACAAGTTGTCCCTTAAGTATTATGGGCCTTATCAGATCTTGTAGAAAATTGGTAGTGTTGTGTACAAGTTATAGTTTCCTTATATTTGATGTTTATAAATGATGTCTCTAAGGTGAAAAAGGATGTTTATGAGGTATAATGTGTTTTATAATTACAATTACAAAGTTTTATTCATTGATCTTTAGTGTTCTTACATGGTTCTTCAGTCTTTGACTTATTGAGGCAATTGATGGATGATATTGATGGTAGAGACCCTATCGGATGTTATAAGTGATAAAATTTATTATGGAATTAAATGTAATTAATCATAATAGTTATATTAATGTCTAATATCAAGTAGTAATTCTGATAGATAAGGCTAAGTAAGAAATTAGTTGATGTCATATTTCACATGTGTGAAGGTCTCAGGAGTATTTTGTTAAATGGATGGATTCCCCTATGAAAGGTGATCCTATGGTTCAAATTTAAGGTCATGAGGCTAAGAGTAGAAAGTTTTGTTAAGGTGAAAATTTGTCTTCTTATTTATAGTTCACTAAGTTCCCATACTTATCCAAATTTTCATTATCGAAGATCTATGGTGAGCATTTAATCAGATAATAGATCTGATGGTGAATATTTAATATAACTAGATAAGGATCTAATAGAGAATGTAATATTTTTAGATAGTGATAAATGGTATGTATTGATTCAATATTTAAAAGGATGCTCATAAGGCATGTGGGGTTGCCAAGTGGCAGAAGTTCATTGGAGTCAAATAGTCAATTTACTCAAAAGGCACATGAGGGTACCGAGTGTCTTAATAATGAAAGTGAGGATATAAGATCAGTGGTGATAATTTAAATATAAATACTAGGATAATACTAAGGATATAAATGGATCATGTTTTATGTAGCTACCAAGGGATATGAGATGAATACACAAGTTTGCAATGTTTACATTACATAGTGACCATTGGCATTTGAATTAATGAAGGAAAACTAGTCTACAATGTTTAAGAAATAACTTTTTATATATGCATAATTTTAAGGTGAAGTAAAAATAAAAATTATGAATGAATTCATGATTAGTCCATAAAAAATTATTTTAAGGTTTTAATATTTTTAAAATTTACTATATTAAACCCCAAATTTGACTATAGGTTTGACCATGTTCTGCAAGTGACCTGAGAAAGATAATTGAGTTGCTCTTGATAGTATTTTGATGTTTAAATATGAAATAAATATTGGATATTTTTTAAAAATTCATTTAAAATATATATTTTTATTATTTATGTTTGAACAATTCATATTTAGTATGAAAAATTACTTAGAAGTTGATTGTGTTTGTTGAATGCACTCACAGATTGAGTGATCATGTTGCAAGAATGAGTTAAAAGAGTTATGAGAATATATAAATAATTAAATGAGTATTGAAATGTTTTATAAGTATCAAAGGATTATAATAATTCATTATTTATCATTATATTCCCCTAATTAGATATGGGGAATCAAAATGGTTTGATTGTATTTTGATTATATGTGACTACTTTAAGTGGTCATCATAAGAGAGTTGTTTTGAGTTCTAAGAGCCTAAGTGAAGGTGGAAAATGGACATGGAGATGTTTAACATGTGATGTATGATATATTAATGAATTTTTTTGAGTGTATTATTTTATAAAAGTGTTTTATGCTTTAGTTCTATATGATAAACTATTTTGTGTTTCTAGGCTTTTTGGTGAAGCAGTCTAGAATGGCTTGGTTCAAGGTATGATGTTGCATTATAGGTGACATAGATCTATGTGCAAGTAAAAAATTGAATATTTGAGCTATATTTGATATTTTTTAATCATTGGTATAATTTGAAGTTAGTCCAATAGTTTTCAAGTGTGATGTGTGGATGTGAAGGCCTAATTATTTTAGGTCTCACCAAGACCTAATGGTGGTTTGGGGATAAAGAGGTAATAAAAAACCTATGAAGAGTGTGGTTCTCACATGTAATATGTGTATGTAACTATGTTAATTTTATCTTAAATGTGTAAATCATATTAGATAAACAATATGGGTTAAAGGAAGAGAGTGGTATAAGCACAAGCTTTGATTGGACTAATTGAGTTAGTTGTGGTTGTGAAAGTATTGAGCCAAGCAAAGGAGATAAACTTTGAAATATAAGGTACAGGTCATTAAGGACCAATAGAGATTAAATAGGATCAGTCATGATTATCTGATCATGGTGATGATGGTGAACACATAGGTCATTGGACTTAATAAGCCTAGAAGAGGCAAATTGAGCGAGTAAGCGCTAGAGGCCGATTGAGTGAGTGTGATTAGTGAATGCATTAAAGAGAAGAGTAGGTTGAGGATTATGTGCATGACTTATAGGTCCTATTTATAATGTTGTGATATATTTATTGTGGTTTTTATGATTATGTATGTTCTAAGAAGTGGAGAGTGATCCAAAATGGATGTTTTGGATTCATCGCTTGTGTGTGCAAGTGTGTGAGAGTGTAAAGGGGAAAGAGAGAAAGTAATAGAAGACCATCATTAGGTGTAGAAGACATTGGCTAAGAATTTGAGATTATATAAATGTATATGGGTTGGTGCTTGGTTTCCTATGGGGTTGGTTCCTCTTTGTGGGATGAGTGTTCCTTAATTAGTTGGTATTGGTCTAAATGTTGAATCTTGTCTTTATAAGACTGTAGTCCATATTTCAAGGTTTAATGGGTTTATTCCCCAAGAGGGTTTCCTATATATATCATGTGTTATGTGTTTGATCTTTATATATCTTTCTTGTTCATTATAATGGTTAATTTGTATGAATCATGATTATATGTGTTGAATGTTTAAAATTTAGGAATTAAATTGGATTATTTGGCATCATTGATTCCCCCCTCCCCTCTTAGTGATTGTACTTATAAAAATTAGTATTAGAGTTAGACATTAGTTATAATTTTAATCACTTAAAGGTTATCTAAGCTAAAATATGGGTAGAAAGGAAAGTTGTTTAAAAAAAACATCATGGATGATGAAAAAGTTTGCCATGACACTGGAGAAGAAGAAGTGTTCTATGATAAATAAGAAGAAGAAGTTGATCTAGAAACTAAGTTATGGGTGTACTTGGTGAACTAAAGGAGAAAAATAAGAGGAATCATAAAATGAGGAATATGATCAAAGGTCTTGAAGCACAAGTCGGGTCTCTTGAGGGGAGTTTGTCAAGTAAGTGTATAAGAGAGGAAAAATAAAATAAATAACTAATCAAGTCTATGGAAGAGAAAGCATGTAGATTGAAGGATGAAATGGATAAAGAAGCTAAGGAGGATAAAAATACCATAAAAAATCTCAAAATTTAATTAGAGGCTACATGTTCAAGCATGAGAGATAAAGAAGATGAATGTATTCAATTGAAGGATAATCTTGTTTCCCTAAAAGATGAGCATGAAAAGTTCATAACCAAGATAGGCAAGATTGAAGAAGAATAAAAAAGATTATAAAAAGGCAAAGAGGATGGTATAATGAAAAAAAACAAGTCAAATTAAGTCAAAGACAAAATGAATAAGTCAATCAAAAAACCAAATGCTTTAAGGTATGCCAGATATTTTATGGTCCATTATTTTATTTGTCATCTTGTTGGTTATAAGGCAAAGGATGGTGTAAGAAGAAGCAATTACTCAAAGGGATATTGCTATCATATTAAAAAAAAAGGAATGGAAGACATTGTTTGTTATAATTGTCAAAGAGTTGCTCACATTGATAGGTTTTGCAAGTAAAGACCATAGGCTCCTAGAGTGCAAGAAAGAAGACAAGCTAGATAGATTAATGAAATGAGATATTCATACCAGAGTCATTTTTATGCATCTAATCAGTTTGGACATACTGCTAAAGAATGTAATAGGAGAATAAATTACTTAAACAAAGATCACAATCATCATCAAATAAAAGGTATGAATGATCTGCTTTGTTTTATATGTCATAGAGTTGGTCACATTGCTAGATATTGAAAGAACAAGTTGAATGATTTTTCAAAGCAAAATAAGGTGTATGGAGATCTTATTATGAAAGGAAGAGGTCAAACATAGTTATGGAGACCTATATATATTAGAAGAGACCAGTTTGAGATCAAAGATGGTTTGTTTGCCATGATAGACATGAAGGAAAGTGAATATTTTCTATTGTCTACATTTGTTGACAAGTCTAATGTAAAGAATTAAGTTAAGGATCTATTCAAAGATAATTTGGTGATGAATTAGGAGTACAAGTAAAATGAGAGTATGGAAATATGGGAGTCTCCTAAGTTTTGGGAATTTTAGTCTCACTATGTCAAAGTGGTGTCTCTCTCTAGGCTTTGAGAAGACACTTTACAGAAAGAGGAAGCATGATGGATGCTTGTTGGGTCTTGCCTAGTGTTGCATGATAAGAAATCCATGAAGGTAGTCACTGATGTAGAGAATGATGTGTTTGAGGGCTATGATTTTGAAGATATGTTGTAGTAGAATAAAAGTATGAATGGAATCATATTTCATCCATAGTTGGTCTCTTGAGATAGCTTGATCTAGTTTAGTGCCTTGAAAGTACTTTGGTTTTTTATTTTAGGTAAGTCAATCTATATTGTGTTTGTTCTTATTGTTCTTATCAGTAGTATGATAACTCCTGTGATAGGAATTATGAGTCCTATAAATTTAAAGATTATTATAGATTTAGGCAGAGTTCACTTTGGTCTCTTGAGTATGATATGATTTTTAACATGTATATTGTGATCAAGATGTGTCAAGGAGAAGACTTTGGTTGTATATGTGGTCATGATCTAAGGAGGGGGGGGTATTTTTGAGATGATTCAGATTAATAAGCTTGTGTAGTTTTGTATGCTTCATTAGATCAAGTGGAGCTTTCAGCTAAAGGTGTGAAATCAAGGATGATAAGTTTTTAATATATTTTATTGCATAGAATAATGAAGACAAGGTTGATATGGAGTATGAGGAGAATGTGTTGTCATATCTTTCATATCATGAATAATTTCTTAGAGTTATATATATGACAAGTTTTGTTTATCATAGAGTTCATAGTGTTTTGAAGATGATATATTTCCATGAGAGTACTTTGAAAAAGGTTCTAAACCATCATGGCTTGTGAAGGATAAAGAGATACTATTTTGAGATCCATATGAGATTTATTAATGTTTGATTCAGTGGTTTAAGTTGATCTAATAAAGATATGAGATGTATTGGTGGTTTCATAAAGACATTGACTAAGTGTGTATAGTGTTGAAGAGTTACTAGCAAATCTAGTCTGTGAAGAAATCATTTAGAAGATATCATGATCTAGGAGGAGCGTGGAGTTAGGGGGAAAACTTAGATAGTTTGAAAGGCTTGAATATTTGTGCATGATGTGAGGGGGAACATATGTGATATGTTCTATTCATGGTGAATATATGAAGAAGTTTTATATAAATGTGAACTCAAGCATGTTGAGATGATGACTTGATCAAACCAAGTAAAGTTCTTTGATAATATATTGAATCTTCATGCATAAACAAAGGGAAACTTTGTAAATGGTCAGGTCCTAAAATTAGAGGTATATGTAGTATAATCTTGAAGATAAAAGATAGTTAAGATCAATTGAGTTTGGTTTGTCAAAGTGTATGAGGTGACTTGGCGATGTTAGAATGTTGTCATAATCAATTTTTGGTGTTTTGGCATGTTGATTGTTGTATTTTTTTAGAATTGAAAGTTATCAAGATGTCTTAGTGGGATAGAAAGGTTTGATCTCATTCATGTGGGTTATAGGAGACTTCAATTTTTGAAGTTATTTTGTGTGCAATTGGAGAATTTAGTTTGTTCTCAAGTTTCCTAGTTTAAACTTAAGGGTATGCAGGTCAAAAAACCATGGTATAGGAAGTATGGGTTCCCAAAGGATTATGAGCTCAAAATTTGATCTAGAAGTGTGTATTCATGACTCTAGGTGTGAGAAAATTTTCATAGATGGGCATTGATCGAAAGGTGATGTGTTGACCAAGTTTCTGTTGTAGACCTAGTGCTTTTACTCATATTGGAAAAATGGTTTCCCTAATAATTTTAGATCTAAGGATATTTAATCAGTTGGAATGGACAAATGGGTGCTCAAAACATCTTTCACAGTCTTCTCTAAGTGCATGGTTGGTTCTAGGTAAGAGGATTTATGCAAATAGAGGGTTAACTGGCTAGTAGGATTGTGAAGGAAGCATGTTGTAGAGGAATATATGAGTCTTCATTTTGTTTATACATGAGGGGGCATATGATAATACTCCATATATAAAATTTCAATCCATGAAATTTCATACATAGAAATTTATGGGCTTTGCAAGGTCTAGGTAGGGCTATAAGGCCTCTAAAATATGATAGTATGAAGAAGTGGACATTTTGGCAATTTTATCAAAAATACCAAGGTGATAAAAGGGTTACTAAGCTTAGGTGACTTATGGGGAGTCCCTCTTAATATTTTCAAGGTAATTTCAAGTATTTTCTAATGTTCATGTATGTTTTATCTTCATAAAAGTTATGCATGCTAAAAAAAGAGTGTAGCCATGGAGTTTGTTTAAGATTCTCAACATAAGAGGTATACATAATGTTAGGGAGAGTGTGTATCATATTTTAGAGATTTTAATTTCATTTTATTGGTTATTAAAGTCTTTTTATGTCCTCAATATCAGAAAATGAGCCCACTTTCTCATTTTGTCAAAGGGGGAGAAAGTACTTGAAGAGAGAGAAAGAGACTAATTATATTATTTGTATTGGTATTTGAAATCAATGATAAAGGGGTATATTATTTTAGGTTTGTAAATGATGTTTAAAATGTGACCAAGGACGTTGATGAGGTTTCATGTGTGCTAGAATGATAATGATAAAGTGTGCTTTAATGAGCTTTAGTGTTCCTGCATAGTTCTTCAATGTTTGACTTAGTGAGTTAATTGGTGGATGATATTGATGGTATGGACATATTGAGTAAACCATATGATATTTTATGAGAAATTTTATTTCTTATGGAAGTTAATTTAATTCATCATCATAGTCATCTACATGTTTAATTTCAAGTAGTCATCTTGACAGATAATGATGAGTAAGCAATTTGATGATGTTATATTTCACACATGTTAAGGTTTCAATAGTAGTTTCATATATGGATGGATTACACTATGAAATGTGATCATATGGTTCAAATTTTAATTCATGAGGTTGAGAATATAAAAATTAATTAAGGTGCAAAGTTGGCTTTTGAGGTAGTGTTCACTAAGTTCCCATAGCCAAATTTGCATTATCAAAAATCTATGGTAAACATTTAATCAGATCATAGATATAATGACAAGCATTTAATATGAATAGATAAAGATATAATAGAGAACATGGTATTATAAAATAGTGATTAATGGTGTGTATTGAGTCAATATGTCAAAGGATGCTCATAAGGCATGTGAGGCTGCCAAGTGGCATAAGTTCATTGGAGTCAAATCGTCAATGTGCTCAGTAGGCACATGAGGGTGCTAAGTGTCTTAATCATGGAAGTGAAGATATAATATCAATGGTGGTAGTTGAAATATAAATATTAATATACTCCTGAGGATATGAATGGAGTGTGTTTTATCTATATTCTATGGGAAATGAGATGAAGACATGTGTCTGCAATGTTTGCATTACACAATAATCGTTGGTATGTAAATTAATGAAGGAAAACTAGTCTGTAATATTTGAACCATAAATTTTGATATATACATTATTTAAAGTTGAATTTAAAATAAAAACTTTAAATTAGTTCTAGACATATCAATAAAAATTTATTAAAAGGTCTGAATGTTTGCACAATTACATATATTAAGCTTCAAATTTGAATGTAGGTTTGCCATATTCTATAAATGACCAAAAAAGGATAACTCGGTTGTTTTTGATGTTATTTTGATTTTTCAAGATGAAATAAATATTTTATATTTTTTTAAACTTGATGAAGTTTGTGTGGATTATGGAGGTTTGACTGATCCATATTTAGTATGAACAATTGCTTAGAAGTTGACTATGTTTGTTGAATGCACTGGCAGATCAAGTGATCATGTTGAAAGAGTGCATTGGAAGAGTTTTGAGCATAATTAAAGAATAAAATTATTATGGAGATGTTTTATAAATACCAAAGGCTTATAATAATTCATTAGTTATCATGATATTCCCTTGATCAAATATGTAGAGTCAAAATGGTTTGACTATATGTGACCAGTCTGAGTGGTCATCATAAGAGAGTTATTTTGAGTGTTTAGAGATTGAGTGAAGGTGAGTAATGGACATGGATATGTTTCATAGGTCACGTATGATCTATTAATTAATTTAGTTGAGTTTATTATTTCATAAAAGTTTTTGTATGTTTCAATTCTATATGACAGACTTTTTTATGTTTTTAGGCCTTTTGGCAAAATAATATAGAATAGCTTGGTTCAAGGTATGATGTTGAGTTAAAAGTGACATAGACCTATTTGGAAGTAATAAATGGATTATTTGAGGTAGGTTTAATATGTTCTAAGCATTGGTTGAAGTTGAAGGTGGTCTAAGATTTTGCAAGTGTAATGTGTGGATGTGAAGGTCTAATTATTGTAGGTCTCACCAAGACCTAATGGTGGTTTGGGGATAGTGAGGTAATGATCAAACTATGAAGAGTGTGGTTATCACATGTAACATGTGTATGTACCTACATTGATTATGTTTCAAATATGTAAAGCATAGTGGCTAACCAAGATGGGTTAAAGGAAGAGAGTGGTATAATTACAAGGTCTAATTAGACTAATTAAGCTAGTTGTGCTTGTGAAATTATTGAGCCAAGAAAAGGAGATAACCTTTAGAAGAGAATGTATAAGTCATTGAGGACAAATAGAGAGTGAAGAGTATTAGTCATGCTTTTCTTATCAAGGTGATTAAGGTGAACACATAGGTCATTAGACCTACTGAACCTAGAAGAGGCAGATTGATCAAGTAAACCCAAGAGGTTGATCAAGTGTGATTAGTGGATGGATTAAAGAGTAGATCAGATTGATGATTGTGTGAATGAACTATAGGTAATGTTTTTTATGTTTTGATAGATTTGTCATAGGTTTTTGGTTGTGTATGTGCTAAGAAGTGAAGAGTGATCCAAAAGGGGTGTTTTGGATGCATAAGTCCATAATTAGGTGTATAAGACATCAAATTAAAAGTGGAGATCAGATCAAGGTAGTTGGGTTAGTGCTTGGTTTCTTAGGTGGTTGGTTCTTCCTTGTGGGATGGGTGTCTCACTAAATTAAGGGATGGGTGTTCCTTGATTAGTTGGTATTGGTCTAAATGTTGAAACTTGTTTTTATAGGACTATAGTCCATATTAAAGGGTTTAGTGGGTTTCATCCCCTAAGAGGATTTCTCACATATATCATGTGTCACGTGCTTGATCTTACTATATCTTCCTTGTTCATTGCAATGGTTAATTTGTAGACATCATGATTATATGTGTTGAATGTTTAAAAGTTAGGAATTATATTGGATAATATGGCATAAATGATTAACCCCCTACCCCCCCTCAATGATTATTACTATAACACCTTCATCTACTTTCATACATCTAATATTTCATGTATCATGCCTGGATAAAGTCATTAGACATAGTGTTGTTACTCAAACTGAGTTACTTGAATTAGATGAGGAAGGGAGATTTATTATTGTTCTTGAGGTGATCCTTAAATTATGAACTAAGTAGCTATATTCTAGAGAAATTAGAGAGTGCATGATAAAATAAAAGAGTCTTCCATGTGAAGATGCCACTTGGGAGGATGAATCCTTTGTGTAGCAACATCTAGAGTTGATGAAACATTGAGGATAACATCATTTTTAAGGGTAGGGGCATGATAAACCCTTAAAATTTGGTGTGTCTATGGATATGTGTGACCGAATTATGGCTTACATACCTCTTTTATATTCTTCTTAAATTTCTCTATGTTGTTAATTAGGTTAGCCTATTGAATATCCATGGTGAAGTAGATTATATATAGGAGGTAGTGGTTAGTCTTTCATCATCATATCAAGTATTTTTCTCTTATTGCATTGTTATGAAGGTTTCCCCCTCAAATTGGCTCCACTATATTATCTAGTATTATTCTCTGATGTCAATTATTACTATGTGATCTATTATAATTGCTTAATCTATGTGATATATAATTATCTTGTTTGAACATCTAAGTTATTTCACTATAAAATGTCCTTTATTTATGTGTTTATGTTGTCTATCACTAGTCATTTAAGACATGTAAATTTAATCCATATGCACTCTAGTGTTAGCTATAAGGAATGAGTTGACTAGTAAACTTGTTTTAATTTTCCAATTGACCAAGAAAGGCCCTTGTGAGTTGATCACAACCAAATTACTTTATCCAAAACTTAATTCTAACTATATTTCCATTATCAATCTCAAATATCACTTTATAAATAAATTCCATGTTTATTCAAAAGAGTGCATTAAGAATCTCCTTAAAAAGACTTGGGGAACCTTTTGAAGAACTTAAATGCTCAAAAATACCACTAATAGGTGGCCAACCTAATCAATTCACCTTACTAGTGTGCTTCTGAACTATGAGAAATTAAAGCTCTAAATAAATTGGATTTTCCATTTATATAGACATGTTATTCTCCCTAATTACTTGGGATATATTATGAGTTTGAACATTAAAATAAGTCTAATTTGAAATTCACAAGTGCATTTGATTTATGAATATCTTGTCTATTCCTTAATTTTAATGTGTTAAATATATTTTTAGGTACAAATGCCTACATTTAACAAGCTATTTTTATTTTTGAGGTTAAACTTATTGTCTTCCCAGGATAGTATAATATTTTTTAACAAGGTTTTAAAGGTTGTAATATATTGATAAATGACATGTTATTTAGAGGGATATTTATTTTAAAATCCCCACATTGTAATCTATAATCTAGAATAACTTATAGAGATTTTGAAGTAATCTATATATAGTGAGGTCAAAGTGTACTAAAAATAGGGGTACATTTTCTTGATTAACTATGGTACAAACATAAATTATAACGAATTTACCATTGATGCAACATGTTCTTTATTATGGTCATATCCCACAAAATAGGCATCTCTCCTAGCATACCCATGAGAAAATAAACTAAGGAACAATTTTAAGACTCATCCCCTTAGTGCATGAAAGTGATATTTATTGTTGAATGATAAAAACATAAAAACCATACAAATTAAACTAAAAATTAAATGTAAAATCTTTAAAATGAAGTAAATGGATAAGAAATGGTAATTTATAGACAAAGTAAGTGATGCTTCATAATAAAATGTATATTATAATGAGGAATATGAGGTAGCCTATTATAGTTGAGGAATTGCATAAAAGATCCCATATAAGAATCCACCTTAATATAGAAAAGGATGGATTTGGATAGATCAATAAAATCAAAAGTAAAATAACAGTCTATACGACATCTGTTATAGTTCTCCACCAATTTAACAAAATATCCAACCTAATTAGGCAAAAAAATGATATTCTTCAGGGATCACATCATAGGTGGTAGGTTATATAAATTAAGGCACATACAAGAAACTAAGATTACCAACTATTTTAAATTAAAAAAAGGGAACCAAAATTCAAATAAAAAACCATGGTTTTCAAAGAACCAAGGCCTAGAATTATATATAATGTCACAGTCCTCAATATAACTAAAGGTGATTTGAAATAATCCTTTGACTAGAAGATATAAACATGGAGCATATCACAAATTGATTAAAATAAAAGGAGGCCCAATGTTCAAAGTCAGTAATAGATAGGAAAATTCCATAAATTTTCCAAATAGGGGCCTACAACTTCTATCTATTTCGAAATCACAAATTGTCGAGTCCAAAAGATAAATCATAGGAGAAATATCTAAAAAGGACATATGAATGTATCTTAATAATAAAAATACATGATTGCAAGTGGAGAGATGCTGATTAATATATTTTATATGGTTTTTCAAATCCTTGGTAACTTGACCAAAATGAGCTCTAACCAAGGAGGGAAATTCTTCATTTGAAGAAGAGATCTAACTTCAAAAAAACTTTAACCAACAATGAAAGGGATTAGAGTTATTTATACATATTAGGATAAATAATTTACTAACATACCCTAATTCATCTATAAAATCCTTGGATGAAATATGAATATTTATTCCTAAATCATAGTACCACATCTCCCAATTGTCCTATAAAAAGATAATATCATGACCCAAGATTTTAATAAATTATAAAAATTAAGCTAGACACAAAAAATCCATAATGCCATGATAAAATGAGGACATAAATTTAGTAAAAATACATATAATTTAATGAATTAAAAACACATTTTCTGGATCAAAATGTTTCAAGTAAAAATAAATAATTCTTTTAATAGTTGAGACCTGAATTTGATGGTCGACACTGCTTGTCATAAACTTTTTTGTGGAAATTATCTATTCAATAATGTAATTAATAATTGAATATATCTCATAGTCAAACATGTAAATATTATAAATTAATATTAGTCATCTCACTAGTCACCTACACTCTATACATTCCTAATTCTCCCAGTCCTACCCATGTAATTTTCAAACCCTCCCAATGGCCCCACTAGATCTATTGTAGATAGTGAAGAGGCCGATTAGGATCTCAGCCCTATATCCATATGTATAAAGACATGAAAACCCTATATATGATAAAAACTAATGCAACTTCCAAGATGGTAAGCTTATTAGAAATTAAGAGTGTGAGAAACTATATGTAGAGTAATACATGTGAGAGAGTGAGTAAATACACTCGAAGATTTGGAAAAGATGACAAATAATTATATATAATAAAAAAGTCATGAGGGAAGAAACAAGGGAAATACCCTACTTTAGTTTAAAATAAAAAAATTAGAAAAATTGGTTGGTCTTTTTTTGAGATAGTTTACTCACCCAAGAAAGTGCCTAAATATGATTAATTCTAATTTATCCCTACCATGACACAACATATCTTGGATTTTGCAAATGAAGAGATTAAAATAGTCCTAAAAAATGAAGCATGGTTATCTTCTAGAGGCACTATATGTAGATTTGTCAATCACTGGATAAAACTTCTAAGTCTTCATGCCTAAATATCAAAGAAATGAAAACCTCTTCTGCAAGGTAAGTTCAAAATTTATCCTTGCATTAATAATATTTTTGTATTAGAATTTAGTTTCTTAAAGGATAAGGATTTGATTTATAATTATTAGTGGGATTTTGATCACCATTCCCCTAGTCATGAAACCATGGTTTACATACTTTAATTCCTTCATAGAATTATTCAATGTCAAGCTCATTCAGGATCATCTTCACCACCTCCCTCTCCAATTATGGTATAACATCTATTTGAATGAGATACGTAATACCCTAGGATAATTTATGAAAATTGACCTAATGACCTTTATGCACTCATACATGATATTTTCCATAATACTAGTCAATAGAGACACAACCAATAATCCTCCTATAAAAATGGACTTAAAATTTGAAGATCAGTTGTGAAATAAAAATTGTAACTATGAGGATTTATGAATTCTTCATTGCCACTTTTGTTTTGAGACTAGACGTTATCTATATACTAATAAAAAATCTAAAATAAATAAGTAAACCTCTTGGTATAAAGATTTTTTATTTAGTCGTCTTATTTTGAAAAAGGGTGATTTCTATAGAAAAGGATCCGACTCATATTCTAAATATATTTAATCCCATGACCCAAAGGAAACACCTCAATTGAAATGGGTCCCTCTAAAGTAAAGGAAGACACATTATAAATTTTGAACTCCATGTATGAAAATAAAGTCTTTAATGAAAGTCGGAAGGTTTCAAGTAAAATAGAAATTTTTATCCCTTATCCCCTAATTCAAAGTGATATGATAACTAAGATGGGAAAATGATGATAAAAATATGAAATGGGGACTCAAAAAAAGTCTTGTAGCTCACATAATCCCAATAAGGGTAGTATGCAATGTTGAAGGTCTGCTACATATGGATGGACAATTTGTGGAAGACAGGGAAATTTTTCATGAACTACTTGTTGATTTATATGGTTTTTTTGTTTCATTTTTTTGTGTTGTTCAATGTACTATAAAATTATTGATTTTTGGTTCGGTGTTATGTTCTTAGGTCTACTAGAAGAGGTATTATATGTAAACTTAAATGATTTCACTTTTTATCCAATGTACAAGGCTCTAGGACCTTTAAAAACCTAATTATTTACCTTATCAAATTAAAATAATCATTGATCACTTTATTGGTCATCTAAATGACAACATTAAACTTCCATCAAATAAGTTTTTCACATCTTGATTTTCTATAGAGTATCACTTCTAGTATTAAACCATATAGTTATGGTAATTTATTAGATTTACTGACTCATTAGGTGTACAAATTATTTCTATATTGGATTAATTTTATTTTAAATATTATTGAAAAGACTTACTATACATGGAAGTTATATGCTATCAATATGATGATTATACTCTCCAAATTTTTTAGGTGGTGTAAACATTTAAATTTACTCTTGTAGTCATATTCCTCAATACATGTAATAAAATAAAATTATGAAAAAAATATTGTGTTCAATGTTGGTTAGAAATATTTAGTGGGTTACATTCTTGAAGAATTTACAATATCTTTGTAAATTTAATGGTGTTTAAGCTATATATTAAATTGTAATTTCAGCCACCATATTAGTCACCAATGACCTTTATAAATATAGATATTAATACATTTTATATAATTTATTGATATGTTAATTGACATAATATATTAAAGTTTAATTCTTATAAATAACTATCAAATTGATGGATATAAAATTTTCAACTTTATTGATCTAATTTACACAATAATGCAAAAACAAATAAGAGGGTTAGCACTTTAGGATAAGAAAGAATTCATTCTTCCATTTACAATGTTATTATTAATTATACCATTCAATAATCTATTTTATCTTCCAATTTTGAGTTAATGATTTGGAAATATGTGTACTTGATAGAACAATGACTTGGTGTTTAATAAGATCTATTTATCCAATCAATCCAAAAAGGATGTTATTCAGAATCATAGGAATAATATTGCATTCATAAGATAAAAACATAATATATTGAAAATTAACATGGATGTGATATCAATATATAATTTTTGGTTACAATACATGGTTTATTGTTCCATTATATTATTGATGTAATCCTACTTCATTACCAATCTATCTAAAAACGTTTTAATTAAGGGTATGAGCACATAGATTCTATTTTCCCCCATAACTCTTACTATAATAATAACATTCTTAACTTTATGAGAAACACGTTATTTTAAAATAAATGTATTATTATGGATTAAATTAATATAATTGTTGATAATTAATAAACATTCCCAACCCCTTAAACATAAAAAGTGACCATTATGTAGATTATGAGAGTTGGAAATTAGTTTATTTTATTAATATTCATATCAAGAATGATAAATCTATAGAGAATATATAACATCTAACTTTTAAAACCTAAAAAATGTTTATTGTATTTATAGCATGTTGCATACATTCATTATCAAAAAAAAAAAGAGTATGGTTATTATTTTAATGAAAACATGTTCATAGTACCAAGATATTCATGTGAAGGTGAAAATTAATATAAAAATACAAAGACATCCCTTAATATCATGAATTGACATTAGAATTCTAAAAGTTAAAAATTATTCTTCTAGTATATTTAATAGCAACAATGTATGCCCAAACATTTAGTTCAACCATTGGATATGGACAACCTTGTATTGGTTTAACTATGAGAGAAACATCTCATTCCTTAACTCAATAAATACCATCCAAATGATATATTAACTTCCTATAATAATAATAATAATAATAATAATAATAATAATAATAATAATAATAATAATAATAAGAATAACAACAACAACAACAACAACAACAACAACAACAACAACAACAACAACAACAACAACAACAACAACAACAACAACAAGAATAATAATAATAATAATAATAATAATAATAATTGTTGTTGTTGTTGTTGTTGTTGTTGTTATTATTATTATTATTATTATTATTATAAGTACTTGATAACATGATGAAGGGGAGTAAAATCAGTTATAATTTCTTAAAATCAATATTTCATCAATATCTAAAATGATAAACATATCAAAAAATGGATTAAAAGCATCAATCATTAATCTTATGAATAAACTTGGTGAATTATTCAACCTAAATGGCATAGCCAACCAATCGTATAAAGTTTATTGTGTCTTTAATGTTTTTTTATACTCATGACCCTACCTAAAGTGAATCTAGTTATATCTACTTTTCAAGTAAATTATTTTTAAGTATCTCACTCTACTAAAGAAATCCATAAAATCATGCATGCATGGCAAAGGAAATCTTTAATTTATGGTAGTTTTGTTTATGGATGTGGAATCAGGGCATATTGTCCACTCTCCATTCTACTTAGGCATTAAAATTTGGTATGACACATAGGCCCAAACTTTCTATAGCTAACCCTTTATCCAGAAATAATTGAACTTGTATTTTCACCTCTTCATTCTCCTTCAGAGTCAATCTATGTGTTTCTTTGTTTAATAAAATCATACATGGAATCGAATTCATTTGAAAACTTATACTTCTCATTAGTCTAATCCATTTTCGATTTCATTAAAAATAATATCCTCAAGATCATTTAGTATATCTTCTAATTTGTGTTGAAGTAGTTCATCTAATATTGTGCATGTGTTTACTTAAGTTAGCTTAGAAATAAACACATAAGATTCACTCTGATCTTTCACCTCTTTCAAGAATTCCTTTACAAAAATTATCAAAACCTTTAAAATATTTGCCACTTCATCAAAATTATATCAATTGATATATTCTATTTATTTGTGTATCCATCATGTTATGCCTTATGGTCAAACTGCCAAGGCCTTCCAAGTAAAATATAACAAACATCCATAGGAATTATGTTTCATACAACTTCATATTTATATTTTTTAATTTTAAAACATACCCAACATTATTCATTCATGAGCTTCATGTACATTTATCAACCACACAACCTCATATGTATTTAGATGTAAAACACTCTTAAAACCAATATTATGCATTCTTGAGAAATAATATTATCTATACTATCACCATCAACAATCGATTTGCATTTTTTATGTCCATATTTGAAAATGGTTTTGAATACATATTTTTAATACAGAATAATTTTATACTCTTTAATAGTTTTTAAGAATAAATTATTCATCATGAGACATTATCCTCTAGTTTATGGTTCATTTGTGTCATGAATAAACATAATAGTCTCTTCATTTGTTTTATAGATATGTATAATTACCTCATTTATTATATTTCCTTAATTATGTATATGTGGACATCCAAATGTGCTATGTACATAATCACTACATATAAAACATGTAACATTGAATTCGTGAATTATACTTCATGCATAATATCATCTACATTTGAAATTTCCTCTACCTATCTACATATTAGTGTCATTGTGTTATGGGGTATTCATCTCAACTTATTGTGCTTGTGCAGAATAACACCTACCATGTCTTCCTTATTGTCCATGTCCACATCCACACTTAAATTTTAATTTCCTCATATTGATTATTATGTTTTACATAATAACATTTTTCCACTTTTATAGTGAACTAATAGGATTCTTTAATAGATTGTATTTTTATAATATCAAACTTATTTGAATTTCCACATAAAGCAGTTCACCCACCTTGATATATTTTTATCATCATCTTCAATATGACTCAATATGATATTAACATATAATAATCCTTAGTGTAATATTTCAAAACCTAATCCCTTTATAATGAATTTTGAATATTATTAAAAATTCTCATGTTATAATCCATAGGAATTAACATAGCCTTCAATTCATGATGAGTCTACTCCAATTCTTAATATTATATTTCCGTTTGCACAAAATTTCAATTTGATTAACTCATGTTAGATATTTAAAACTTTCATAATCAAAAAAATCACAAACTCAATAATCCATTCAATGAGATATTGATAACTCAAACTTGTAGAATAAATTCCAAGATTCAAATTTTATTTACTAGTCATTCTTATAATCAATCATAAGAATTGATATTCAATTAACCTCTTCTACATCCTGGTCTTTAACTACTTATTCTATGATTTCAACATCAATTTCAACATCTACCACTATAACACATCGACAGTACATTGTCTTCATAGCCTCCAATCGAGCCTGCATATCTCTCTTCAATACATTTAGGTCTGAAAGTAATGGCACTCTAGCCACTCTTGCCCATCTACCACCTAAGCCTCAATTATTTTCCATTTCCTTTGAAATATATATCAACAAATTCACATTTTTAACTAAAAAATTTCATTCAAATATTTTTTTAGCTAGTTTCTACCTATAGTCACAAATGTAAAAAGAAACAGTTGCCTATAAGGACTACAAATGTATTTTAATACCAAATGATACAACTATAGTTAGGGTCTCCCAATTAAGATATTGCTTAGATCACATAGCCCTCATATTACATAGTGGAATATGAAACAAAATACATCAAACATAAATCAAATTTTATTGGATTTAAAAATAAATAAATGGGATAAACACGATAACCACAATGATGCAAAAATATCACAATAAAATCCATTACAAGATTATATTTGTAGATCTTTTCTTGTTAACTTACATTCTTTACAAGTGTAGCCTAATTCTCATAAAAATAATTTATAATTATTCTTCATATATAATAATTTGGATAGCATCCCATGAACAAGTGTATGATCATGCATATATAAACACAAGATCCACCTATTTACATTAAGTTCTTTACATCCACTTAAAACATTTAACACATCTTAGTGTGCCAAAAATAGTAAATGTCTCTTACAATTCCAAGGTACCAACACATTATATCATAATTAATTATGACATAATACACCATATCCAATACCAAATGAATCCATATTAGCTTTCCATGACTTTTTTAATTGAATTTCAAATAGTCATTAATGACTCCTTTCATAACACATCATAATTATACATGCACCCAAACCAAGTGTGTACAAATAAAGTCATAAAAAATCACAAAAAAAAATTGGTCGAAAACCTTGAACTATTATCCTCATGCCCACTTAAAAAATTATTTTATATTCTTACATATTCCCAAAATTACTAAAAATTCATCACATGTATGCCATAATGAAGAGAAAAATCCTCCTAGAAAGATCATCAACTTTATTGCTTACATGGTGAAGAACCAAAATATGTAATGAATAAATAAACTCTATAAGGACCCAAATGAATAATTTACTACTAGATAAGATGTAAAAATATTATGGAATTGTTCCAAATTTTTTTACAAAATTGAGCTTTTGTAAAATAGTAACATTACTTCTTGCACAAAGATTTGTAAGCTTAATTAGATTAAAAAAATAGTTAGAATTGTATATAAAAAATGATACATGGAACATTACAAACATATGAAAAATTATAATTTAATAAAATATATATGAATAATCAAAAGCGAGACAAAATAATCCAAAAAAATTTTGTAATTTTTTTCATAAACTTAAAACAAAGACTTGTGCATAGTAAAAATATATGTGAAATCAATAGTTAGCCAAATTTCCTAGATTAACATTTTTTTGTTGATGAAAAATTACATATGAATTTATATGTTCCTAAATGAAATTTTGATAAAATATTACATGAAAAAATAATATATTATAAAATTAAATGAAAAATCTACTATTTCTTCAAAACACACCCTGATTATTCCAAGAATCACGAAACCTCTCTCTCTTTTGTCTTTTGCTCTACTTCTGCTTACACTCATGGCTCATTAATATTACCACCTTATGTTATTTTGGTGGAATAACATAGTTCACATTCATAATTTGGACTCAAAATCATCTCAATTATAAATAACACATCTATGTGAGTCATCTTTGTATGTTACACTTCACGTAAAAGTGAAGTTTTGACTTCCCAATTTGCATTTGAAACATGGCCCTCGTATCTCTTCTAGCTATCTTAGCCTACTATAGGAGGTCATATCAATAAAAATAAACTTATAATTACTAAAACATGTCCCATTTCTATGACCAAGTCAAAATGGTAAAGTTTCATATATAACACTTGGCCCTGAAATGGATTTTTCTTGTACCTATACTCATAGGGCATTCTTACCTACCTAATCTCTTAGATATTTATAGTTAATTTGATGGGTCACTTTATATTTAATGTCTATTATAACTCTAATTCCAACTCCATCCTATCTTCCTCCCTCATGTGGATAAGTTTCATGTTTTAATTTTCAAGCAAAAATGCATTTCAAGGCACTTATCTCACTTTCTAGGTCTTTAGTGCAAGGGTTCTCTAGCTTGATCGAGTTTATTAGTTTTCCCATATGGTGTAATTTCAATTATTATGCCATACCTACATGTTAAAACTACTCCACCATGTTCACCAACTCATTCAATCAATTTATATGTTTTGACCCCCTCTCGGAAGTGATTTCTCGATCCTCATACCATACTTTCAAAATTTTGCTCTTCTTAGTCAAAAACTTGCCAAATTATCCATTTGGGTCTTATTCATAATTATTATCTTTCCCTAACCAAATTAGGATTTTCATGCAATATTTTTTCCAATTTTTAATTCTTTTAGGTCCCTAAACCTAATCAATATTTGAAATCCTAAATAGGTATTATGGAGTATTGGTGTTGAGTTCCTTTTTTAATCAAAAATTTTGTTTTGAATAGGTCTATGGGAGAGGGGTTTATTATTTTTAAATTTTGGTGAGGATTTAAATCTTGACTATATCTTCAACTTTTTTATCAATTTTTTTGTGCTTAGTTTCCCCTATCAAGGTTCCACATGTTTCTCACATTTTTTAATCAAGGATGGATCCATGATTAGGTCAGGGACATCCCTTGATTGCATTTATAGTCCTAATCAGGGTGGCAATCCCCTATTACGTCTTCAAGGATTTCAGGACCCCCATCTAATTTGTATGAAAAATTTTGCCTCACATTTTCCTTGACCATGAGCCTCCATTTCTAATTAGGGTTTTATCACCTAAAACACCCAAAAACCATGGTAATCAAGCATTTAATCCCCTAATCCCTAATGTAGTTTTTAGTAATCTTTTAGTCCATTGATTACATAATTCAAACACATCTAGTTGAGCTAAAAATCCTATAGAATTAATTGAGGGTCTATAACCTGATTCGATCTATCCTCTGCCCATCCCCTTTTCCCACCAAAATAACTAGGCAAGTCATTCAAAAAACTGTGATTAGGTCTACATAAATTTAAAAGATGTCCCCTAGTTCTATTTAGACTTTCAAAGTCCAATTAGAATCATAGGGTTAAAATATGAATAGTAACATTAAAATATAACCCTAATGTTTTAAAATATATTTTATGTCTATACAAGACATTTTTGGGAAAACTTCAAATTTTTAGCATAACTTTTGATCCAGATGTCAAAAAATTTAAATTCTTGCATTATCAAAAATCTGGTTCCACCCTAGAAAAAATGATACCCTTAATTTTGATTGATTGTGCTTTAGATCAAAACATGTTTTCATTTTTGTTAGCTAAAACACTGTTCATGTTAGCTAAGCCACTTTTGGGACTTATTTTTGGTTTTGTTTTTAGGTTATAGTGAAAATGATAGGATTTGGAAGAAGAGGAGGAAAATAGGTGCATTAATGGTGGTAGCTAGGTGTTTTGGATGGAAAAATCCCTCCATCAGAAGATATAAACTCTATTTATTGGATGAATTTTATTATAAATGGGTTGGCTCATTTTTTCTCTACAAAGACATCATGGACTAGTAATTTATTTTTTAATTTTGATTTTATTTTTATCTCTCATTCTTGTTTTGTAGGGAGATATTATCAAAACTTGTATTCAGATAATTGATTGTAAAAATATATTCATGCTATGAAGATATATTATATTCAATACAGGTTGTGGAAGATTTGACATGCATATACTTTCATGTAAAATACTGTGGTGGTATTGTCTTCTCCTTCTAGATTTCCATCACTTAGATTTTGGCACTAGTTCCTATTGTGTTTGTGTAAACACTGGATAGATGAGGATTAGTTCATGGGTTGCATTCAATTGAATTTTTTAAATTTTTATCCTTTATCCTTCAATATTTTTATCTCTTTTCCCTTCTCTCTTTTTCATTTTATTTATCAGTTTTTATTCTAGGGTTTGAGTGTATGCAATTTGATATTCATGAATATCTTTATTACTTAGAGATATTTTCCATTACATATTATTGAATTGTTGAATCTTCATCTAATGTAATGGATTAGTAAACAATTCAAACTCTAATTTTAATGAAACCCTACACTTTTTAATTTGATATTCATGAATATCTTTATTACTTAGAGATATTTTCCATTACATATTATTGAATTGTTGAATCTTCATCTAATGTAATGGATTAGTAAATAATTCAAACTCTAATTTAATGAAACCCTACACTTTTTAATTTGAAATTAGATAAAACCAAATTGAATGCATGCTTATTTATTTTCAACACCCAGTTATAACCTAATCAAATAAAATTAAACACAAAACAAGCATCCTCAATTTACACTATTCAAGTACCCAAAATATGTTGGAACAAAATTTGAAATATGACATATTCGAATCAGTAAATGCCTCTTGAAATGGAATGATCAAAATAAACCACTGAATTAAGATCAATGTGACTAGACTAGGTAGATATAAGACTTAGGGAGATTCATATGGAATATCCTTTCAAGAGGATTTCTAGTGTATTTAAACCATTGGGACCCATTTGTTGTTGGCCATGTTAGAATGACCATCAAAATTTTTGGTGGTAGATGGAGGGTTGCCTCTTAAGCAAAAAATTTAAAACTTGAACACTTTATATCTTTTCCCAAGTATGTTTCTAATTTCTAAAACTCATAAACTAAATTTTAGATGCACTTATGGATTTTGCCTAGCTAGGTAGAGGGAGGCCTATGAACACTCCATAGCCTACTCATGACCTGCCCAAGTATCCCAATGATTTATTTTAAAAACATAAAAATGGTGGTATTTGGATGGTATAAGAAAACATTAAGTCATCCAATAATGCCATAATCAATACTCAAATCCAATACAAAAACATTTCCTATCATTTGTTTTCTTGCTCTTTTGATAGGGAAGCATATAATTGATATCTTGTCTTTGAAGATGGATGTATTAGCTCACTTGATATCTTTGAAAAAAATTTAATCCACCATTTTTGTATGCCCATTGATCCTATTTCCCTGTACTAATAATTTTCTATAACTTGTAAATATCCTAATGAATCTATTGGTGCAATCAATGTTCTCTTTGCCAAGTTATAAAAGAGGTTAAAAGGCCCATTCTTAAAAATAAAAGTGGTGTTTATTGATGTTTATCTCAAAACATTCAATCCCCTAATTAATATGTTTATCTAGATGAATCCATCCATACTCACATCCTTGACATTTAATTACCAAGAGGCTTTCACAATTGAAAAACAATCAATACCTCATGGCTATTGTGTAGACCCATTTTATCCTTTGGGACAATTAGGTGTTTACACCTATAATATTTCAATTTGCTTACTTCTAAGTCATCCCATTGGCCAATTTGTACCTCATAACAAAGCATTACCTCAAGTCTATGACCAATCAAACTTATTTGTGACAAACGAAAACCTTGTTGTTTATTTTAATACATGTATTTATCATAATTTTTCATGTGGATAGTAGGGTGTTTCTCCTTTATTTAGTGATGACATGATTTTTAATGGTTTTGATGATACAATGTCATTTATTACAGAAGATCCACAATAATAAGTGAATGAAATGGCCCATAAAATCATAGTCCAAAGTTCACCATTTGACATATATGGATGTATAAGCTAGACAAGTGTTGAAATGATCCTATTGATTGACAATGTACCATTCCATAAGCATGAACCCATATCTAAAAGTAATGATGAGGATGATACTGGTGAAGATAAAACAACAATTATTTTAGGTGACCTATTGGATGAAAATTATAATAATGGTGAGCTACCCACAAAAATAGAAGAGTTAAAAATCTCTTGTGATTAGGAAGAAGAAAAATTAGAAAAGTTGGAGTAGCTAGATCAAGAGGATGCATGATATGTATATGAAACATTCTAATCATATGTTGTTCTTCTTACACCTAATGAGCCAATTCAAGATGATAAAAAAAATCAATTAAAGTATTTTAAAACCCATATTGTTGTTGGAAATGAGTAGAATATATGAAAATAATAATGAAATTAGTTTTCCATATGAAGAAGGTGAATTGAATGAGTTCAAAATGGTAGATATCTCACCTTCATACAACCCTACATTTGATCTAATTAACATGAACATGAATGGTGAAGTCATGAGAGTCATCACCACTAAAGATCAACACTTGTACATTATCTATGATAGGTAAAAATAAGAAGAAAATAAGGTTTTCATCCTTACAATTGAATATTTGGATCACTTGGAGTATCCTAAAGAAGATGATTGTTGCAGTCATGTGCTTCTCATACTAGTAGAAATAGCCAAGATAGAAATGCATAACTATGAGAATGGTTTCCTTAATAATGAATAAATGACATCAGTTGAGGTATGAGTTAAGATATATTTATCTAATGTATCTCCCCACATACATCATCCACCAATCATAAGGCCATAAGATCCTTGACTTGGGAATAACCACTCTTACGCCTTTTAGATAATGAATATGAAAAAGAGGTGTTGATACAACACTCATTTTAGTATAGGAGTATCTAATAATGGATTCATTGATTAGATGCCATAAATAACATATCTCTTCTAAACTGGGTAGGCAAGTCTCCATGGTAAGTATTGATACCTACCCCTACCCCTCACCATAATTCATTATATGGGTAGAGATATTTCTCCAAAACTATCCCAAGTTATTTTTGTAAACTTAACTATAAGTACATAGCTAAATTGAACAAACTTAATTCATATTATTTAAATGGAAGAAATGTAAATAGGAATCTTTTGGATAGTGTTCATGAGTGTAGAAGTCAACATAGGCGTAAGCACATGTTGTCCCCTTGGTAGGATCTCTACTAATCTTCTCAAAATCTTGAATGCGAATGCATTCCATATCATATGTATAACTAGTAAGGGTATCTTATTACTTTTTGATGGACATTTCCCTAATTTATTGCTTCTAAAAATGAATTAGCATGGTAAGTTCCTATAAATACATTATTTCTTCCCTTTCCTACTTAGTTTTCATTTTCTTTCCTACTTTGTTGTTATTTTAGTTTGTTTTTCCTACTTTTCCCACTTTTTCATCATTACTTTGGCCTTGTTGCTTGTCTCTTTTTTTCGTAGTCCACCTATTTTGACTTGTAGGTTCCCAAGTTGGTTAAAATAATAAAATAAATGAAGGCATGTATGTAGGTAGCTTAGATGATGTTTTGGTGCATAAGTACTATGAGTAGTTTATACCTTTAAGTTATGTTTTTGAGTCAATTTCAAAGGTATAGCTATCATGTGTGTTCTAAATTTGTTTTATTGGGGTAAGTTTGGGTAAAACTCTATGATCAATGAAGACATTCTATTGAAACCAATCATAGAATTCACATCTTAGTGCTTTCAAGGTTTGCTTGGACAAACCTACTATAGTGAAGATCTAGGGTGAAAAGTATATAGTCCTACCTTTCACTTACTATAGTAAACCCCAAACCTAAATCTAGATGTTAAATATAAAATATAAATTAATACAAGAAAAGAAAAGAAAAGTCAATATCTAAAAAACTCACTTATGGTTGATTCGAGTAACTCCACCACATGCTTTCCATCCTAACTAGAAGTGGAATAAGGAATTGAATAGGATCAGAGGCAACTCCATTAGGGATATAAATTCCCATCATTTAGAAAACCAATGTCCATGAAACATTCTCAAGGTAGGATTCACTATCTTGATGATTAGATATGTAGTGGCTAGTTTTTGTAGATCCTAAAAAGTAATAATTTAACTCATTTTCACATGTATAATTAATGATACTATCTAATTTGATATTTTAACTTGTCATGTCTTCTCCTCTCTCAAATCTATTCATGTTCCATGCATAGTCTCAAACAAATATTATAGGTTCATATACATGTTTCTATTGTTTTAAAATACTCATGAGTATTTTCTAATAGAGTTTTCATTTTTTTTTCTTACACAACATTCCCTAATTATTCGAAGAATCAAGGAACTTCTACTTTCTCTCATGACTCATTGTTATTATCACCTTAAGTTGTCTTGGTTAACCACCTTTATTTACATGCTAAATTGGGACTTGAAACCATCACCATTGTAAATGCCATGTTCATGTGAGTTAACTTTTTATTGTACACTTTGTTTAAAAGTAATATTTTGACCTCCTAGTTTGCATTTAAAACCTATATCTCTTAGCTCCCTTATCTCTCTTAAACTAATATAGGAATTAATCTCTATTGATACGCCCTTATAGTTATTGAAAGGTATCCTAATATGATGACAATGTTATAATGGTAAAGTTTCATATATAACGCTCCGCCCTGAAATGATATTTTTCTACTACTATACTCATAGGGCATTCTTTCCTACCTATTCTTTCATCTCTTTATAGAATATTTAGGGGATCACTTTGTTTTTCATGCTTATTTGAATTCCTAGCCCCACCCCATCCCACCTTTCTATCTCATGTGGATAAGTTTCATGTTTTAATCATTAATTAGAAATGCATTTTAAGGACACTTATCTCACTTGATAGGTCTCCAATTCATGTGTTCTCTTACTTGCTTAGGTTTCTCATTTTTCCACTAAGGTGTCATTTTGGTCTCCATGTTATCATAACCTCTAAAACCTAATCCATAATGTTTATTGGGTCCATTTGAGAACATTTTTTTTTAACTCCTCTTAGAAGTGACTTCTCAATCATCATATCATACATGCAAAATCTTGATCTTCTAGGTGAAAAACTTGTCAATTTCTCCATGTTCATATGCTTCATCATTCATGTCTTTCCATGACCTAATCAAGACTTTCAAGTAGGATTTTATCCAGTTTTTAAGTCTTTTAGGTTCTTAAACCTAATCAAGGTTTGAAATCCCAAATAGGCCTTGGGGATTATTGGCATTGAGTTCCTCTGCTAATTGAAATTTTTTCTTTGAATAGGTTTATAAGGGAGGGGTTTATTCTTTTCAATGCTAGTGAGGCTTTAAAACTTGACTAGGTCTTGAGCATTTTTATTTGAATTTTCATGCTTAGTTTCCCCAATTAGAGTTTCACCTACCACTTGCCTTTATTAGTAAAGGATGGACACCGAATAGGTTGGGGTCATCCCTGATTATATTTATAGTCCTAATTTGGGTCCCAATCCTTGACTATGTCATCAAGGATTTTGGCACCCCCATCTAAGTAATATGTAGTATTTTTCCTTGCATTTTTCTTGACCACCAACATTAAGTTCTAATTGGTGTTTAACCCCCTTAAATCCTTGAAACCCATTTTAATAAAGATTTTAATACCCCAATCCTTGATGTAGTGTGTTGTAGACTTTTGGGTCCTCAATTCACTGACTTGAATATATCCAATTGGTCCAAAAATCTTGTAGATATAATTAGGGTTATAGAACCCAATTATGTATAGGCCGCCCACCATCCCCTTTTACCACAAAAATCACTAAGCAAGCCAATCAAAAAACTATGATTAGGTGTACATAAAATTAAAAGGTGTCCCTCAGTTCTATTCAAGATGTCAAATTTTGATTATAATTAGAGGGTTAAATTATGAAAAATAACACTAAAATAGAACCCTAATGTCTGGAAAAATTTGATTAGGTATATAGAAGACATTTTTGAGCAACCTTTGATTTTTTTTAGCATAATTTTTGATCCAAGTGTCAAAAATAAAAAACAATTTACATCACCAGAAAGTTAATTCCACCTAGACATAATGGTACCTTAATTTTTCATGACTATGTCTATTGCAAATCATGGTTACATTTTTATGAGCTGAAACATTGTTCATGTTTGTTAAATCACTTTTTATACTTGTTTCTGGTCTTGTTTTGTAGGTGAATAGTGAAATTATGGGATTTGCAAGAAGGGGAGGTAGATGGGTGCATTAATGGTGGTTTTATGAATCTAAATTTGATAATTTTTTTTATCATCACTAACATTATTATTATTATTCAATACTAACATAAATAATTTCATATAATAATTAATAATCTTTCCCAACTTCATCTAATTCTTCCTCACTAACTCCTAATAATTTTCCTAAGATCCCCTTCATTCATTTTATCATACATCAACCTTACCCCATCCTAGGTATTAATTAATTATTTTAAATTATCTTTACTATCACCTAACCCCACTTATCTATTATATTGTGAATTTTTAATTCATAACCCACCTAACTACCTATTCTTAGGCTTTCCTACAAGCCTGACCAGTAGTCACCCATATAACCCTTGTATAATCACTAACCTACCTCCCTCTAATAATCATTAAACCCTCATAATGTATTATATAATTCTCTAATTATATAATACTCTATATCTTATCCTTCTTCTATATAACCCTCTAATTTTAGAGGCTTGTAAGGAAGTTTTAATTCCTTTTAATTATCCTCCTTCCTCTATTTGAATTTGCCACCCCTCCATTGCCAAACTAATCACCAAATCCAAGAGCTTACATCCCAATATTATGATCAAATTAATTATTCCTCTTTATCATGAGATCAACTAATCCATGTCTTGAATCAATCCAATATCATGTTTTCCTTGAAAATCTAAGTCTGTAAGCAATCCATAGGAATCTAATCTTTTTTTTTAATCATGATCTAGAGCACTTCACTTTAGAATAAAATGCTGATATTAAAGTTCATATATTTGAATTTTTATCCTAATGGAACTAAAATTTATTGGTAGATTAGTATTTTGAATAATTTTGGTTAAATTGCATAATCAGATTAAATTGCTTATAATCTTGATCTCACCTTTTGTGATCACAATGGGAGCCCTATTTTTGATAACTTTGTGCTTCAAGTGTATTGATTCAGCTTGTAGGTTTAAAAATTCAAAATGTTGGGAAAATATCCAATCATTTTTTTTTAATTTTAAAGTTACAAATGTGAATTTTAAATTAGAGTGAACTAATGTGAAATTTCTTCAAGGCTATAAATATATTCTATCAATCTAAAATTTATCCATCTTTTTATTTTTATGATCTTGCATCTCTCATGAAGTGGGTTTATTTTATCTAACATGATATCATTAATATTAAAATGTTTTTTTAAATTGATAATTTTATCTATTTAGGGTGATCCCATGTTTATCCTAGCACTGCATGGTAACTCAAAGCAATGAGATCATCCCATCAATATTTTTTGGTCTATAATCAAAATATTGAATCATCATCAAAAAATTTATAATATAAGATATTATTTTATCTTATTAATATAATTCCTCACTAGTCAAAATATTTTATACTATGTGTATCAATTCTAATGGTCCAATCACATAATTGAGATGCCTTTTGTCTATTTTGAAATAGGTGACTATGAACATGCTAGCCTCAGACTAATCATCATTTGTGTACCATACTATTTGCTCTATGTTTGAAAGGCACAAATCCATAGTACAAATCCATGAAATTTACATAAATATCTTTATATCTTTGTTTTTTGTAGGGATAAACTCATACATGTAAGATTGAAAACTTGATTCAAGACATTCATTATTTTGTCATTTTGTATCCTCCCATGTTTGATATTAAATGCATGCAATCATTAGTAAGATAATTCATATAAAATTAAATTGTATATATTAATTATTTTTAAACATAATGAGTAAAATATTTATAATAAATATAATTGTAATCATCAACTCTAGTCATATTTTTGCATAATACTGTTAATGATCACCTGACTATTTTACTTGATTAGTTCTATTATCCAAACCCACACAACATTGTTTCACCTAATTTGTTGTCTAAAATATATCTTATATCTTGGAATTTTTTATTATTTTAGGATTTTAATCTCATAGACAACATATTAAATTGACTATTATAATCCATTATTTAGAATAGTTAATCTTTTAACATCTAAAAATTCCTTATTTTTTGTCAATAACTTTCTTTGCAAATATGTCTATTAGGGTGAAGACCCAATGAAAATACCTCTTTAATTTATAATTTTATGGATTTATAAAACTCTATTCTCAATCTATACCTTCTGAGCTAAGTATCATATTCCTTGATCTAAACATCGTATTTCCTGATTTGAGCTCCATATTTATTGGACCTTGAATCCTAGGACATCCACATATTATTTTGTATTCTCAACTAGCTAGTTCTATTGATATTAATTTTAATTAAACTTTTAGTCGCAATAGTTATATAGACATTTTGGCCCCCTCAAATTAGTCAAATCATCAAAAAATTCACTGCTTGTATTAATTAAAACATCATCATCTTGACAATATTTTAGTGTAGTTTTTTTGTGTTTAATAGATACGTTTTCCACTATTTATGATTTTATCTAAGGTTAATATTAATTTCATAGTTATAATCCATATTCATTTTAGTTAAAATTTTAGTCACAATAGTTATATAGACATTTTGGCTCCCTCAAATCAGTCAAATCATCAAAAAATTCACTACTTGTATTAATTAAAACATCATCATCTTAACAATATTCTAGTGTAGTGTTTTTGGGTTTCATAGATACGTTTTCTACTATTTATGATTTTCTCTAGGGTTAATATTAATTTCATAGTTATAACCCATATTTGTTATATTATTCTAATAATATCCACAAATCATTATGCTATTTATTAATATTTTTTAGTTAGTATGTCACTAGTCTTGTTGATAATTTTATGCTTTATATAATCTTGTATATAAATATTATTCATAATAATAATCCTTTTAACCCTTATTATTAAAAATAATTTATAATGTATTGATTCTTTGAATAATTTTTAAATTGTCAATAGAAGTGATTTTTTCTTCCTAATCGAGCAGTCACTCTCATAGTTTGATTGTAGTTTGCAACATTGTTTATGATTCATTTATGATTTTGACATGTCATTTATGATTTCATATCTTTGAATGTGATTTTAACTAATAATAAATTTTTAGTTTTAATATTTATTAGTAAATTAATAATTTTGCATTTTCAATTGCCCTTTTGTTTGCATCAAAAGTTGTCTTTTTGAGTGTCATTTTAAGATCATTTTTAGTGAATTTTTGGTCATTACAAGGATTCTAGAAGTTTCTTAATTTTCCCCTTGACCTTATAATGGGTGATAAACCTTAAACCCATACAAAATGCCTCTCCTAGAATACATTGGGAGATATCATCCCCAAACCCCCATGTCTCAACTACTCATCTACAAATTTTATTGTGCAAAACCCATGACACTTTTTAAAGTTTTTTTTATTAAGGTTTATTGGACTAACATATTGTTTTGATTTTCATATAGTAAAATTTAGTGGTATTTTTACTTCACTTTATTTGACCTATCAATCTACTAACATCTTGTCTTGGAGGTCATATTTTTGTCTAACATCTTATCTTGTAGGTTTACCCTTAAGATTGTCAAATTGAAACTAGTAATCACTTTCTTTGTAGCTTTTCTATCAACTATTTTTGCATTTTAAAAAATATCTTGTATATATTTTGTATATATCATAATTAATTAACCATTTGATTAATGTTTCATCTACATGTATATAACCAATGACTATAATGGTGTATTTTATCTTCTCTACATCATAGTGACAAGTCTCAGAGGATTAAAAACTACTAAAAAAACTTACATTTTTATTTTATTTGGAAATGTGATTTGAAAGTGATTCTCATGCACTTGACATAGTCTTAGGGATTGGTGACATGGATTTCATCACCACACATTCAATCACACTCCATGGTTTTATGAAGCATAAATATTAGATAAATTTGTCACTAGGCAAAGTGGTTAAGCCCATACAAGTCTTATGTGAAGCGAAAAAGTTAAATATATAACCCAAGAATTAGACATAACCCTATATGGAGTCATCCCCATGTACCTAGTGTATATCAAGGATACCCATAGAAGCTTATATAACCTAGAATATCACCATAGGCTATAACATGCACTTTATATCAGAGTCAATGTTAGCTCCTAAGTGATCATTAAGTGTAAATAGGGTTGAGAGGGTTTGGGAGATTATATAATGGGTCACCATACTATAGTCTCACCTATGAAGCCATCGGATGCTACAGTTATCAAGTTATACTCCTAAGTCAATCACTAATTCTAATTAGTGTCTTGCTTTTTTTGTGTATTGTATAGGCCTATATTATTTTCACCCCTTAAAAACAAACACATAAAATTTTATGCCCCTAATCAAACATGTTCCCTAGGTCAAACATCATCCCTTATTTACACATCACCTTATTTTCAATCATCATTTCGTGTCCCTATATTAATATTTTGATTTGGCCTTATCTATATATAGATACAACATCATAGAATTCATCTCTTAGTTTAGTCCTCCCTAGTTGAAACACACTTCATCGATTCACTCCTTTGTTTTAAGTCACAACCTTATCTTGAATGTTTTCTCCATTCATCCTATCCCTTTGATGTAGCCATTCATTATTATAACCCTCTTTGACCTAGTAATCAGTCATATACTATTATACCTAGTATTACCATTATAATTTTCACACCTTTATCTTATGTTTAATCCCATCATGTCCTACCTTCATACCATTTTCACACCTCATTACTCACCCTCATCTTATCTTGGTCTTCACCCCATCCTAATCCAACCTTACCACATTTTATTCATATTATCTAGACTTATCCAAAACATCAAGACATTCCCTCTTGTTACCTCACCAAATCCAACCCCAAAATATAATTCTATCATATATTTGGTATTGAAACCTAATCATAACATTTCACTCTATCAAAATATAGCCTTAGATCACCCTATTCAAAACCACATCACTAATCTTAACCTTGTCTAATATAATAACTTTATCCATCACCATATTCATTACCTATACAATTCAATCCTAATCAAAGTCTAGCCTATCTTTACCTTGTCATCCCCTTGTCAATACTATCCATACCATCAAGTTTTTATTCATGTACATTGGTAAATAACTTTTTCCACATCAAGTTCTCAATTATAAGTTTGTTTTTTTCTAATTGATTTTGAATCATAAACATCATCCATCCTATCATCCTATCCTATTATCCAATTCATCTCATTCAAATTGATTCAATGATATTAGTATTGAGATAGTCTAAAATTAAATCAACCCCTACTAGAAAATAGTCGCTTAGTCCTCTAGCCATTGTCGAGTCTTAGATCTTGTCATAGCTTATCCGTTCAAATAAATCCTTAATAATCGATAGTCTAGATCACATCTTAATTAAATATAATTCATCTTGTCTTTCTTCTTATTACATCACATCATATCAACATCATGTCAAACTTGAGATTAGACTAAAGCAAACATTTCATCAAAATTTGTTCAACACATCCCTTCTTGATTCCTTAATCTTTCCATTCAATCCCCTACACCTATTGATTGGGGCCAATAAATCATGTAATACATACATTATATTGTCCTTATCCACATAATAAAAAATATATTAGGTCAAAAACCTAATTGATAAATGCCTCATGGCTAATAAGGATGTACTCCTTTCCCACTTCCTTAAGATGAACACTCCACATCATATATACTTTGACCACATCCAATCAACATTACCTCTAATCTGTACCCATTCTCATCCATTAATTCCTAGTAACACCCATTCCAATTGAACCCATCCATATACCAATAATAACCAATTATCTAACTCTTCTTACACTAGCAAAGGAAATTCTATCCTTGCCACCTCATGATCTACTAGTTTGACCACCCAATATCATCAACAACCATCTGATCTAAAGTTTAATCTTTCATCACCCAAGTCAAGAAGTTAAGAGAGGCCTTATATGCCTCTTACTATATCATTAAAATCAATCTTACACAAACTTGTTACTAAAAAATGATGGTTTATCCACCAATACATCTTAATCCTGTGTCCAAGACCTCATCAATCTTAGTGACATTGAAATCAATAATGTGTTAGTTGTAGTTTAATGGAAGAATAAAATAATGAATTTACATAATAAAACCATAAAAAATACATAAATTAAAATAATAACTAATAATGGATAAGAAGACTAATAAAATGAGACCTGAATGATATTGATTTATTCATGCAAATGGTCTCTCTTTCTTCTTCTCCTTCTACATAGCTTTATAGACTTTTTCCAATTCATATTTAACCTTTCCTTTATTCTTAAGATAATTTTTTATCCTCTCAACCTTTCTTTATAAAATTTCATAAAGGAATATCACAACTAAAAAATATTCTGTTACACATAATTTCATGATATTCCATACAAAACCTACCCATTTTCCCTTGATAACATTTCTAAATAAATCATATTCCATTTACATTTTATTAACTATATACCAAATTATATGCCCTTACCCATGCTAACTTTCACCCAGACCGAAGCTAGTGTCTCATCCTCAGACATAAAAGGACCTAAAATAAATCTATTTTTTTATAATTTTTATACCATTACAAAAGTATTTGGTAGAAACTAAACCACTTCTGCCTATTTTTCATAGCCACATGTTAGATCTCCATTTATAACTAACTATTCTAAAACCCAAAATACAATTATAAATTAAAAAAATCTTAAACACTTCATTTTAACCTCCATATGTTTGTGAGGTCACACAATCACAAAATTATAACTGGCCCAATCATATGAAATGGCTAAGGAATACGGCATAAGGAAAATATTTTCTTAGGTTAAAGAGTCTATTATATGTTGATTGAATATTTGTCTACCTAGATTGATTCTTGGTATTAAATTGTAAGTGGATGCAACAAAATCATATACTTATCATAGCAATGAAAGGATCCATAACTTCATTTATCTTTCCATCATTTATTCATATTGGGCAGAACAACACAACATCATATAATATAATGATGCCCTTCCAAAAGACAATAAAAAAACTTTTAAGTGTAATGCAAGCCACCCCAAAATGTGCCACCCCAAAATACCTCATCTTTGATTTGATGGCATCTATTCATTTACACTGATTGTTGGCCCTAATTGTATTATAGTATCTAGCTAGGATATTAGTAAAGATTTCAAATCACTAGATTAGTGAGAGTATCAACATCCTTTTCATCCTTGTTTAAAACTTATAGCATTACTAATTTAGATTCAAAAAATATTCCCATATGAATTCAAAAGATAACTTTCCCATTTAAAATGGTCACATTTTTTTGATACTTCTCCCAAATTTCTTGAAAAATTAAATATAATTCTTGAAACTTTGAACCACACACTACCAATTTTATCCATGTATTTGGAAGTTGTGTAAGTGTATGATCCTCATTAAATTGATCCATTAGTTTTAAATATTTATTTGCATGATTAGATATGGTAATATATATTTGAATATTAAAAACATAAAAATCTAGTGTTCTTCTTGAGTGAGTGTGCTTAAAAGCCTCATTATAATCTTGTTCATGAATATAGATGGTTCCAACAACCAACTTCAAAATAAGATTGTTGTTTGTGGCTGGAACACTAAGGCATTCTTTGAGACTGGAAATTGCATTTTCATTGTATAGAGGACCCACCAAGTACATTTCCAAGATATTCATAGCCTATAGAGGCATTGGCATCAATCTATTTATCTCATCAATCATAATTTTTTAACTACATATATTATGTAATATTTATAAACTAGGCTATCCCTATCGATAAATTAATCTTTGGAGAGGTCATGGATGTCACTATCAGTAATGGATATCTAGTATTATCCTAGGTATAAATTATTTAGGTATAAATTATTTTGTAAAGATAACTTAACATCTAGGCCACTCATTTTTTCTTTTATTGATTGGATACAAATAAGAATAAAGCTATCTAGATCCTTCTTCACAAACTTCATTAAATATTTATTAGTAGGTAAATTTACATCACTAAAATAAAATGTCATTTTCATGAAAATATTTTGCCCCAATTCATCAGTCAAGGGTTTTGGATAAGAAATAGAGTTAACCGACTAGGATTTTTTATTTTTCATGGCCAAACCAATGGAACAGAACAAGTGTAGAAGGATAGATGGTGGTGTCGAGATATACCTAAACCGACCATAAGGACCACTCCACTAGATTACTAATCTAATCAATTACTACACAAGGGTGGTGTCAATACACCCTACACAACCACCAATGATAAATAATGATCAATAAGGCCCAAACCAAGGAAGAGAAAACCTCCAAACCCAAATAATTCTTGGGCTCGAATCACACAAACAACAACCACACCTTTGTTAGTTGTAGTTTAATGGACAAATAAAATAATACATTTTTTATATAAAAACCATAATAAATACATAAACTAAAATAATAACTAATAATGGAAAAGAAGACATAAAATGAGACCTGAATGATATTTAATTATTAATGCAAATGGCCTCTCTTTCTTCTTCTGCTTCTACATATATTTATAGACTTTTTAGAATTCATATTTGACCTCTCCTTGACTCTAGGGATCATTCATTATCCTCTAAAACTTTATTTATAAAATTTAATAAATGAATATCATAACTAAATAATATTCCTTTACACATAATTTCATGATATTCTATACCAAGCCTACCCATTTTCCCTCAATAGCATTTCTAAATAAATCATAGTCCTTTTACATTTTATTAATGATATACTAAATTATATGCCCTTGCCCATGCTAATAGAATGGATCATATGGTTTACATATAAAGGTGATGAAGAAGAGGTATGCCAAGATTCCATTCTTGGTAATGATCAAGTCATTCCCTTTTTGATCCAAGGTTAAGACACCAAGTCCATCTTCCATGGACCCCCCATCTTTAATAAATCATCCATCGATAATAAGTTTGTTTCTCATTAACCGAGTCCTCCATATCTCATGATCCATTATTATATGGGTTTATCTTTGTTGAATCCATTACCATTCCATCACATAAAATACACCATTTATAGAGGTCACTTACAGATAAAGAATCCTACACTATCAACATTGCATCTTTTACATCAAAGTCAATATTGGAGTCAAAACCAATGTTATTTGCATGAGGATCATGTTCAAAATTAGTATCCAAATCATATTCCTCATCAAAAACATCATCCCTCATAGATATTATAGTTCATGATGACATCTACCTATTTGAGGATGCCTCCAAATTAGATGTCAACCAATCACAAGGGATATTTTTGATCGCAAATAGGATGATGAATTCATAACAGAGTTCCTACAAAATTTCTCTATCAAATATTGTTAAGATGAATTTGATCATAGCTTGGATGTGTATATGACAACTACCCTTTGTGATCCTTTTGTTGATCTTAAGGAGATTTTCTTAGATGTCAAAACTAGGTCTCGTAGGAAACCCTATGAGGTCATGTTTTCACATCACCACTCATCGACCTCATCATACCATCTCCATCACCTTCATTCAACATAGATCCTTTTTTTCCCATCAATGGTCATTTAATGATCTCTTGTGATAGTTATGGATAGGAACATACATCATTGGATCCTTCCTTGAGAAAAATAACATGCACCAAAAATATAAAGGTCCAAGACCATATTCAAAAAGTCATACATGATGATCAAATCACCTTTGATCCAACAAATCACAATAAAGAAAGTGAAATCATCAACCTAGTCAAAAAGTGTCTTCCCCTAGTGAAACCCTTTTTGAGGCACTAGAAGACCATCAAAGTCAAAATAATCATCATCCATCAAGCAAAAGACCAATATCCTATAGTGAAGCCTAATATCAATCACCACGAGGAAGTCAAGAAATAATCAAGTCTAAAAATCAAAATAATGTCAAAAATAGTATAAATATGGCTAATAATTCTTTAAATAACTGGATCAAATATTAACTACAAATTCAAAGTGTCTTGGATATCTTAAATTATTTTGTCATATGACACCAATTAAATACATAATGTATAAAATCTCCAATGATATGTGTGACTACTAGTCCCATTTCCTGAACATGCATCACACCTCCCTATCATGATCTTATAATCCATTAAGGTCCTATACATCATCAACAAATCCAAACCCTAAATCCATCCATTTTAAACCTCATAAACCTAGGAAACATTACCTCTTATATGGGTGAGGAATACACCTAGTCTATATATCTAGAAGGGTCTCAATCAATATTCAACAAAGGTCACAAGGACATCAATACATCCAATAGTGACAACATGATCCTAGCATCACATATCTTCAAAATGGGTGTTGGATGAAAATCAATAAAATGTCTGCATCCTATATCTTTCCCACCTTTAATAAATTAAGATTCCAAAAAAATGAAAAAGGAGAAAAATTCATTCATCCAATGGAAAAAATTAGTCTTCTAGTGACTTGGATAAGTACCAAGATGAAAACTAGTTTTTGGCATCATGTTAAAATAGTCTATTATATGTATTGTACCTAAACACTTGGGGGTAAATCCATTTCATCCACATAATATCCCTTTACCTTCTCCATCCTTGTCTATATTATCCATTGATCCATTATTCCTACCCATCATCTTTCATCATATATTGCATCCTAATATGTCCATCCTTTATTCTAAGCTTGAAATTCATATGGGAGTGAAATATGTCTTCAAAAATATTCTAGAATCATCGTGGCATATACTATAATAGACATTCAGGAAACTAGATATCTAGTTATTTCATGATGTGATCATTGGTGATCCCTAGTCCATTCTTCCTTGGTCCTCATTCCCTCTTCAGTCTCACCCTATCCTTTATCATCCCATCCAACATTTCATACATCCTTATCTTTGTTTCTAGGGTTGGTATTCCCTTTTCTAGTAACTCCCTTTTTATAATATACATACATATTCCAAAAATATCTAAAAATTAAAATATTTTAAAAACCCTAAAAATTATAAAATACATAAAATCCTAAAACATCTCAGTCATCTTTTCATATGTCCTAAATATCCCAGTCATCTTATCTAATGTCTTAGTCATCTTTTCATCTTAATTCATCTTATGTCCTAGTGGTCTTAATAATATTTTCATCTTGCATTGTCTTATGTCCCAATCTTTGAATCCAATTCCTTATTCATAACCTTATCCTAATCTAAGTCACTAGTCTACTCCAAATCCATACTCTTGTCTAAGTCTATAACCTTAATCTAATTTCACATCATCACAACCAACTTAGTCCATTATATCACCTAATTAATTATTCCATCGATTCTCATTTGGATAAAAGACAAGACAGTAATTATAAAACATCTTTATGTAGATACTTTTGTGTGTTACTTGTATGTTATATGTTGTTTCACTTGTTTTCATGTCTGTTGTCATGTATATATCTACATATGTTTAGTATCTTATCTATATTTATCTCTTTTTAATAGACTTTTAATTAGTCTTGCATAAATCATGTAATTAAAAAGGATGCTATTATGTAGCCAAAATTTCCATAATAATGCTTTTGGGTGCCCTATGTAAATTTCATCATTTCTTGCTTTTATCCTCATGCATTTGGTAATGACATCCTCTTGGTCATACTTATATCATGAGCTATACTACCTAGCATTATATTTACATCATATTGTTCAGATTATGATGAGACCTATTAAAATAATGATGGATTAACAATGGAATGAACTCAACATTTCACCTATCCTCTCTCATGTGTCTAAATGTATAATCCTATCATCAATTCAATAATCTCAGTCTACTTGTCTAATATCCAATCATTCCTCTAATCCATTGGTCATCCCATCTATATCCCATTATTATCATCAACATCTAACATCTCATGTCCCATCATTTCTCCTAGTATTCTATCTTCATATCTAATATATGAGCTGCATCCTCTATCTAGTAACTAACATGTATAACAGTCATTTTCATCCTCCTCCTCTAGTCTATCTTGTCACCTTTTATCTAATCTAAAATACATTAAACTAAGGTATTTTTATAATATGTAGGTAACACTTAATCACATGGTGTACTTATAGTTAACTTAGCCACTCTCTCCTCATTCCCCATCATTCATCATCACATATCTTGATTTAACCTTTTAGGGTTTTACAATGAAAATCCTATGTTTAGATTAAAGGGTTGAGATTCTGAGTCAGTCTAATAAATATGTAATAATTAAGTATTGATTTATTATGAACTTGAAACTTGTTTAACTTTTTAATAATAGAAATAAATAGGCATAAATAGAGACTTAGCTAAATTTTATCATCATGGATGATTTAGATTCTAAAAGTTGAGATCCAAGTAGTAATATATGTGATTAACAAGATTATGGTATTCATATTCTTAATGGATAGTAACACCTAGTATGGATAGTAGTGCCATATATGTGTAGTGTCCTCAATGTGGTGCTAGTGACCCATTATAGGATTGTTCTTACATTTTTGGAACACTTGTGCCTATGTATATAGGTGTTGCTCCTACATGATTGAAACTTGTAGCTCTATGTTGTCCCTGGATAACCTAATTTGAGGTCCAAACCCTAATCTCATTATAAGCATGGAATACAAAATAATATTGTGTGTGTTAGTAGGATGGACTAGAAATAATTAACACCTTAGTCTATAGAGCATTGATTATATACTAATAATCTGAGGAGGGATCAATTCTAATGTAGTATCCCACCTAGTGCTTGATGTATGTACAAGTGAATGCTAGAATGAGAGTGGCCTTGGATTATCAAATGTGATTGAGATTTTAAATGATTTAACATTAGGCTTAGGGTTGTTGTAGATGGTAGTATGTAAAAATTAAGGTAGAATAGGGATCAAATACATTAATTTTTCTCAACTTTTTCTTTGGTTTGAATATATTTTACATATCTTTTCCATCTCATGAATATAGGTGGATTAGACTTGTATTTATAGGTTCTTTTTGCTTATGTAGATAATAAAATGAGATTATGGTGACCTTAGGAGGGGCACAGGTTTGAAAAAATATCTTTTGAGAAGAGCTAAGGCTAAGGAGAATAACACCCATTAGGGGACACTAGTGTTGTGTGGTTGTAGTTTCCCAAATATGACACTAATGTCATCTTTACTAACTGCTAAGTAATTTATATTGGGGTCTAAGATTGTAGTTCTATGAGTATGTTTTGATTGGTTGTAGGTGACTATGGTGTGTTAAAATGACTAGGAAATTATATCTAATGCTCAAGTATAGGTCTATAGATATCCTATGGATATATTAACTCAAGAAACACCTATAGCATCTAATTACCACTTTTAGGTAATTACATTTCCCCCCTAAGCTAGTAATGTAATAAAGTGAAATGACTATTATAAATGAAAAAAAAAGTGTACATGGAATTAACTTGGAAGTGAAGCTCATGTAGCTAAGTTTCAATATGCAAATCTAGGTTTCACATGTGAAACATGATCTGAAGCAATGTCTTGTAATGAAAGGTGCCAAAAATCAATCCTTACTTAAGAGCTAATAAAAAAAATAAAAGACTATGTTGAAATCAAATAATTGAGTAAAGTTGAATAAAGAGAGAGGAAAAGAATTAATACACCTCATTAGGCATGTGAACTAATGCATGAACTTGGTGATAACCTATGTGTGTGAGTGTTCATAGTGATCATATCATTAAATAACTTGAACTGAATTAATGGCTTGCTAAATCCTCATATGGGTGTCTCAAGAACATAATATAATTTTAACTCCATCATTACCCACCCTTGTTTAGTGGATCCTAATCTCTGTGAATAGCTTAGATAAGATTATAAGTGTGTGTAACCCTCTCATGTAGGTGGATTAAGAACTCAATTTGAGCATGACTCAATCATTTCCACCTATGTGAAATAGATGCATATATAACTATATACCATAAAGTGATAAAAGTATTTAACTAGGTAAATCTAACTATATATTTGGCTTCACGACCACCTAGGTATATTAGGTGGAAATAATGTCAACCATTGTAGATGGAGTAAGGTATGAATCTAGTGATAACCTGGAATGTTAAATCAAGTGTATACAACATATAAAATGACAAGGAGTTTACCATGTCATCTGGTCAACTTGTCTAAAACTTAGTATATGAAATTATATACCATGTACATGCCCCCAATCTAGTATCTGAGTATACTGAATCTAAATCAAGTATGTAACAACTAAAAATATGTAACTAATCTATATGTATGAGTGATCATGAGGTACATAATGCCCCCACATTTGAATAATTGATAAGAATATGAGCTAAATGAATGTATCTAAGCTAAATTTGATCATAACTACCAAACCTATGATTATATCTATGCAAATATATAAATTACCTATTGTACTGATCTGAATGATCTGGACTGTCCTAAAGTTGGGGCTACTAGATAATATCACCATGTATTGGATAGTATCACTCTATGGTGTTATTGTTCCAATTTAGGCACTAATGACTTCTTGGTCTAATTTTTTAGTGATCTAGACTAAATTCTTTATCTCTATTATGTTTTGTGTCTAACCTAAGTCTAATATCTTAAACTGAGCCTATGTGATGACATGTATATGTGAAAATCAATGTAAGAGCCTATTTTTTTTGACAAACCCCTATGAATTCCCCTTCTTGTGAAGTTAGTTTTGAAACCTATATAAGAACTATCTTGTAAAGAATTAACTCTAAAAAATGTGTTAGTAAGAGCATGTGCATGATATGAAAATATAATTTAAAATGTAACATCTAAATGTAAGTGTATTAGAGCATAAGTAGGAAATTTAAGATGTGTGTTTTAATCTATCATTTCATAAGGGTGTCAAGATAGATATAAGCAATGTATAATAAAAAAAATTGATTAAATACCTATGGGGATGGGGCATGATGTCCATCATAGATACCAAGTAGGAAGGGTAGATGCATGAGACTTATCATGGCATAAAAAATTGTGTGTGTGTGTGTGTGTGTGTGTGTGTGTGTGTGTGTGTGTGTGTGTGTGTGTGTGTGTGTGTGTGTGTGTGTGTGTGTGTTTGTCTCTCCCTCTCTCTCTCTCTCTCTCTCTCTCTCTCTCTCTCTCTCTCTCTCTCTCTCTCTCTCTCTCTCTCTCTCTCTCTCTCTCTCTCTCTCTCTCTCTCTCTCTCTCTCTCTCTCTCTCTCTCTCTCTCTCTCTCTGTGTGTGTGTGTGTGTGTGTGTGTGTGTGTGTGTGTGTGTGTGTGTGTGTGCGTGTAATAATCAAATACAAGTGTCATGGTGTATAAGCATACAAGGAAATAAACATACAAGCACATGAGGCATATAAAATATAAGGCAAGGGGACACAATACAAGGGATATGGGCACATGTCACTATATCTAATAATGAAAGCATATAAGGAAATGTTCAAATGTCCACATATGTAAATAAAAAGTAATTTTTTATAGATCCACATAAAAGTACATGTTCAAATATCCACATATAGAAGAATGAAAAGCACACACAAGGGATGTAGGCACATGTGTAAGGCATATAAATAGATAAGTGGGGTAGAAGCTAAAAAATAATGGCATATTCAAATTCCCTCAAATATGGAAGAGGAATAGGATGAAAATCAACTCTAATCAAATAACTAGAAAGGAAAACACAATAAAATCCTATGTTTAGATTAAAGGGGATAAGATGCATAAATCAGTAAAATGAATATGTAATAATTAATCACTAATTTACTATGACCTTTGACCTTGTTTAAATTTCCAATAATAAAAATAAATATGTATAAATATATAATTAGATAAAAATTGACTATCATGGATGATCTAGGTTCTCAAATTTGACATTTGGGTAGTAATTTTTCATATAGGATTCTGGTGTTTGCCTACTCACTAGATAATAGTGCGTATGGGCAGTAGTTCCATCTGCATGTAGTGTCCTCAATGTGGCACTAATTTCCCCTTTTTAGGACTATTCTTATTTTTTTGAGCACCTATACTTGTGTTTTTAGGTTTTATTCTTGTGTGACTAAAACCTATAGCTTTGTGTTATCCCTAGAAAACCTAATTTGGTGTGCAAACCCTAATCTCATTTCAAGTATGACATAAGAAATAATTTTGTTTGTGTTATTAGGATGGAATGAACATCCTAAAAAATAAATTATGTAGATATTTTCCTACATAAAAATACTCTGATGAGGGATCAAGTCCAAAGTATTTCTTCCACCTAGTGCTTGATATATGTGCAAGTGAATGCTAGAATGAGAGATGCATTATATGCCTTGAATGTGTTTGAGATTTTAAATTCTTGAAAAATAAGATTGGGGTTGTTATGGATGGTATGATTCATAAATTTGGGTATAATAGGGATCAAATACCTTAATTCTTCTTAGCTTTATCTCTGGTTTGAATATTTTTTACATATATTTTCCATCTAGTGAATAGATGTGGATTAAACTTGTATTTATAGGGTTATGTTGCTTGTGAAAATAATAAAATGAGATTAGGATGACCTTAGGAGGGGAAAACATTATAAAAACCATATTTTTGGTATAAATAGGGCTAATAAAAATATCACTTAGTTGGGGACACTAGTTCCATGTGGTTTTAGTGTCCCGAATGTGGTGCTAGGTCATCTTTGTAGAATACTAAGAAATTTAGATTTAGGGTCTGAGATGATAGTTACAGGATTGTATTTTGGTTGTCTATAGGTGACTATGGTTTATTTAAATGACTATAAAATTAAATCTAATGCTAAAGGATATGTCTATGGCTATCCTAGGGATAGATTAACTCAAGAACCACTCTTAGCATCCATTTACCACTTTTAAGTGATTACATATCTCTTGTCTCTCATCATCCTCAAGTCTTACATTAGTCAAATCCTTTAGATATAATATCAATAATTACTTAATAAATATATTTTCAAATCACCATCCACAAAATCATCTCCCTTATCTATTTCATCAATCATTTTCACATGCTGACTGGGCCCAAAAAATCATAACATCCATATTTTATTCCATCAGTCATCCATTATCACTAATTGTTAAATTCATCATTTAAAGTTTATAGTTTCTTCCATCAAGTAGGGCATGATCAAAACCATAAATTTATTTTCATCTATTACTCCCTTGCATGTGTCCTTTCTATGGGAATCATCACTATAAATCTCATTATGTCTCATTGGTTTGATCCAATACAATGTAGTTCTTCCCCTTCATCTTTTGGTCACTTGATCATATCATTTATTATCTCTCATCCCCATCATCATATCTCTCAACTTTATATTTGAGATATACTCATCCTTAATATTTGTCTCAATGCTCTCCCATGCATGTGTATTCATTTGGTAATGTTGACACCTCGTGGCATTTTCTATCAATCGTCTTGGTCTACATATCTCCCTGACATGTGTCCCTAACTAGGATACATCAAAACCTTGTGGTATTTTATCATATAATAATCATGTTATGGTTAATTCCCCCTTGGGATCTGTCAACAATATTTACACTATTTTTTCCCCTCCCTATGCATATATCTTTTCCATGGGAATCTTCAATTTATAGCTCACTGCTCATATAAATTTATTTTTCATCATCCTCAGTTCCCCATCTCACATCCATTCCCTTATTAATTTATCCATCCCACCCCTTATTTATTATTTTCAAATGTCTATCCACCTCTTTCCTCCCCACATGTCACCTTAAGGGGCAATAATATCTCCACTACCATCATTTAATAGCATTCATCAATGAGTGTGTTTCCTCTTTAAAAGACCACTACTCCTTCCATTTAATTCAGTTATAATGCTCTTTTAAAGAGAGGTAAAATATATACATCTAAATTTTCTCACTTCTTTTATCATTAATAATATTATTATTAGTTGACCTAACATCACTAATGTTGTATAATAATCACTAATCTCACCCAACTTCATATAATTCCTCCTTACTAACATCTAATAATTTTATTAACATTCCCTTCATTCATTTTATCATACATCAACATTACCCCTTCCTAGATATTCATTAATTATTTTAATATATCTTGACTATCACTTAACCCCACTTATCTACTATATTATGAATTTTTAATTCACAACCCACCTACCTACATACTACTAGGCTTTCCTATAATCCTAGCCATTAATAACCCATCCTAATTGTTGTCTAATCACTAACCTAACATAATTATAATCATCATTGACCATTCCTAATGAATTATAGAATTCTCTAATTCTAGAATCCTCTTTATCTTATCCCTCCTCTATAGAATCCTCTAATTTTATAGGCTTCTAAGGAATTTTTAATTCCTTTTAATTCTCCCTCCTTCCTCTCTTTAAATCAACCACCCCTACAGTTATAAACTAATTATAAAATCCAAGATTTCCATGCTAATTTTATGATCAAATACATTTGTCCTCTCTATCATTCTATCAACTAATCCATTTTTTAAATCAAGATAATATCATGTTATCCAATAAACTATGAGTCTATAAGCAATCCATAAGCTTTTAATATTTTTCTTGTTTTGATCTTGATCTAGATCATTTAGCTTTATAATATAATGCTTCTATGAATGTTCATCTATTTTAATTTGTATCCTAATGGATATAGATTTTAATGGGAGATTAGTATTTTGAGTAAGTTTAGTTATATTGCATAATCAAATTTAATTGCTCAAAATATTGATCTCATAGTGGTAGTTGAGATTTTTGGAGGGAAACCTCCCTCGTTTGGAAGATGTAACCTCTATTTATTGGATGAATTTCATTATAAATGGGTTTGATATTTTTTTACTCTACAAATACATTATGGACCAGTCATCTATTTATTCATTTTGATTTTATTTTTATCACTTCCTCTTGTTTCTCTAATGAGATGTTATCAAATTTTGTATTCAGACAATCAATTGTCTAACTCCATTAGTGTTATTAAATAATGTTTTATTCAATGAAAGATATTAAGGAATTGATTTGAATCTATTTGCATATAAAATAGGGTTGTGGTATTGTCTAATCATCATGGATTTCTATCCCTTAGATTCTAGCACCAGTTTATGTTGCAATTGTGTGAAGGCTATCCAAATAGGGATCAATTCATGGGTTGATTTTGATTTAATGATTCTATATTTGGCTCCATTATCATTTATGGGTTTTCTCTCATTTCACTTTTTTCTTTTTTATTTTATTTATCAACTGTTAGTCTAGGGTTTGAGTGTATGCAATATGATATTCATGAATATCTTGATTGCTTAGAGATATTTTCCATTACCTATTATTGCATGGTTAAATATTAATCTAATGTAATTAATTAGTAAACAAATCGCCCTCACATTGAATGAAACCATAAACTTGTTGATTTGAAATTGGGCAAAACCACATTTAATGAATGTTTTATTATTTTAATCATTCACTCAGAACCTAATAAAAATAAATGAAACCCAAAATACATGTTCCCATTTAAAAAAAATCATAGACAAAAACCCTAAAATGAAGTTTAAATTATGATGTATTTGATCTAGTAAAGGCCCCTTAAAAAGAAATGGTCATAACGAGCCACTAAGTGAAGATTAGTACACTTAGACCAATAAATATAAACCTTAGGAAGATTCTTATGTAGTATCCTTTCCAGAGGGATTCTAATGCATAAAAACCACTAGGACCCATTTTTTTGGCCATGTCATAATGACCATCAATAAAATCACAGTTCAATTTTACTCAATTTCTATCACAAATAGTGACAAACTTTAATGTTTTCATATCAATATTCACAAATGCAGTTATTATAATTTTTACACTTTATTTTTGAATAAAATTATCATATACCTACTATATAAATAAATATTTAATAGTTTTTATAATGATTTTAAGAATAATATAATAAAGACTTATTGTAATGGAATCGTATAATGTTGAATATAAATTTATTTTATCAACTCATAGGATTAACATATGATTATCATAAGGAATATTCTAATATTATTTCATTTTAAGGTATTTATAAAATTTCAACACATGTATTAATATAAACCTAAAATTATAATATTTTTAATATTATAGAAATTATATGTATCTAGCTACATATTATTATTCTTAGATTTATTTATAACAATAAAAAAAAGTTATTTATATTATTATTATTTTTTTCATATTTCCTTTAATAATTTTAGGACATGTTAATTATTTCTTTATAGATAATTTAATAAGGATTTTGGTTTCTTTAATTTTTTTAATTTATATTTTACTATTGGAATGTTGAATAGTAAGACTATTATTAATGAAATAATAATTTACAAAAGGTTACACAGTAAGTCAATTGGTTGATATGCAAAAATTAGACTTCATGCTAAAAGAAAACACTAGATCAAAACATAAAAACAAAGAAATAAATATCAAGTATCAATGTTGATCAAGTCACAACAACAACAAAAACACTAGAATTTAAACATGCACATTTAAACTAGACATAGGGAGACACATCAAAAGGAGGAGGTGGAGGATCATATTTGGGTGGAAAAGTGTTGAAATATGAAGGATCTATCGAGGGAGGATTCTGAGCAACCTAACCATCCATGTGGTGTGGAGGATATATATAAATAGTCATATCCTACCCAACAAGAGGATGCACCATAATATCAAAAAGACCATTTAACGATCTCAACCAAGAAGGACTAGTATAATATTTCCCACATCATGATGATGATGATGATGATGATGATGATGATGATGATGATGATGATGATGATGATGATGATGATGAAATCCATCCCTAATTGTTAGGGGAGGTGAGAAATGATTTTGGATACATAGTTAAATCTATCATCATCTAGGTATAGGAAGTGGTGGGATTTGTGGTGAATGATCTAAAGGGATGCAATTCATAATAAAACTAACACTCTCTTAGTGATCAAGAAAATCTTGAAAATGCCTAACATCCATGGTAACCTTATCTATTGGACTTGAGTCTACATACAGGATGAAGATAATATAGATAATTTTCTTTTAATAGATAATTGACATGAATATTATTCATCATAAAATAAAGTAGAGTTTATAATTTTATATATTTTAAAAATAATAAAAAATCTGAAAAGATCTATATAAAATATACAAAAGTTATCCAATTATCAAAAACATGAAGGATGGATAAGTGCCATGAGAAGTGCTTAGGATGGTATGGATGAACTATATTGTGTATCCACTTTAAGGCATAAAAATCTTAGGGACATGCCTAGAGGTGTGATTGAAACTCATATATAACACATGCTAGAAGGTAGGGTTGAACACTCCCATTGTGATAAATTTTTTTTGACAAGTGTAAGGCCTTGATAAACCAAACACTAAAGGAAATTAGATAGCTTGGGTTCGATCTTTGCCTAAAAAATTTGGTTGAGTTAGACAAACCACATGTTAGGTGGGGAATTAAGGCCCCAATGCCTATAGATCTTTTTAAGGACTAAAGAAATTGGGATCATCACCTGGTAAAGGAAGCCTTTAGAATAAATTTTGAAGTGATTATCACAATTTAGTATCCATTACTTACACAATAAGTGAGGAGTATGTAGACCCAACTTGTGAAGCATGACATATTGCATTAACTCTTGAATATGGAGAATAAGTAATAAATTTACATTAATTAGTATGAATTTAGATTTTAGTGAGAGACAAGTTACCCATTTGTGAGTAGAAACCATATCTTTAAGAGTTTGAATACCTTTTTAAATATTTTCAAATCTTTAATATCATACATATCTACCAATAAGAGGCTAGTATTGGTCATGATAGGATATCACCAGAGATTGTGGTCATTGAATAAGAGACCACTATGAAATTTGTCACCAACCCCATTATAAATTATTATTAACAATCTCAAAATATTTCTAAATTATTTTCACCATAAAGTAACCTTCAATTTGAATATAAATAGAAGTGATAAAAAGAGTATGGAAACCAATATTTTTCCAAAAGTATTTACTATAAGGATATTGAGATGGAATATAATGATACAAAAGGATTTTCCTAGAATCATTACCTTTAATGGATCTAACCACCCATTTTGAACATAGATCAATGGTATGTATACAAATAAAAATAATTTTTATACCTCCCATATCATGCAAAAGGCATCAGATATTCCATGAAACTCTCTGGAATCCTCATGGTTGATTGGCATTAAACTAGAGAAAATATCCTGGAATCTTATCTAATTTATCATAGGATGATTTGTATGGGGATTAACATGAGGAATAATAAAAATAAGTGGCATATAAAATTTTGGTGCAAAAGACAAATTTCCTAGCTAAATAAAGGTCTATTAACCAAATATTCCACCTTTTTATCCACTTTATTTAAGACATATTACCACAACTCTTGATGGGAATTATCAAAGGAAAAACGAATTCCTAAAAACTTCATTTTTTACTTATTTTAATCCATTTCTATTTTTATTGGTGTAACTAAATTGGCATGGGAATCATACTTTGTCTAAACTATTGGGTCTTTCGCCATTATTGGTTGGAACCAGAAGCTAGGAAGAAAATGTTGAGATATTTCATAACCTCCTTGAAATGTTTTTCATGATCTTAAAAAAGTGATTAAATTATCTTTTTTAAATATTCCATTGATAATATTAGAGGATTATTTTAGAAGATTAATAACCTATATGAGACCTTGCTCAGATCTATGAACAAGCAAATATCTTAGAACTTTAATAGACAAGACATTTAGTATTGGGGTAAGGAGAAAATAATAACTAATAGAGCGATAGAAGCCAATATTTTCATATTTGATACCATTTATAGTGAGATATGATGATGCATCCAAAAAGAGAGTTTGAATAAATTAAATGAATAATAATTCAAATCTAAGAGCCTAGAGCATGGCCAAAATGAAAGGCCATTCAATCTTATCATAAGATTTCTTAGATCAATATTTATAAGGATGGTTCTCTAATTGGACACTCTCACCCTTTCCATACCTTCCCACATAGTTATAATTTTTTCAATAATATATATATATATATATATATATATATATATATATATATATATATATATATATATATATATATATATATATATATATATATATATATATATATATTTTATAAATTTAGTTTTATTATGTTTAAAAATGGAAATTAGGATGAGCTAGAGGTGGTTAACAAAATCTTTGGTAAGGATTTTGAAGAGACATTCAATAGGATGATCAGGTGTGAACTAGTGATAAGTTCTAGGTCACATGTTTTATTTATGAATTTAATATTTCCTTTGTTAATTAGGTAACCTAATGATTTTTTTAGACTTTCTTTGTAAACTTGTAGTGGTTAGAACTAAAAAATCACATGAGGGTTTATAGAATTCTGAATGGAAGCCACCGATGCCTTGGGCTTTGTCATTACTGATGCAATGAAGGTCTTGAGAGATGTCATGGAAAGAAAAAGATGCATCACATAATATTTGGTAAAAAATGTTGAGTTTTTAAGAAACCACATGAAGGCATTATTAAAAACCATGAGCCATCTCAATTATTTCTTCTTGAGCTTAAAATATTAATTTATAGTGATCTTGAAAAGTAAAGGAGATGTCAAGAAGAGTATTGATTCTCAATTGGGATGAATATATGGTATTTATATATTATCAATATTTTTTGTCTTTAATAAAATTTAAAAGCTCATTTTAATCCTTATCATCAATTTTTATCTAATAAAATGAAGTACGAATGTATACCCCTTTTGTAGCATAGTTATCTTCTACTTTGAGTCGATGTTTGAGATGTAGGTTGAGTTTTAAACTAAAATTCAAAAGGGTTTCACTCAAGGAGGGATGATGTATTTTTGTATTATTTAAATAAAACCTCATATCTTTGTATTTTAATGTAAGGAATATGTTTTCCATTATGGAAAAGAAAGGTGTTGGTGTGAAGGATAAATTCATTATGCCACTCTATCCAACTAGTAGAAAAAGGTGGTTGAGGCACAATATTAAAATCTTGGGAAATGATATTAATGGTGCACTCATGGAAAATGAGGGAAATGTTGAGGATCAATTTAATACATGGAAATATGAGGTGGTTGTTTCTCCACTCTGCTCTACAGGTGATTGGATTATAATTATAGATAACATATTAAAAATAAACTATGACACACTACTCATTGGTATTAGTAAAATAAAATATATTTTCTCTAATAACATATGATGGTATACTATATTAAATACCCTATTAGTGTTATCATGATGGTTGGACCATATAAACTAATAATTTGAAACTATCACATGCCACTAAAATAAAGAGTCGATTATAACATGTTGATTATTAAAATAATATAATTCCTCACATTATCCCATGCATCATATCATTGATAGTTCACTAATTTTATCCTTGAGACTCTCCACCAAGTTAAAATCCCCATAGATAAGATACATGGTGATGGGTAGGTTGTGAAATAAATATCACTGTAAAATTTCTCTATCATGGCCATCATTAGGGATAGGTGTTGAGAAACACTAATGAATTCTCATTGACATAAAAAATAAGCCAAAGGTATCAGTGTGATGGATCACCCTCCATGGAAATAATTAAGGAAGATAACTTGAAAGAAATAAAGATACTGGTACTAATATGTTCACCTTAATATAAGGTGGATAATTGAGTGGAATTATACCAAATCCATTTATGAGTAGTATGCAGAAGAAACTTTGATATTTTCTCTTCTCACAAAAAAATAATATATAAATATCCTAGTTGTTGACAATCATTTCATATATATAATTTTTAAGAGGACTCCTTGAGACCTCAAACATGTCAATACAATGCATTAATTGGGAACCAACATCTATAAGGAGCTCCCCATGTCCATCTTCTACATCTCAAAGCGCTGTAATGCTATTGTGTTGGTTTGGAAAAATAAAATCTCCATGAAAAATGGAGATGCATTTATCTCCATTATCGTATTGAAGGTGGTGGTGGGGGGTGGGGGGGGGGGGGGGGGCGGGCTGGGGGCTGGGGGCTATCCACTCCCATGGAGTGATTATGTGACCACGTAGAGAAGGAACCAATTTTATAGGGTATAGGGTACCTTAGTTTGAAACATGCTCACTTAAGGCTATAAAACTTGTAAACCATGGATCTTCTAGGCCATTACCATGCAAAGAGTCTCAAGAGTTGGTTGACATTATGCACCTTAGAAGAGGTTTTTGCTATAGGGGACTAATGGATGCAAGGGTGATTTTATTACCTATTTGTTACTTTTTGTTGGTTACTATCATCCAACCACTATTAATTTCTACCACCTTATGCTTCTCATCTTGCATTTATTCAAATGAGATTTTGATTAACCCATGAGGGGAAAATATTTGATCTAGTGGTCAATGGATTGAAAACATTGTAAATTTTGAGGAAGATTAAAATATATAACTTTTTATGCCCAATGCCCATTTCTGCCTTGAACATCAATGGATTCCATTAGATATTTGGTCAATTCAACTTCAATGCATAGCCTTAACATATTAAGGCTTTGATAAAAGTATGAATATCAACTTGTTATGTGAGTGTCTCGCTAATGAGATGTTTACAATGTTATATGATTGACTTTCCTTCGATTATATATGATTGGTTATGAATTTTACATGATTTTCTCTCATTTTATTTCTAGTAATTAATTCATTTGTTATGATCATAAAAAAATGATTGTGCGATATAATGTAGAAAGGTAGTTTCACAAGTTATGTGATGGGCTTCTCCTCTAATTGTTATTAATTAATTGTTTTCTTAAAATAAACATGAGATAGATAATAACATATAATGTCTTATCAGTTTTTCCCTTTACACCACTTGAGAGTTATATGATTGTCTTTCTTTTATTCTTTTCTAATTATCATCTACAAATGATCCCATAGGTTTTTATTATTATCAAATAACAATGGTCATAGAGATTTGAATTCTTATCAACTAACAATGGTCCCATATACACTGTGGAGATGTCATTTACACATACTGATTAGTTTTATCTTTTATGGAATTTTCCTCTTATTGTTATTGATTAATTATTTTTCTTAAAAAATTGTGAAATAGATGAAAATATATAATATTTGATCATTTTTGTCCTTTATGCCAATTGAGACTTTTATAATTGTCTTTCCTTTTATTCTTATCAACTAGCAAAGGTCCCATAGATTTGTCTTCTTATCAACTAGCAATGGTCTTGTAAATACTGTGGAGACATCGATAAATTAGAAAAGAAAATGGTTGCATACCAATGCCTAATTTTATTTTTTTTGTATTGGTTTTATTAATGATGGTCCCATAGATACCACAGAGACATCAATAAAACATAAAAAAAAATGATTACATACCAATATCCTATTTTTTATTTTATTTTTTAATTTGAATTTATTAAATAAATGAGGAATATATATTTCATAATAAACTAATGTTAGAATATAGAGTCTTATAAAAAATATCATTAAAAAGACGTATACACTAATATAAAGACATAATACATGTATTAATAAAAGTGTTTATCATTTTCAATGTTTAAATCATGGCCATAAATTACTAAGGTTTGTTCTATATATTATCATAGTTTGTTAGAAATATGATTTTCATTGATGTCAAAAGGGAGATCATTGGAATTATGGGTGTCATTGATGCTCAAGGATGAATATGGTGATTAGAGGATATGAAAAGAATCCTATCATAGGTTAAGGATGATTAGAGTGATTTTATTTTTGAGTGGAATTAATCGAGTTCTTCATTTTTATCATCTAAACATTTTGGGTCTATTAAAAAAAAATTGAGAAATTATTTTATTGGCATCACCATTGTCACATGTGGATGAGTTTGGGGGAGCTAGTCATATGGTTATGATCACATTAGTTCCTAATTATTATGCACCAAATTTGGAGTCATGAAATGAAGCATGGTAGAAGATATGGGGATGTAAATTTGGATACTAAGACAAATATCACTAAGTTTATATACTTATCCAAATTTGTAAAAGGAATAAATAGAGCCAAGTAAGCATATTGATGAGGTTAGCATTTACACACATGGATGTGTTAGGAAAAAATGATCATATGGGTTTTTTAATTTTTATTCCTAGATATATACAATGAATATTAGGTCACATGATATAGCATGACAAAATATATGAATGATCAAAGTTATGCTCCCAGGTATTTTGACAATGTTTTCCCACACCTAGTGAAATTTTTAAGTTGCAAGAAAAAGTTGAGATGGCATTTTTATGATGTCATATATTGTATGTATGAAAGATTAAGGAGAAATTGTATATATGGGTGTAATCCCCTATGTAAGAGGATATTATGCACTAAATTTTAGGTCATGCCACTAAGCATAATAAGAGTTATGCAAGTGCAAAGTTAGTTTTTCAGGAATATTGAAATGGTCCCCATACGTAGTAAAATCTCCACAAGGTAATGCAAAGTTGTCATCATTTTACAAAGATAATTTATAGACATTTTCAAAGGAATCAAATAGAAAATTTGTTATGGGTTTTTTCATGAACATCTTAGATATATGTTTTGTAGTTTGAGATGAAGGGCAATGAACCCATAATTGAATTATATTTCCTCTTAGACATTATAGGGTTTCTAAATTAAAACTAAAGGTTTTTAGTCATGGCATCAATAATTTTTTATATTTTTATGTTGATTATATATAGATAGAATGCACTAGCTTAATCTATATCTTAAGCCCTTATCATCATTGTAAAATCAACCCCTTTGACCCATTAATTATTGGCTTGAAGCAGTGATCAAGAATTTATATTTCCTAAGTCTTAAAATCAATATTTGTCCCATCTTGATCAATGACTAACACTTAATCATATGCTAAAGATCAAATGAGGCATATGAAACTCAATTTTTCAAAGGCACCTCTAAGTAAATACACTAGTGATAAGTGTCATAATCATAGAGCCTACATAGTAAATCAATGGAGTGGTTTAAATTCAATGATCAATGAAAAGTTTTCAAGTGTCTTAATAGAGGGAACTAAAAATAGTGTGTAGAAGGCATGTGATAATTCAAAGTGTCACATTCTTGAGAGCTAAATATAGATAATGATTGAGCTTATAAGAAGATCTGATGGTAAGCAGATAATCATGCAAAAGAGAACCAAAAGAGTGAGTGGACCTAATCATATAAAGTTATTGAGATTTATTGACATAGTGGTAAGTTAAATATCAAGTAAGTTTGAGAATATCAATAGAGATTAAGCATTCCAAAGACTCAGGAAGCAATGAGGGGATAAAGATCTTGACATTTAACATCAATATAAAAGTAATATTTGTGTAACTATGATGATCTAATGCCATGCAAGAGCTCACATTAGGAATATTAATAGATGCAATTTAAAGTTGAATAGTTAAATTTTAAAAGTATATAAGGATCTAATGAAGAGTGTGAGCCTATCAAAGATTGATCAAATAGATGCATTTTAAAGTTTAGTAGATCAAACAATGATCATGAGAGCTTGGCATGAAAGATAAGATCAATGGTCGATATTCAAAGGTCTATCCATCCCAATGGTTAAGTGGTAGAACATGTAGGAACCTATAGTTAAGACATAAATCATGATACAAACAATGAGATAGATTTTTGTAATTGATCAAATCTATGTAAATGTGTATGTGCATCAAAACTAAAGTCCAAGAAATGCTATAAATAGTAAAAGACTAGGAATCATGGTGATGGAGCATGATTTCAAGATGTGGGAAACTTGTAGTTCAAGAGTTAATGAATTGAGTTCAAAACAGAGAATGATGTGTTAACAAACAAGTGTGAACATAAAGAAGATATAAAACACTAGATCAATTGCTTATATATATATATATATATATATATATATATATATATATGAAATCTAGAACATAGTCAAAATATACTAGTATTATTGCTATAGTTTCAAAGAAGAAATTATAGAGACATAGAACCAAAGGGGTAGAGAAGAGAGATGAAGTGCAGAGCATGAAAAATTGTAGATCAGACTTGTAACATAGAACACAAGATTGGATTATTTTATGAATCAACATTGTAATCTGGAGTTATATCTCCATTATAGATCTGATAAGTTGGTGCAATCAGATAAGCTATGTTGGTGCAATCAGATAAGCTGAGTTGGTGTTCAAATTAGGGAGTGGGTGATTCCTTAGAGTTGAAGCACTTAAATCAGTGGATTAGTGTCTCCTTAGGGTTGGTTTCCTTAGATATTGTAACCAGTGAGTTTCCTTTTAATGAGGTTGTATTAGAATAGTATATTATAGTAGTTATTTTCATGGTGGTTTTTTCCATATTTGTGTGTTTGTGATCTCTGCATATAGTTTTAATCTACACTAAAATATTTTGAAAAAGATTAGGTTAATCAATATACTAATTCACCCCCCACTCTTAGTATCTAATTGTGTTTCAATAATTAGTATCAGATCCCTAGTTCCTTAGAAAAAGCTTAATCAGCTCAAGTAGATCTTGGACATTAAACACAAATGGCTAGTCAAGAACATTCTTCATAAAATAAATCACCTCTCTTTGAAAGATCAAACTATGTATTTTAGAGAATAATAATGGAAGAATATCTATTTTCATTAGGTTTTATGTATGGATGTCTATTTTTAATGGATATACAGCTTCTACTACAACTCATACTAATTAGGATACCAAGAAAGCATATGAGAGTAATGCCAAGGCCAAGAATGTTATTCTATGTGGATTATCTAATTCAAAGTTTGTAAAAGTGATGCATTGTAAAAATGTATAAGACATATATAAAACATTGAAGAGAATATATGAAGGATACGACAAAGTAAACCAAGCCAAGCTACAAACTTATAAAGGAAATTTGAAAGCCTTAAAATGAATAAAGAAGAAAAAATTATAGACTATCTCCTTAGAGTGGATGAAATAGTCAATACAATCAAAGGCCTTGGAGAAGAGATGAAAGACTCAGCCATTGTAAAAAAAATTATAATATCTTTATCATCAAGGTATGACTCTAAAATATATACAATAGAGGAAGAAAGAGATGTGGATAAACTCATTGTTGATGAGTCGTATGGAACCTTCACTACCTACGAGATGAAAATGGGAGAAGCAGACAATTTCAAGAGAGAAGTTGCATTCAAAGTAGCCAAGCAAATAAATTAGAAACATCCTCATCTATATCTAAGGAGACTAATGAAGAAGAAGCTAACTTTGTTAGAATATTGAGAAGAGTGTCTAGAAAGTACAAAGGTAACTTACCCTTTAAATGCTTTAATTATGGTAAAATAAGACATTTTACTATTAAATACCATTATAAAAAGAAGGATAACACTAAGCAAGAAGAAAGAAGTAAAAAGGTGAAACCTCACTATTACAAGAAGAAGAAATTCTTCACAAACAAGAAAGGCCTATACACAAAAGAAGGCAGGGATTCAATGGATGAAATTGATAGTTATGATTATGATCATGACTATGTTTTTATGGCCAAGGAAAAGGAATTCATATTTATGATAATAGGATCATCTTCTATGGATCAAGAAAAATTTGAATACTTAGATAAATAAGAAGAAGGAAAATTGGATCTAGAGTGTGAACTCATCTTTGCCTTAGAGGAAATTGATGAGCTAAGAAAAGAGATCTCAAAATAGAAGAATCTTGGACAAAAGGAAATTGAGAAAATGTCCAAAAGTATAGGTAAATATAATCAAATGGTGGTTAGCCTAAAGACACAAGTTGAAGAGCTTAAAGAATAGAATATGTATTCAAAACTAAACTACAATTTAAATATGACAATTTCATGAAGTTCGAAGTAGAGATAATGTCTTTGAGAAAAGAACATGAGAAAGTTAAAGGAAAACTTAAAAAATAATCTAAAGTTGATAGGATGATCAAACATTTTTGTTGAATCTATCAAATCTCAAAATCCCTCAATAGAGAGATCAGGTCTTGGTTAAAAATAGTGAAAAAATTACATAACTAGTACATCTGATAGCCTATATGATAACTTCAAAGTAGAAGGAGAATTTGGAGGAAAGAAAGAGAAATCTTATAAGGATACAAAGACATACTCAAACAAAGTTGATGTGAAGAAATTTGAAGCTAAAAATAATTTTGAAGAGAAGAAGATAAAGGTAGCTGATGGAGATGGATACACAAAAGTGAGAGACTTGAAGAAGCTAGAGTTTAGAATATCTCCTTATGCTACACAACGAAATGCTATGACTAGGTATTCCTTATCCTTCTATGGTTATTTTTATACCTGTAATTAGTTTGGTCATAGGGCTATTGATTGTATAGTTATACCTAAAAGGATAACAAATTTTGTAAGTAGAAACTCATTTGCTCCCTTGTTAGATACAAATGTAATATGCTATAATTACAACAATTTTGGTCACACAACTAGAAACTATAGAATGAACTTTGTAAGAATAAAAACATAAAGTAAAAAGAAAGGCATGTTTGAACAAAGGTTCATAAGTCTCTAAAAAAGAGAAAAAAGGACATAAGAAACCCAAAGAAGTATGGAAAGTGAAATATCAATCTATGATTGATCAAACTACACCCCATGCTAAGGACCATAATTTTTGGGTGATAGATAGTGGTTTCTCAAAGCATATCACTAGTGACAAGAGCAAGTTCATCAAATTGAGAAAATGTAAGGAAGGATCTATCAGTTTGGGAGACAACACTGTAGTAAAGATCAAAGGTAAAGGAACCTTGAATATAGATGGAAAATTGGCTACACATGATGTCCTTTATGTTCAAGGATTGAAGAATAATATATTAAGTGTCAGTGAAATATCACATTTAATGTAGAAGGCTACAAATTAAAGAGATCTAGAGAACTAGTTACAAAAGGGAAAAGAACTAAAAGCAATATCTATAATCTTATTGAAGTGAATGGTAATATATACTTGATAGGAAAGATTTATGAGATTTGATTATAGCATAGAATAATGGGTCATGTTAACTTTCATAACCTAGTCAAAGTAAACATAAATAATTGTGTCAGATATATGCCAAAGATAATCAACCTACAAACACTACTTGCAAATAATATCAACTAGGCAAGCAAATAAGGGTCAGATTTCAAAAAAAGGAATATGCATCTACAAAGCCTCTAGAATTAGTTCATACTGATCTTTATGGTCCTACTAAGATAAAAATATCTAAAGGAGAGAGATACTTGATGTTATTTGTAGATGATTACTCAATAATGACATGGGTAACCTTTTTGAAGGACAACTCACAGGCATTTAAGAGATTCAAGATCTTTATGTCCATGGTGGAGAATGAGACTAGACAAAAAAAAATTCTTAAGATCTGATAAAGGTGGATAATTCACCTCAAATGATTTCATAGAGTATTTTGAGAAGTATGGGATCAAAAGGCATTACTCCATAGTAAAATGTAGTTGTTGAGATAAAAAATAGGATAATCAAGGAGATGGCCATAGTAATTCTAAAAGAGACTGAGTTACCTAATGGATACTGGAGAGAAGTAGTCCAAACAACAGTATACATCTTGGACAGAGTTCAACTAATGGTAAATAGTGAAAAAAACTCCATATGAGATATGGTATAGAAAGCCTACCTTTGTTAATTATTTCAAAGTGTATGGAAGAAAATGCTACATCAAGAGAAAAGAGGATAAATTAGGAAGATTTGAATCAAGATGTGATGAAGGAATATTTCTTGGTTATTTCAAACAAAGCAAAGCCAACATTTGTTATAATAAAAGGCTACAAATACTATAGAGAGCATCAATGTCAAGGTTGAAGAAGGAATGAAACATGTTGAGCCTGAAAAAAAAAATTAGAATTATGAATTATATTCTAAAGATAAAGCAACTAATGAAGTGCATGAAGAAATAAATGAAAACGCACCTCCAAGATTTGTTCAAAAGGATCATCCTATGGAGAAGATCATTAGAAATAATAATTAAGGAATTTAGATAAGGAGAAGATTTGAAATAAACAAGGAACAAGTAAGTTTTGATCTAATGTCTGAAATTGACCCTAAGAGCTATGTTGAAACCAACAAGGATGAGAATTGTCTAAAATCCATGGAAGAAGAACTGAGCCAAATTGAAAAGAACAATCTTGGAAATTAGTAACAATACCTTCAAACAAGAATGTGATATGTACAAAGTGGATCTTTAGAAATAAGCTCAATGAATATAGAGTTGTTACAAAGAATAAGGCAAGATTGGTGTGCAAAAGATATACACAAGTTGAAGGCATAGATTTTGAGAAAACATTTTCTCAAGTTGCTAGATTGGAATCCATAAGAATGCTTTTAGCATTATTAATCTATAATAAATTTAAAGTCTATCAAGTGGATGTTAATTCATCATTATTGAATGAGAAATTAGAAGAGGAAGTCAACATAGAACAACCTAAAGGTTTTCAGCTATCAGAAGAAGAAGATTATGTGTGTAGACTAAAGAAAGCTTTGTGTGGTATAAAACAAGAACCTAGAGCATGGTCTTCAAGATTGGACGAGTACCTGCAATAATAAGGTTTAAATAATGGATGTGTGACATCAATCTATATTTCAAATCATAACATGAGCATATGTTGATTGTTTTTGTCTATGTAGATGACATCATCTTTAGTTGTAGCAATAACAAATTATGCAAATAATTTTCTACACAAATGCAAAGTGAGTTTGAGATGTCTATACTAGGAGAACTTTCATTTTTCCTTTGTCTACAAAGAGCATAATATGATGAAGGGATATTTACATCCAAAACCATGTATGCAAAAGAAATGCTCAAAATTTTTGGAATGGAAGATAGTGAACTAGTTAGTAATCCCATGATAACTAGATACAATTTGACCAATGAGGATGAATCCCTTGATGCAAATCAAACTATGTATAAATCAATCCTAGGTAGCTTATTATACCTAACTACATCAAGACTAGATATCATGAAAGTAGTGTACATAGTTGCAAGATTTCAGGTTGCTCCCAAAGAATCGCATGTCAATACATTGAAAAAGATCTTTAGATACATCAAGAAAATAATTGACTATGGCCTATGGTATCTTACAAGTGAATATTTCACTTTGACAACGTATACAAATGCTAATTGGGCAAGAAGTGTAGATGACAGAAAAAGCATTAGTGGTGTTGAATTTTTACTTATAAATAGACTTCTTTCATGGTTGAGCAAAAAACAAAAGTCATTTACTCTTTTTACAGCAAAAGTAGAATATGTAGTAGTTTTGACATGTTTCACTCAAGTCTTTTCGATGAAGCAAACACTAGAAGACATAAAGTTAGAGTAAAATTCACCTATCTCTATTCTTTTTGATAATTCAAGTATTATTAATATATCAAAGAATATAATGATGCATTATAGAACCAAGCACATATCAATCAAGTATCAATTCTTAAGAGAGAGGATTGTAGATCAAGAGTTCATAATAGAGTATGTGCCAACTAAAGATCAAACTATAGATATATTCATCAAACCTATTTCCAAGAAACAATTTGAGTATTTGACATAGAAATTGGGAGTGGTAGATTCTACATTACATCACTAGATCTTATTGATAGGGCATGAGTCTAGGGGGAGTCTCATAGAAGCTTTATTAATCCCTAGAAGAAGAGAGAAAAGGAAACTTATGTGTGCATACTTTTTCAAAGTTATAATGAGTTGATGGTTGTTGATTCTTGGACAAACTCCTTTGTTTGATAAAGGGGGAGAAATATTTGGACAAATAGTCAGAAAGAGTCCCTTTGCCATTGATGTCAAAGGGGAAGAAGAAGACCAAATTCTCTCTTTCAATGTCAAAGAAGAAGCAAAGTAAGTGTCCAAGTTGAGTATTAGGCAAATGTGCCATTGGCTAAGGGGGAACAAGTTTGGTATAAATAACCTTAGTTCATACTCATCAGAAGCTAATGCAAGCAATGCTAGAGAAGGAGCAGAATATTAGAAGATCATAGCATTTAGTTTGCCATCAATAATGAAGGGGGAGATTGTTAGAAATATGATTATCATTGATGTCAAAATGAAGATCATTGGTATTGTAGGTGTCATCGATGATCAGGGATGAATAAGGTGATTAGAGGATATGCAAGGAATACTATCAGAGGTCAAGGATGATTGGAGTGATTATATGCATGAGTATAGTTCATATGGTTCTTCATTTTTATCATCTATATATTTTGGGTCTATGATAGGAAAATCTAAGAAAGTATTTTGTTGATGACACCATTGCCATGTGTAGATGAGTCTGGAGGAGTTGGTCATATGGTTGTGATCACATTAGTCACTAATTGTTATGCACCAGATTTGAAGTCATGCAATGAAACATCATAGAATATATGGGGATGTAAATTTGGCTACTCAAAAAAAAATCACTAAGTTTCTATACTTAGCCAAATTTGTAAAAGGGTTGAACAAAGCCAAGTAAGCATATCGATGAGGTAAACATTTACACACATAGATGTGTTAGGATAAAATAATCATATGGGTTTTTTCATTTTTGTTCTTAATTTATATATGTTGAATTTAGGTCACGTGATATAGCATGAAAAAAGATATGCATGATCCAATTTAGGCTCTCAGGGGTTTTGACAGTGTTTTCCCACACTTAGTGAAATTTGCAGGTTACAAGAAAATGCTGAGAAGGCATTTTTTATGATGTCATATCTTGCATGTATGAAGGATTAAGAAGAAATTGGATATATGGATGGAATACCCTATATAAGAGGATCTTATGCACTAAATTTCAACTCATGCCATTAAGCGCAATAGGAGTTATGTAGGTGCAAAATTAACCTTTCAGGCACATTGAAATGGTCCCCATACTTAGTAAAATTTGCACAAGGTCATGTAAAGTTATCATGATTTTTCAAAGATCATTTATGGACATTTACAAAGGAATCAGATAGAATATTTTTTATGGGTTTTTCATAAGCATCTTAGATATATAGTCAACAGGTTCAGATTAAGAGTGATGAGCCCAAAATTAAATTATCTTTGATCTCAAACACTATAGGGTTTATTGGTTAAACCTTAAGGGTTTACATCATGGTTTCAATAGGTTTTTCTATTTTGATGTTGACTAGATATAGCCAAAATTTTATAGCTTAAGTTATATCTTAAGCCCTTGTCATTTTTATAAAACTAACCCCTTTGACCTAGTAATTACCAGCTCAAAGCAGTGATCAAGACTTTATCTTTCTTGACTCCTAGACTTAATATTTTTGCCAGTTTGATCAATGGTTAGAAGTTAATCAAATGTTGAAGATCCAACAAAGTGTATGAAAAACCCACTAAACATGCTAGTGATAAGTGTCACAATCATGGAGCCTGTACAGTAAATCAACAGAGTAATTTAAAGTTACTAAGTCAATGATCAATGAAAGGTTGTTAAGTGTCTCAACAGTGAGAACTGACAGTAATGTGTAGAAGGTATGTGCTAATGACAAGTGTCACATTCTTGAGTGATAAGCAGAGTTAATGATCGAGCTTGTCAAAGGATCTGATGGTGAGTGAATGATCATGCAAAAGAGAACCAATAGAGCGAGTGGACCCAATGGGATAAAGTTCTTGAGGTTTATCGACATAGTGATGACTTAAAGACCAAGTATGTTCGAGAAGATCAACATAGCATAAGCACTTCAAAGACACAGAAAGCAATGAGATGGGATATAGATCTCAATGTTTAACATCAAGATAGAAGTAACATTTGTGCAACTATGAAGATCTAATGGTACGTGAGAGCTTAGATCAGGAAGATCAAGAGATGCATTTTAAAGTTGAATAGTTAAAGTCTAGAGACGTACAAAGATCCAATGAAGAGTGTGATCCTGTTAGAGATCGATCAAATGGACACATTTTAAATTCAAGCATATGAAACGAGGATAATTTGATCATGGTGTGAAAGATAAGATCAACAGTTGATATTCAAATCTCTATTCATCTTGATGGTTAAGCGGTCGAACATGCAAGGACTTACAGTTAAGTCATAAATCATGATACAGACAATGGGATTGATTGATGTAATCGATCAAATCTATGTAAATGTGCATGTGCATCAAAACTCTAGTACAACAAATGCTATATACAGTAAAAGACCAGGAATCACGATAATGAAGCATGAGTTCAAGATGTAGGAAACTTGCAGTTCAAGAGATAATGAATTGAGTCCAAAATAGATCATGAAGTGTTAGAAAATAAATGTGAACATAGAGAAGATATAGAACCCTAGACCAATTGCTTATATAAATGACATCTAGAACACATACAAAAGCTGTTGGTATTATTGGTATAGTGTCAAACACGAAAATATAGACACAAAACTAGAAGGGCAGAGAAGAGAAGAGAGATGAAGTATAGAGCATGAACAATTACATATTAGACATGTAATAGAGAACATAGGATTGGATTCTTTTATGAATCAACATTGTAATTTGGAGTTATAGCTCCATTATAGATCTGATAGGTTGGTTCCATCAGATAGGATGAGTTGGTTGTCAAATTAGGGAGTAGGTGCTTTCTTAGAGTTGAAGCTCTTAAATCAGGGGATTGGTGTCTCTTTAGGATTGGTGCTCTTAAACGTTGTAACTAGTGAGGTTCCTTATTATGAGGCTAGATTATAATGGTAGATTTTAGATTTTAACATTTATTCTCAAGGTGGTTTTTCCCATATTGGGTTTTCCATGGTATATCTTGTGTTGTGTCTATTTGTGTGTTTGTGATCTCTACATATAATTTTAATCTTTATTAAAAGATTTTGAAAAAGACTAAGTTAATCAATACATTGATTCTCCCCTCGTTCCTTTTTCTACCCCTCCCCTCTCAATATCTAATTATGTTTCAACATAATTGTCGTTATGTTTGTACATAATTTCATCATTATTTTACTTGTATGTTAATGTTTTTATTTCTTTAATTTAAAAATAAAATATATAATAAAATTGTGATTCTTTAAATTATAATAAGAAGTTAATAAATGAAGAAAAGTGGAATTATGATTTGTAATATAAAGTAAAAATCACTTACAAAAAGCTTCATATCCTACAAAATTCAATAATTTTAATAAATCTTTTATTAAGCCCAAGTTTATTTAAAATAGTAAACATAAAAATCTACATTTTCAATCTTAATCGAAACTTTGTGTGTTATAATAGAATAAGTACGATAGGCTTTAATTTATTTTTATTTTTATTTAAAAGAGAAAAAAAAATGAAAAATGTCGAACGCCCGGCATACCCATTTTCGCTCCATCCATTCTAACGTCATCAGTTCTCGTCGCCGCAAAATATGATAGGTCAGTCATCACCGGTCACATTAGTAATACATAAACCACTCCAAGAAGTCAATCTAATAACACGTTCTAACATGTCAATCGGTTGATTTTCAGTTAATGAATGAAGGAAACGCTCTTTTTATGGAGATGCATCTCAGAAATTATGTAGTCTACTAAGAGAAGATCATGGAATTCATTGGAATAGTGAAAGTTTTTCACAAAAATATTTATGGGCATTCACGAAGTGAGCATTTCTCTGTATAATTAATAAATCTAACTGCATGCCACAGCAAAATATTACCAGTATTCTTGTGTAGCTTCATGGTTAGAATTTTTTTTTATTAATTTGAATTTTTTCTTTCTCCGCTTTTATTTTTGTTAATCTGTTCTTGAACTGTTTCACAGATGTTAATGGTTATGAATAAATTCAACGAAATTCAATGGTTTTTCTGCCTATATATGGAGAAGAAAATCGTATGGCCATGCCCATGTATGCTTGCCTTATAGTCGTTTTTGCACAACTTTTCATATAGGAAGTAAAGGATCTATAAATATTTGAACATTTCCAAATACACGATTGCCATTATTGTGGACAAATAAATTTTCCTTTGGACATTATGGAGGCTGAGGTTTTTTATTTATATCCTATTTCTAAGTCTTCTAATTTTAAAGCAGCATATCATGGTATGCACTGTTAAATAGTTATAATGTAATGCCAATACCAATAGGCTAATCAAGGTGCATTTAAAGAACCAACTTCCTTTGACTGCAGTGAGCTTGAGTCACAAGCGAGCTCTAAAAACATAAGCAACGATCCAAAATGTAGAGCATACGCATGGAGCTCAACATCTGGACCTAAGGGGTCTGCCAAGCACACTATAATGGAGGAATGAGTCAGGGAATTTCTGACCTGATGGTATCTCTTGGCAAGACCGTGGCATCTTTTTTGTTTTCAATGCATAGTTTGTTATGGTGCGTCACAAGACACTAGTTATGTTTCAGGGAAAGCATAGAAAACAATAATATGCATGAAGCATCTTTCAGAGGAATCTAACTCTTCACAAGAGTTAATGTTTAAGAGACAACAAGGATAACACATTCACTTCTCGCGAAAAAACTTGGTACAAAATGCTGATTGATATGTAGTAACCATTTGAGAGTACGATGATCAGATCACAGAGTAATCATAGACTATTAAGAATATCGAGGATCATTTCACAACTGTATTATTAATATTATTGTTTAATTTTGCGAAATCGAATTACAGGTGACAATGAATAATGTAATTCTGTAAGAGGCATTTTATGATTGCTTATAAATTTCTTTTTCTTCATAACCACCACTAATAGGTACAACTACTTAATGTATTCATGTTAATCTGGTCGCTTTAATCATTCAACTAACCTCGTCAATTATCTCGACTAATTTCATTTAATTAAATTACCACTTTTCTAATTAATAATGTAATCCCCCTCTCACTATAAATTTTTCACACCATACTAACCTTTCTACATAGCACACATATATTAATCTATTATTTATCATATTAATATTCCATTAACCTATTAATCCTATTTTGTTTAATCTCCACTTGGCTACTTGTTAATTTTAAATTCAAAATATACTAACTATCCCTACCCTACCTACCCATAGCCTTTCATACAAACCTAGTTCTATAATCCTTTCTAAAACCCTATCCAATCCTCATTTATCCCTAATGAAGTCTAGAGTTCTATAAATTTAAAAACTTCTTGCAATCTCTCCACTCATTTAGAACCCTCTAAATCTAGGATATTTTTAAGAATTTTAAATTTCTTTTTATTCCCTCCCCCGCCCCTATAAATAGCTAGGCAAAGCCCTTGGCTAAACTAATTAGGAAATCTACAAGCTTGCATAGCCTTCATACCATCTTAAACTATCCCATTGCATCCATAATCCTTGTTTTGCTTCCAAAGTCATTAGTCTTTTTGCATCCATTTTAAGTTTTGAAGTTACCTTGTCTTGCAATTCAACATCATATAATCAAATTATCTTGGAGAAGCATTTATGATCTTGGAGGGAAAACTCAAACAAGCAAGGTGATGGTGAGAATGTTTTGATTAAATTCTGATTGCTTCCTCATTTTCTCTCTTTGATGTTTTGTAAATTTTGAGTGGATTATAGCTTATTGTGAAAAATTCAAAGAAAATGCTCAAATTTTGCATTATACACTTAATACTAGTCTTATTTCAAGGTTTTGACTCAACAACACACACAATTCTCATAACTTTATTTTCTTGTCAACATTCATAATAATTTTCATTAATATATCTCAATTTTCTTCTCATCATAATAACTTGGCACATGAGAGAAAAAAATGTATCTTAACAAAAGCATCCAAACTTCCTTCTTTTGTTGTATAATAGCAAAACAACATGCAAACATACTATTTCCACATCACAATAACTAGACTACATCCAAGTATATTATTTCCACAAAAAAACCATTCAAATGGCATCTAAACAAGAGGGGAATGTACTCATCTCTTATCCCTATTAATCACTAGGTACATAAAGCCCTTGTCAATCTTTGAACCCAAGAGATGACCTTCACGAATAACAAAGACAATGTTGTGTTCATAAAGACCAACTACACACACAATCATAATAAACATGGACTTATGTACATTTGGAAATCGAGCAACAACAATTAGAAAGTAGAGTACCCCCAGAACAATGAATATATGTTTTCCTTTTTCTAAACTCCAATAAGATGGAGAGGTATGGATATTGGCTAGCAGCACTTGGCCCTATATTTCACCTTCAATTCCTTTATTTTCTCCAGCAAACTTTTAAAACAAATAAGAAGGGGAGCCAACAAGTAACCCATTGGGCCCAAAGATCCTCCTTCATGAATTAATACATAAAGGAAGCTATAAAGTAGACCTTAGAGCTCCAAGCTTTGCCTTATTACATTAATAAATATATCTATGCTAATTCCCAAGTACAACCATGTATATTAATTATGCACATACAATAATTACCACTATATATTCCACACAACATTGAAACCACAATGAAATTATTAAGGAATATTGATTTACCTCTAACCTTGAAACCTATAATTTTCCAAGTATCTTATCCTCTCTTTAACATATACAATTCTAATGTAAATTATCTTGAACCATTGGATGTAATATGTCTTTTTTCACTTCGTGGGCATAATTTTCAAGAAAAACCTTCAGCCTTATATTTATGAATTTGGTTTTGCAATGCCTGACATTTATTTGTGTTATGTCTAATGATCTAATCATAGTTACAATATTATAAGCTATTTTTAGGAATACATTTTTGCCCGATCTATGTCCCTTAGGGGGTAAACATATCATCCTATGTTCAAGTAACATAGAAAGTATTGCATCCATGGTATCTTGGTTTGATGTGATCTATAGAATATGTTGTGTATTCTTATGATATATCTCTACTTTATTTACATGATATATATGCATTTCTCCCTTCTAAGGTAACATAATGTTTTTAGCCAAGAGGGATGTATGTAATAACAAACATTTGCATGCCCATCTTCTATGTTTGGTTCGCCCTTATTTTGATTAGATTATGCATTGTTTGAAGGTTTATTTAGTTTATAAGTATTAGGACCTATATGTGTGAATAGGTTATGCAAAATATGCTCAAGTAGATCAAAGTTTAATTTTTACAATTTATAATATGTCATAGCATGGGATAAAACATCATCATTGTCATAATAATCTAAAACATGGCCATCTTATTGCTTAGTATTGACTAGTAAAAGAATCTCAAATGTTTGATTTTATTTTGTTTTTGGTGTTATTAGTTCCTTTGGCAATTACTCTTTCTCTTGATGTGGATCCTTGTGCACCTTCATGGTTAGTGCCTTTCTATATCCTAAGGTAAATGACCCATTGTGATTTACTTACCCATTTAATATTTTTTTTTAATTCTCAAGGGGAATGCATTATCTAGGTGTCACCACTTTAGAGACTCCTTCTATATCAGAGTGCATCGTATTCAAAATTTTGAATGATTCATCATTAGTAGGCATTGTCAATAAGGTTCCCTCATGTATAAATTTCACACATCAATGTAATGTATATGGTATGAATTTCATTATGTATAATGGTTGGCCCAAAAATAATTTATAATGTAAGGTTTTGGACATTACTTGGAATGTAGTTGGAACCATTTTTGGCCATAATGTCACATCTAATGTGAATTTACCAACTGGAGGGCTATGTGAATTATCAAACCCTTTTATTAGCATGACTTATTTTTTAATAAGATTAGTATCAATGCCTATGGTGTTTAAAATATTCATGCTACAAATGCTTAGTCCTGATCCATTTTCATAAAGTAAGGATCTACAAATATTTAAAAATTTCTAAATACATGATTGTCATTATTGTGGATAAATTTATTACCTTTGGACATTAAGGAGTGTAATGTTTTTGATTTATATCATACTTATAAGTCTTCCAATTTGAATGAAACATCTCATGGTATGCATTGCTAAATAGTTACAATGTATTGCTAACAATAATAGGGTAATTAGGTACTTTTTAAAGACCAACATCCTTTGACTATAGGGAAATTGAGTCATGAAAAAGATCTAAAATCATGAGCAAGGATCCAAATTGTAAAACATATGAATGGAACTTGACATCTAGACCTAATGGGTCTACCAAGCATATTACAATAGAGGAATGAGTTAGATAATTTATGACCTAATGGCATCCCTTGGTGATATCATGGTATCTTTTGTGTTTTCAATGCTTAGATTATTATGGTGTGCCACAAGACACTAGTTATGTTTTAAGGAAAGGCATGTTGGAAAAAATGCAACAAGTATCTTTCAAAGCAATCTCACTATTCACAAGATTTACTTTTTAAGAGACAACAAGAATTGATAATAAAACGTTCATTTATTGTGATAAAACTTGGTATGAAATGCTCATTGATCTATAAAAAGAATTTGAGAGTATGATAATCAGATCATAGAGTAATCATGGATTATTAACAATATTAAGGATCATTCCCCAGTTGTACTATTATTATTTCTTTTTTTCAAAATTGAACTATACATGACAACGAATAATGTAATCCCTATGTGAGGTATTTTATGATTACTTACAAAAATTTCATAACCACCACTAATAAATATAACTACTTAATGTTAGTCTTATTTTAAGGTTCTAGCTCAACAACACACAATTCTCATCACTTTATTTTTCATCAACATTCATAACAATTTTCATTAATAGATCTAAATTTCCACCTCAACATTTCATTAATAGATCTAAATTTCCACCTCATCATTTCATTAATAGATTAGAATTTCCACCTCATCATAACAACTTGGCACATAAAATAAAAAATTTAGATTAAAAAAAACATCCAAACATCCTTTTTTGGCATTATAATAACATAAACACATGCAAACATACTATTTTGATGTCACAATTACTAGACTATGTCCAAGTATATTATTTCCATGGCAAAACATCCAAATGGCATCCAAAGAAGAGGGAGAGGTAGTCACCTCTTAGCCTTATGAATCATTTGGTACATAAAGCCATCGTCAATCCTTGAGCCCAAGAGATGACCCTCCCACATAATAAATAAAATTGTGTGTTGATAAAGGCCAAGTAAACACACAATCATAACAAACATGGACTAAGGTACCTTAATCAAATGATCAACAATATTTAGAAAGAAGAGTACTCCTACAAATACAAGTATATATTTTCCTTTTTCCAAAATCCAATAAGATGGAGAGGTACGAAAATTGGCTAGAAACCCTTGGCCCTAGGTCTCACCTTCAATTCCTTAATTTATCTAGTAATATTTTTAAAAAATATAGAAATGGGAGCCAACAAGTAGCCCATTTGGCCCCAATGTCCTCCTTCATGAATTAATAAAGAAAGGAAGCTATAAAATAAGCCTCAAGGATCCAAGTTTCATTTTGTTACAACAAAAAATAGCTTGATGCCCTATTCCCATGTATAACCATGTATAATAATTATACACACATAACAATTACCACCATATATTTGACACAATAGAAACACCAAAATGAATGTTTTATGGATATGGATCTTACCTCTAACCTTAAAACCTAAAATTTTACAAGTCTATTGTCCTTTGTTCCAAGCTATGAAATTCTACTATAAATTATCTTGAACCTTTGGATGTATTATGTCTTTTTACACTTCTCAAGCCCAATTTATATGTGACCTTAATTTTTATATTTTTAAATTTTATTTCACAATGCCTCACTTTGATTAGTATTATGTATATTGATTTGATGATAGTTAAAATATGGTAAGACCTTTTTAGTAAGAAGTGTGTTGCCTAATCTATGTCTATTAACATGTAAACATATCATTCTATGTTCAAATAAAAGATAAAGTATTGTATCTAAAATGTCTTGGTTTGATGTGATCTATAACATATTTTATGGATTCTTATGATAGACCTCCACTTTATTTACATAGTGTATCTACATTTGTCCTTTGTAATGTTGACTCAATGTTTCAAGACAAGAGGGATGTATGGAATAACTAGCATTTACACGCTCATATTCTATTTTTTATTTGACCTTATTTTGATTAGATTCTACATCCTTTTAATGTGGATTTAGCTTATATGTGTTAGGACCTATATGAGTGAATAGATTATGTGAAACATTCTCAAGTGGATCAAATTTTAGTATTTGTAATTCATCATCTGTCATATCATGGGAAAAATCATCATCACTCTCATAGTCATCTAAATCATGACCATCTTGTTACTCGATGTTGACTACTAAAGTAAGCTCAAATGTTTTATTTTATTTTGGTTTTAGTATTATTGGTTCCTTTGGTGATTTATGTTTCTCTTGATGTGCATCCATATCCACTTTGGTGATTAATGCCTTATTTATATTTGAAGGTAAATGATCCATTGTTCATATTTTTTATTATCAAGGGGAATACATCATTTGGATGGCACCAGTTTAAATGTTCCTTATATATTATAATGTATCATTTTGAAAAAATTTAAAGGTTCATCATCGACAAGCCTTGTCAATAAGGTTACCTCATGTATGATTTTTACACATCGATGTAATGTATATGGTATAGATTATATTGTGTTTATCCATGGTTGACCTAGAAATAAGTTATTATGTAATGATTGGGATATGACTTGGAATGTAGTTGGGACTATTTTTCACCCCAATGTCATATCAAATTTGATTTATCCAACTAGAGGGATATGTGAATTATCAAACCCTTTGATTGCATAACTAATTTTTGAATAATATTGGTATTAGCACCCATAGTGTTTAATAAATCCATGTTACAAATATTTAGACCTAATCCATTATCAATTAGCACCCTTTTGATCCCTTCATTATGAAAACACGCTTGTATGAATAAAGGCAAAAGTTGGTCAATAATTTTCTTGGATGGTAAATCTGTTGCATCAAAGGTGATGAGTTTTGAATTTTTTTTGAGATATTCTATAACATCCATAAAGTTGGTTTAATGTCATTTGGAACTTCAATATCACATAATGCTTTGTAAATGATATTCTTATAGATAGTAGATTGATTTTGAAGTTAGAGGATTGATATCTTAGCATGTGTGTTGCTTAATTGGTTAATAAGGTCATACCTCTTATATTTTATCACAATTCTAGGTTTAGTAGGAACTTGTATATTAATAGGTGGTAGATTATGTTTTTCACCTTTACCTTTTATTTTAGTGATATTATGGACCATAGAATCTAATATAAGTTTTGGGAAAATAATAGGTGTAGGATATCACTTGAATAAGAGGTATGTGGAACAAATGGTGGATATCAATCATTTTATAATTAGGATTCCTTCTCTATTATTTTACAAAAAATGGTTAGAAAGGGAGACTAAATATTTATTTCATTTAAAAACACTCATTATATTGAAAAATTATTGTATGGTGTTGGATGATAGGTTTGATTAAGAAATAATAATAGCAACCCACAACTATGTTTAGAAATTGGAGGCAAAAATGGCCTATAGATGCATCCATATTGACTATTAGTATAAGAATGGAAATATGATTTTTAAATTTTTAATATCTCAAAATTATAAAACTTAGAAATAAAAAATCAAGAAACCCTAAGTCGATTCTAGGGTTTTGAGACCAAATTTTGGGTTCACCAGATGTTTAACTCTAAATTTTTAATACAAGGGTATGTAGGGTTAAGAATATAGAAATTGATAAGCATAAGGGTGATAAAAATATATATAGTATGGAAACTAATTTTCAAACTTGTATAAACATTATTTTGAATTTATAATACTGAGATATGACAAAAAAGTAAAACTATTGGTTTATGTTACAATAAATTAAAAACAATAGTTCTTATCTAGTTCACTATGCATATGTAGATATGGGATGAAATAGGTTTCAAGTGGAATATATCAGGATTTTATAATAGTCATCAAATAATAAAATATTACATTATGTTGCCTCATATTCTTACATCATATCTTTATGGTTGTGCCAATGTCAATGTCTGAGTTAGATGTACATGTCAAGTACGTAATAATGACAGGATCTAAATGTAAACAGCTAGAGCCTTATGTTTTTGTGTTGTCTTTCTTATGGTGTCTATATATATCTTGCATAGGTTATTTATCTTTATCAAATTATCAAACCCTAGCTTCCTCACCATTGGAGTGATTGTGGTGAAAATGGGTTAGTTGACACATTGTGTCAAGTAACCCCAAGGAACCCTATGTCAATGGGCATTTTCTAAATAACCAATACTCTAAATAAGTCCACAGACTTATGTAGTTTTCCCCTACATGTTGTCTTGGTTGTGCATAAGGATGCAAAATAAATAAGTGGGTAGAGTGGCCTAGCTTATAACTTGGAAAATATGGCTCATGTCCTGATCTTTCAGTACTTCAAACTTGCAAGGATATGACTCTGATGAATGATATGGAAATAGGGATGAATATGACATATTTTCTCACTTGAATTTTTTATCAAATTGTCTTGGTTAGTTTACTTGTGAGTTCCTAGTATTTTCTAGGTCTTTTCTAGGTGAGGAATGAATGAGCATTGATCTTGTATCCATACCAATCCCTTTTGAAAATATATCCCATTAAAGGAATTATGTTGAAATTTAGGATACATTTAATTTGAAATATGAATGACTTTGGGGTACTATAAACTTACTTATAAAATGGGAAACTTGTGTCAATGTAGGTGTATAGCTGAGATGTAAGTGTTTAGGAAGCTATAAAATAGGTTAATGTTTAAAACTAGTAGAGAATGATAATAATCAAGTTTATAGCATTTTTCAAAACATAATAGGCTTGGTCATCATAATAATAGTGTTTGGACTAATAAATAAGAAATTTGGCACAAAGTGATAGTGAACACGATATTTTTGGCAATGGAAGGGGTCTTAGATCTATTCCAAAATTGTACCTTAATATTTTACAATGGAAGGGGTCAATATTTTGCACCCATTAATATTTTTGTCAATGGAAGGGGTCAATGCAATGTGTTCTTAATATTTTACACCATTAATATTTTTGGCAATGGAAGGGGTCAATGCAATGTGTTCTTAATATTTTGCACCATTTACTTACATCACCTTTCATATTATTCAATTCTTTAATAATATCGTTTAGATGACTATTCCAAAATTGTACCTTACTAAGAGTAATGTAATCATTATGGGGGTTACAAGTGAAATTAAAACCCATCATGCATCTAAAAAATATTCAGACAACACAATGGAATAAAATCATTGTATTACATTTAATTCACCTCATAATTTAGCTGATATTCATAACTTCCTAGCTTATATAATGGATTACTTAGCTTTATCCAATCCTCATATCAGTATCTCACTCTCTACAGTTATCATGTAGCTACAAGTTGTGCTTGGATCAAATATCCATAGGTTATATTTAATCTTTAAAAATGAGTCACTTAGATCTCCCTTCACTCACTAAGGATTAAGGAGTTATTTTTACCACTCTCCAAAATTTGGTAGAGTTTTCCCTCTCGTGGCCAAAAACTCCCTAATTCTAGATTGATGAATTCCTATGTAGCCTCTTAGACCCAAATACCCTCATTAATTCTCTAAGATCTTTCCCACCTATCAAAATTAAAATCTGAGTTTGGCATAAAATCATAACTATATGTCACATAGATACATCTAGAAATTTCCCTTTCCTACATTTTACTTTTATTTGAATTTTTTCCACCAATAAATATAATGGATGGTAGGTTGTATGCTCCACATAACACAAAATTTGTTGAATTCAAAGTTACAACTATTTTTTTCTACTTTGTACCCTTATTTTGAGTCAAACTTATCTATGAGCTCCTTTTATCTCATGAAATTACACCCACACATGCTACTTAATGCTCATGAGTGTTCTTTGGCATCCAAATTATCCTATATTTGACTCCAAATCATGACCATATTATGCTCCTTAAACATCTATGTGACATAATTTTCATTTCATTGCACATTGGGCTCATCATGTTTCTTTTGATGCTCTACATATGCATTATTGTAATTATCTAGGTATCTACACATTAAAACACACACCTTCACTTTAGTGTTTTGGTCCCATTTCTTAGTGTAGATTATTTCCTTCTTACACACCTCATTTATGATCCTCTGAATTTTCACTCTCACACAATAATTAATTGTTGTCATTTCCATTCCTTCTCACCTTCTCTTACCCTTTGCACAAGGTCCCCCACATGCACTCCACTCCTTACCAAAAATTATAACCCCTTGATTTACTCAAATTTCATGCTCTCTAGAGGTTGTTATTTTAATTATCTATTTTTTTCCTTGTCTTGCTCCTCAAACTTATGTAGGCTAACTTTAACCTTTCATGTGCGCCTTCCAACTCATCATGTTGCACACTTATGGATGGGTTCCATATTTGCTTCATCAATTAACCTTTCTATGTTATCCTTTAACACCCAAATTTAATTCATATATGTGCTCCAAAAATTTGGTTCATGTAGGATTTTTGGTTCACCTTGGATGATCTTTCATTAAATATTAGAACTTACCTCCTCCTTGTGAGGCAATAGGATTGGTAGAGTAATAGCTTGGATAAATAAATATTAATAGTAGCATCAATAATAAGATAATTAAACCACTAATTATTTAATTTTATCATAAAATCTAAGTCCTTATTACTCCCATTATAAGTCATATAATGAGTTATAATAGTTTGAACTTCATACCCCTCTCTCTATATTATCTATAAATCTTATTGATTAATGCCCACCTCTTCATTCAATATGAGATCACTTGTAACCCTAATTATTTCACATAGATTATTAAATGAATCATGTTCATATTATTGGAGAAAAAATTAATTAAATAAATGAATTCATAATATGATGACCTCCTTCCACTTTTCTAAGATTTCTACCAAGTGTTATTCCATACTATGGACTTCCTATTCCAACTCTTTCCTATATTAAATGATCCTTTGTTTAAACACAATTCACTTATTCAAATTTATGTATTTATTTGTAAGTCAGAAATTAAAATGGATTAGCTTATTAGGGTTAGGAAATCCTTGTATATCCCCAAATTTATGTATAATTTTTGGATCATCTTTTATCAATGTCTCCTGAAGCCTTTTCTTGGTCAAATGAAATGATAATAGTCATGATGAACCATATTAGACAAAGTTTATACCCCAACCAAATTTTCCTCACTAAAAAAAAATTAGGATTGATCATCAATATCTCAGGAAGAAGAATATATAGAGAAGCTATATCTCCTTACAATAATCCACTACTAGCCACTATGATATTAAATAAGGATCAATTGTGTACTATTAAGGCATGTTTGATATTTCTTTTCAAAATATTAAGAATAATATATATGGACCAATATTATTTATTATAGATTTGTGATGCTTGTTTATTAATATACCTCTTATCTTGATAATCATCCATAATTTGATTATGAGCTTTGATGTTCAAACTATGCTTCCCTTCCTTCATATTTGAGATTTCACCCTTATCAACACCATAATGGGCTTCTTAATTTACCTAGTCACTTTACACTATATTTGGATCCTTTGATATTAAAACAACATATGTACCATGTATAATTTTAGATCTTTATTGGATGCTATTTTATCTAAAAATTCAACACGAGATTGATCTTCAATCTCAATGACACATGGTGTTATTTCAAGATTAGATTGAAGAGGTGGATCTTTAGTCAATTCATCCTCTATATTTTTCACTTCTTCCAATTGACTATCTTCTTTTAGTGTGGGAGAATTAAGTCGAACATATTATTTCAAGCATGTTCAAGGAATCTAACCTATCCTCTATATTTGTCAAAAACTGAGTTTCAATATATTTAGAAGTGTCCCTTTCTACATTTATATCTATGAATTTACTCTTCAATGGATTTTCATGTATAATAATTACAATTTTGAATGGAACATCTTCTTTTGTGAATTGAGTAGATTTTGAATGCATATGCATGATGTACACATTCTTTGACAATGTGACTAAAATAGGTTTAGGTGGAGAAGAATATTTAAATTATGGTCTTATCTCATCTTTAGATTAAACATTATTCACCCCTTAGACTATATTTTAAGTACACCTTATAATGCACAATGACTCGAGAGTTTTTGTCTAGTAGATAATGGAAATTACATGTTATTTGGAACTTTAAAAAAACCTTCATACAAATAAAGGGATCTTATTCCTCATCAGTTTATGTTTTATTCACTACACTTAAGGGAATATCTTTTTGGGATTGTGTGACCTTATCTTTAGGAAGAACTAATACAAATTATATATATGAGGTCAATTTGGTTTCTTTTGATGTCCTCTCCAAAACATAATGTGTTTTATTCATTTATTTAATGGATTATTATATTTTGGATTCGATTTATGTATACACATACTTCTAAACTTTTTTATTTTCCCTGCTAGCTTTGGATTTAGATTTTGAATGATTGATCCTAGTCACCTTTTAGGTCAAATTGGGGCACCCCTAGGTAAAAACATGGATTTTATATGTAGTAGTACTTCATTATGTTTTCAAATTTTTATTTAGGTCCTTTAAATGATCATGCTACATTGGGGTAGCTAGAAAAAATTGAATATACATTTAGGTTTCAATCTATGAGATACTAACATGCCAATTCTTATAATAATTCCATGAATGGAAATGGATTTGGATGAAAATTTATGTGCCATGTAGATACAACCCCAATTTTTCTCTCATGAATGTGCCATACGTATTATCTTTTTACTTGTTGATTTATAATTTTTACTCTTTATCTATTATTAGGTTCCTCCTTATACTAGGCATACCATTTTGCCTTGAAAAATACATACTATATAATTGTTAATATGGATCATCATATGGAAAAAAATTCACTAGTTATTATGGGGTTTTCCAATAAATAAATAGTATTAAACCTAATAAGAAGGTATACACTTTTTTCTAAAATGTTTTACCTAAAAAATATTCTCATGTATCTCCAACACTTAAACTAAAAAATACTCAGAATAATTGAATTTGATGCTGGAAGTTACAATCTAGTGTGCAATAGTAATTATGCATATTGGGACATCCTTCGAATATTTAGTTATATGCTAGAACTGATCCCTAATAAACTGAAATTGTTTTTGAGCCATCATATCACTCAAACTTCCTAGATAATAACTCTCATTCCAATATTTTATTGATATGTATTTTTAACTTCAAGATTATAAATGGATGAATCTTTTCCCTATATTAAACAATAATTTCTAATTCATTAGGCATATTGATTACCCTAAACATGATTTCTATGTTGAATAGTTTAATTATATTTGAATTCAAACATATTTTTTCATTTGACATTATTGTTGATACCATATATAAAAAATTATTAATAAACCCAAATAATGTTAACTTGATAAGTTTACCCAAATTTTCTCTTTCATTTTATTCCATTCATTCTTGAATACTCATTTTGTTGAATATAAGATCTTGCATCATCCATAAATCCATGTGTGGTAATAAAGGATAATTGGAGGATTAAAGTGACATCATGGATCCATCCTTTCCAAAGTCATATTTTCCTTAAATCCCCATTTCTAATATTTGAATGCAAAAAATTTATTATGGCACCACTTTCTACCACAATTCTTCTCGTAGTAATTGTTGACCAAATTTGACTTTTAGGTCAAATTGGGGCACCCCTAGGTAAAATCATGGATTTTATATGTTTTATGAGGTATAAGTATTGTCATGTGGTGTATGATAGTTCATTTTATGTTTTTAATTCTATATTAGCTTTGATCTTAGTCATATTAGCTTATTTATCAATTTGAGTCATTTTATGAAATTTTAGGGGTCATAAATGCAAGTGCTATGGTTCCCAAGGTGACCATGTGTATTTTTTTCCTTTAAAACATCAATAAGGTCAGATTACCTATCAAATATGTGAGTTACACTAGAATATTATAGTTTTGTTAATTCAAATTCAAGAAATAGCTCAAAAAGAGAGCAAATGGCACTTGTATGGCCTTCTTGGGAAGTGTGACATGTGTAAAAGGATATTTAGAAGCATATTAACCTTCGTAAAACTCATATATATGTTTGGTTTTCTATTTAAGTTCCATTTTAAGGCTAAAATAGTTCTACTTATTTCTTGGTTTTCTAGACACAATAAAGTAAACTTTAGGTTTTTACTCGATACAAACAACTCAGGAGGTTTCAAATCAAAATCCTTGGGTAGGTTATATTAAACTAAAATAACTTAATTTTAATATAATTATTTTGAATATTGATTAAATTTTCTATATGAACAATTACTAACAAGTTGACCTTCCAAATTTTCTTGCTAATCTATGCACCCCATAGGTTTTACCTTGGTTTGAGTAGATCCATACAATACACTTGATAATATTAGTTATATATGATACTTAATCCCTATTATCATGAATTTCATGCTTATTTTCATGTTTGGAAAATATCTCCTGATAGTTTTGGTTTAATTTATAGGTTGATGTCCTAGTTGCAATGCCACTCAATTCCACTACTTGCAGAAGGTTATATTCTCTACAAGAGCTTAATATGAAGGTGAAATGATGTTTCCAATTTTTAAATATCATAGATACTACATCCCTTCTATTTTTTACTTCTCAATTCCATGATTTGATCAAACTTTTGACACATTGTCATACTCAATCAACTTCTTACTCATTTTCATCTGCATCCATGTTAAATCACTTGTACAAAAATTGTGTACTATGTTCATGAAAGACTAATTAAGGTTTCCATATATTTAAATGTGTTTTGGATCAAGAAAAAATAAGTTAAATCCTCTAAAGAGCATATGAAGAAGATTATTACAGCCATATACCATACATAGCACATAGTCTGTCATTGGAATGTGCATCTATAGGTGGTTTCAAGGGAAAATCACATTGAATTAAGGATTTTGGAACTATTTTGAAATATTCCATTATGAAAATCACCCATCTTGTCAATTGGAAGGAGTTTGAGTCTTTTCATTATATCTAAGCTATACACAGTATCCACTTACATCCACTACCTGCATTATGGAATGACCACCTACAGGTGGCCTGATACAGAGAGCTAAGGAGTCCTTATGTGATGTTGAAACAAGGAATGAAACCCCCTTTTAAATTCATCACATGTTTAAGGAAGCCTAACATACATGTTTGAAGTGTTAGATGTCTTGGCAAGTTGAGAAACACCTTCTAGTAGGAGAAGACTATGTACAGGGCTTTAATCCCTAAATTGGTAGAACAAAGGTATAAGAGGTTTAGTATGTACCTTACAACATGTTTACAGGGTATTAAAAAGCATCCAAATAGGTGAAAAATGTTTTTTTATATTGTATACAATACTTATGTAGAGTTTGAAGAGATGATGAATAGTGTAGAAGGGTAATTTTGGGGCTCAAAGTTACTTGAAAATACAATAAATATAGGCAATATTATCTACAAGCCTGAGTCTTATTGAGACCTATGGTTGTCAATTAGTAATTTCCAATGCATGAAGGTGATTATAAATATTTTAGTGTGACATTTATGATCTAATGACCACCTAAGAGGTTAGGATACTATTTTTGGATCCCTATTCACACCTCAGTCCGTACATAAGATTTAAGACATCCACCTATAACAGGCAAGTAATCATGGAGCTAATAAGTTAGATTTCTTAGGACTTACTAAAGAATCAAGGTGAAAAAAAATTATAAACCATCCCCTTATGAATTCAAGGAGATATAAATAGTTTTTTGATCCCTAAATCTAAGATTAGAATATATAAAACACCTCTATGTACCTTTCAAAAGGGCAAACACAACTAAAATCTATGTATATAGTTAATGGATAATCATTATAAAGGGTATAGGTAGGTTAAAGTGATGAAGTGAACTTTTAAATATCCCATCAAGATCCTTGTAATATCTATAAACCCTTGTCATTTATTAAAGGCCTATACAAACCCCTCATGAGCCTAAACGAACACCTATAACCATTGAAATGACTATGTTGGCAATAAGCAATGTGAGCTGAGGTTTATTGGTGTTGGTGTAAATTAAACATTAAGGAATGGCTCTAACCATGATTAAATTACCAAATAAACTTGATTTAAGGTCAAAATATTATATTTAAGGTCTAGTTCATATAAACCTCTGCCTATAGGGGTATTTCAAAGTGAAAACATAATCATAATAGGAAGCTTAGTCTAGGCTTGCAAGGTGTATGAATGATGGAAATAGTATAGAAAATATGTGACATAATTTTTATCATAATAATTTGGTCTAATGGTACTCTCTTTTTAGTATTTTTAATAAATAAGAGGGATCCAAATAGATCAAACATAGTCAATTTGAAGTAACCCTGCAAGGTCTACCTATGAAAAGTCTACCTTAGAAATTGAGTAGGTTTAGGGGTCTAGAGACCTAATAAAGGAGTAAAATATTTCATATATTATCCTAAAAACTTGTATAATATTATCCATCATTTAGATTTATTGAAAAAAATAATGGAAGGACCCCCCATTTTGTCTCAGACAGTGGGTACTCCCCTTAATGCAAAATTTGATAGGGTTTGAGGTATATAGCTCAAAAGATGTACCAAAAGTTGATAGAGAATTTAAGTGGGACCTTAAAAGTTCTAAAAAATATAATACAATATGAAAAAGCTTTCAGGGAGGGGAGAAATCAAATAGAGTGCTCAAAGCCTTCATGGTTGCAGGCAAGCTTATATGGTAATTGCATGCATGAGAACCAAATGCAAGATCATTTTCACTTATAGCCGTAATTGAGGTTACCAATTGTTTGAATCATGTTTAAAAATTAATATAATATGTTTTAAATATATTTAATGTAATAATACATCAAAAATGTCATTTTAGGCTTAAGCTTGAAATAGGACTACTAGACAAGGATTAGGCCTATGTCCAAATTGAGGATATTTCACACGTAGATCATTAGATGAGATTTATAACATGTTGATACATGTTTTTTATGAAAACACAGATGTTTAAAAACCATTTAGAGGCAAAGGAAACCCTGAGAGAACCAATTTTGGCTTGAAGGCAACTTTAGGCCTATTATAATGAGAAAAACAGCTCGATAGGGTGATTTCAAGATGTCATATCTTTCATGATCCTCTACATGGGGATATATGATATTAGGAGAGTTTAAATGGGTCTTAAACAATGTTTTTTTTTTTAATATTGGACATTCCATATTTATGAACGAATCTTAAGAGGGCAAACAGGCCTAAAACCCTTGTTAAACCCTTACAGAGACTTGATGATGGAAATGGAGACATAAATATGATATAATGGAATATTGTGTTCATGAAACATATTTTAAATTGTATATGACTCACTCAATATTTTTCACATGCCAATTAGTTGTATAGACTTGTATAGATGGGGTGAGAAATAGGCTATTTTGACCATTTTTTGTGTTGTGTAGACTACATGAGGGGTTCAAAGATGTAATAAAGTTTAAGAGGAGTATTTAAATTTTTTATAAATACTTATGGTAATTTAATTAATTTAATAAACTTATAAGTGTCCAAACCAGGTGTTTCAACTCAGCTAGACAAAATAGGCCTAATAGATAAGATAGTGAGAAGGGTGGAAAGCTTCATGTGAGCTAAATTTAAATAATTATTGATGCCTATAAGTCCATTGATGGTCTTATCACTTTTAATTCACTCACTCCCATGTATTTTCATGAAAAAATGATGGCAATTTTGAGGCCAATTGTGCAGGGTGCATGGAAGAGCATTTTTCTTGATAACAAATGATGATTGCTCATTGCTAGGTTATTACAGATAACCAAGCATACAACCAATTCATGGAGACACATTTATGATGTCCTTAAACTTAATTAAAAACATCTTAACTGGTACCAATTATTTAAAATTCAATCAATTAGAGTTAATCATGGAGGTAGATTTTTTGAGCTAGAATGAGGAGTTTTTGGCCACTTTTCATGAAGTTTATGACTTGGATTGACACTTGTAGCTACTAAGCTTTCATGGTTCATCCCACATCTTATTTTCATTAAATATTGACTTATTTTCTTAGGTTTACAAGTGTACTTGTGACCCTTGGACTTCTCTCTTCTTCTCTCTCTCTCAAGTTCTATAAGAACTAGCCATTTTGGCCATTGTAATATATGTTCCACCTGAGTATGGTAAAGCCTTGCTACCTGAGTATGGTAAAGTCTTGCTAAAATGTATACCTTTTGATTAATAATACTAATTATTTTACCTAATCCATTAATTTTCTTAGTATTTTCATTTTTAATTTTTTATTTTTCATAAGTGAAGGCTATGGATTCCTTAGCATGTTATTTCATTCTATCATCTATTTGCAGTTGGAAAGATTCTTCTTGTAGGGCACGTGAAATGTTTTAGAAAATTTATAAGATATATTGAGTTATAATATTCATTATTTCCCTCATATACCTCTTTTTTAGTCCTCCTATCTTTGTACATTCATTCATAACCTCACAATGTAACATTGATGTGAGAAGATGAAGATTAGAGAAGTGTATGTTTTGTCTATCTTTTAATTTCAAGTTTAACATGCATATGGTTGGATGTAATCATGTTATTTTGTGTATCACCTCCTTTATATTAGTTTTATTTTATTTATCCTTCTCACTTTTCATTTCCCCCCAAGTTAAGTGTAGTTGTAATCCAAAGTGGTACATCAAGGAAGCTAGCCCTATTTAGTGATTCACCTCATCCTTAGGCTACCCACAAGCCTAGATATGTTTATATTGTGCCACTTGGATGAGGAGAGATTTTTAATCTCCTCAAAGTATGAAAATATAATTGATATTAGTTTTTGGCACACCTAGTGGGATTCTTATTTCAAGAAGTTGAGATATTTTTGATGTTATCTCTCAATAATCAACCTTTGGAGGTATCTATAAAAGCATCAATCATGACTCTAAATATAAATCATCTATTCAAGCAACCCAAGTATTTTTTTAAATTATTTTTTATAACCATTCATTCTATTCATGCTTCTTAATTAAGTTTCATGGCTATCCTTGGTGTTGAGTATAATTTCACACAAGTTGGTGAGATTCTCCAAGCTTATGACATTCCCCATCAATATGAACAAGTTATTAATCAACCTTGGTGTGATCCTTACTAGTATTTTTATGATACATATCAACTCCCACATGCCATTATCATACTTCTCATGATTCTTACTAGTCCTATAGTCATCCTTAAACATATCTTGCTTCTCGTAGTCGACATATCCATTCTCTGATTAGTCCATTGCAACTTTCAAGAAGACACTCTTGGGATATGAATAGTATGTGTTAGAGATTGATACTCTAAGGGGATGTGTTCAATGGGTTCCTAATCATTCCATTCATCAAGTGATAAATGCATTTGAGGTATTCAAAAGAGAATGGTCACCTATTAAGAGAGCCAATTGGTAAATGCTCATAAGTGAAATGCTTGATGTGAATGGCCTATTTTATTATTTAAAAGAGAGGCTAAGAGTGCATGAAAGATATCCTCACCAAGCATATCATCCTCCATATCCACTTCCCCAATTTTTCTATCAACCATATATGACCCCTACTCATGAGCCAAATCAAATATATCAAAGTCATCCTTTTCCCAATCAGTTGGAGGAGAGATTTGAAATGAGGAATATTATATTTGAAGCTAATATTGATATGAAAATTTAGTTAGCTAATATGTATATGAATTAGTCCATGTTAGCATCCAAGGAAGTTGAGTTCAATCCCTCATTGCCCTCTCACATTACATCCCCACCACCTCAAGGAAAGACCTATAATCCTAATATCCTAAGTTATAGTAAGAGAGTGGAGTCATGGGGAAATAAAGAGGAGAAAAGTCTTGACAAAGAGTGTGAAGTTGAGAAGGAGCCCGATCCTATACAAACCCATCCCACCAATCCTCAAGAGAAGACTTATAATCTTATTATCCTAAGTTGGAGTAAGATACTGGAATCATGGGGAAATAAATAAGATAGAAGAATTGTTAAGGAGTGTTAAGTAGAATATGAATTTAATCCTTTAAAATTCCCTTCTACCCTTCCTCAAGATGCTTCTTGTTTTCCATTTCAGCCCTCATACATTCCTTATGCTCATAATGATTCCTATGACCTTCAAGAGATATTTTTCCAAGGGAACCAAGCCAAGCAAATTAATGAGCTATAATCAAGGATTAATTTGTTAATTCAAGGTGTGATGGAAGGTTTAGACCTAAAGGAATATTCTATGCCTAAACACACCCCATCTAACCTCCTTCAAGAAAGTTCTCAATCTAATTTTGAGCCCTATGCTCCACCTCCACCTCCACCAACCACTTCTTCTTGTCCTCATACCATCACCCTTTGCCTTGATGGAAATATGGTGTGGGAACCAAAATGAGAGCATATGGCTATGGAAAATTTATAATTTTCACTTGAATAAAATGCAACTCCTTGGCAGCCTTATTAGGCTAAGTCACCATATTTCAAGATGACTAGTCTTGGCATCATTAAAGAGGATATGGAAGATCTTGTACTCCTTGATAAAAAAGATCAAATCATGATAATTGAGGTACAATTTTAGATCCCTTAGGAGGTCCTAAGTGATAAATAAGAGGTGAGTTCTTGTGTTGAATCTCTTTGTTTGGTTGATAATGAAGAATTTTTTCTTGTAGAATAGAAGAAATCTTGGAAGAAGAGCTTAGCTTGATAGAATCAAGTGAATAAGATAAATCTCAATTCATGACTGAGCAAGAACACCTCATGAGTAATTATGAAGAAGATATTACCATAGGGACTCCCCTAGATGAAGAAAACTACAATTTTCAAGATTTTACCTCCATATTTGAGGGGGTGTGTATCTATGAGGAATGTGGCCAAGATTTGAAGAAAGAGATACATGAATAAGACTTCATGTCTGATCATGTGGTTATGAATGATCATTTAAATATTGAATAGGTAGTGGTACTATATGGTAAAAAGGACAAGGATGATTGGTATCTACAAATGGAGATTTTTAAGAACTTCAAGAGCTTTGCTAAATTAAGGTCCAAGTGTATGACAAGGTGAAGGAAGAATACTCCATGAAGAACAATGACCAATATTGGGAAGAATTTGTAAATATGCTTGATGACCTACAAGAACTTGCAGCTAAGAGGAATCCAAATCTTGTTGAGAGCACTATATAAGACAAGAAGGTATGACTTGTTGAATAACCATTTAAAGTTGTAATAGAGGATCCACATGACAAGGTTAAGGTTGTTTGGATGTAATAAGAGTTCATTTATATATTTAAACTATTTTAAGTTGCCTAATTTTCAATGAACATCATGCCAATGAAGTTAGAAAACATCATTAAAAAGTTGGAGGCATCAATGATAAAGGACAAGAGGTTATATGCCTCATTCAATCCTTCTTGTCATAAAATAAGGAGAGTCTCAAACTTCCATTTTGATCCAAGGGGAAGGTACATTCATTGTTAGTTATACATAGTAGTTTGTTCTTTTATTCACCTAAGTGCTTTGAGCACATGTGTGTGTTTGTCTTGTTTTTTATTTTCTTTGGTCTATGTATTTTGCTTTGTGTGGTTGAGTTAGTCATTAGTTGTCTTGTATTGGTCAAGATTATTGTCAATGGTAAAGGTTTTATTAATTGTCTCAGACTTTAGTTGACTCCTAAGCCTAATGGATTCATAAGGCTATTGGTCTAGTTAGTACAACATGCATACTACCCCTACGAGTCACCAATTTATTGACCAAATTTGAATTTTAGGTCAAATTGGGGTAACCCTAGGTAAAAACATGGGTTTTAGATGTTTTAGGATGTCTAATTCTTTTTACGGGGTGCATGATAGTTCATTTGATGTTTTTTAATGCTATATTATCTTTGGTCTTAGTCATAATAATTTATTTATCAATTTGATTCATTTTATGAGATTTTATGGGTAAAAAATTCAAGTGGCATGGTTCCTAAGGTGACCATGTGTATATTTCCTTGAAAATGTCAAGAGGGTCATATTCCCTGTTAAGGATGTCAGTTACACTAGAATATGGTAGGTTCCTTAATTAGAATTCAATAATTAGCTTAAAAAGAGAGAAAATGACACTTGTACATCCTTATTAGGAAGCGTGCCATGTGGAAAAGGATATTTTGAAGCCTCTTCACCTTAATAACACTGATCTCTATGTTTGGTTTGCTCTAAAAGTGCCATTTTAATGCCAAAATTATTTTGCTTATTTCTTGGTTTTCTAGACACACTGAAATGACCTTCAATTTTTTACTTAGTAAGAACAACTTAGGTGGTTTCAAATAAAAGGTTTTATTGCACTTATACCTTCATTTTTAAATAATTAGTTTGAATATTGATCAACTATGTTTTATGAACCATTGATAACAAGATGACCTTCCAAATATGCCTGCTAATATGTGCACCCCATGGTTTTCACCTTGGTTTGAGTAGATCCATACAATCCACTTGATGATATTGATTTTATATGATTTTTAATCCCTATTCTCATGATTTAAATTCTTATTTTCATGTTTGACAGAGATATATTGAGATTTTTGATTCAATTTGTAGGTTGATGTCCTAGGTGTAATGACAACCATTTACACTATTTACAGAAGGTTGTATTCTCTACAAGAGCTTAATATGAAGGGGAGATGATGTTTCCAATGTTTTAATATCACATTTACCACCACACTACCATGTTTTTCTTATTAATTCCATGATTTGATCAAACTTTGACACATGGTCATACTCAATTAGCTCCTTACTCATTTTCATTTACATCCATGTTGAATCACCTATATAGAACTTGTTTATTATGTTCATGAAAGTGTATTTTAGGTCTCCACATGTTGAAATGTGTTATGTATAAGAAAAAAATAAGTTATATCCTATAAAGAGTGTAATAATCAGACTATTGCAGTCATATACCATATATAACACATAGTCTACCATTGGAATGTACATTTACAGGTGGTTACAAGGGAGAATCACCTTGAATTAAGGATTTTGAAACTATTTTCAAATATTCCATTATGAAAATAACCCATCTGGTAAATTGTATGGAGTTTTAGTCTTTTAATGAGGTCTAAGCTATACATGTTTTCTACTTATATCCACTATTTTCATTGTAAAATAACCACCTACAGGTGGCATAATACAAATATCTAAGGAGTCCTTGTGTGATGTTAAAAAAAGGAATGAAACTTCATTTGTAAGTACTCACATGTTTAAGGAATCATAACACACATTTTTTAAGTGTTAGATGACTTGTAAATTTGACAAACACCTTCTAGTAGGAGAAGAATGTGCTCACACCTCCAATCCCTAAATCGGTAGAACAAAGGTCTAAGAGGTTTAGTAAGTACCATACAACATGCTTATATGGTGTTCCAAAGCATAAAAAATGTGAACCATGTTTCATCTAGTGTATACAATACTTATTTATAGTTTTAAGAGATGATTAATAGTGGATAAGGGTAATTTTGAGGGTTAATGTTGCTTTAAAAGACACTAAATATAGGTAGTATTGACTATAAGCCTGAGTCCTATTGAAACCTATGGTTGTCAATTAGGACTTGCCAATGCATGAATGTGATTAAAAATATTTAAATGTGACATTTATGATCCAATGACCACCTAATATTTTAGGATGCTATTTTTGGATCCCTCTTCACACCTCAGTCTATACACAAGCTTTAAGACATCTAACTACAATAGGTAGGCAAGCAGGGAGCTAATAAGTTGGATTTCTTAGGACTTACTAAATAATAAAGGTGAAAAAATGGTCTAAACTAGACCCTTATGACTTCAATTAGATATAAATAGGTTTTTTATCTCTAAATCTTATCTTATAACACATAAATCACCTTACATTCCAAAAGGGTAAAAATAACCAAAATATGTGTATATAATCAGGGACAATCAACATAAATGGTATAGGTAGGTTAGAGTGATGAAGTGAAATTTGGACACTCCCATTAGGATCCTTATCATATCTATAAACCCTTGGAAATGATTAAAGTCCTATAAGACCCAAAATGAGCCTCAATGCACACCTACAACCATTGATATGACTGTGTTGGCAATAAGCAGTGTGAGGTTAGATTTCTAGGTGTTGGTGTAAATTAAACATTAAGTAATGGATATAAACATTTTTAAATTACTATAAACACTTTAATTAAGGTTAAAACATTGTATTGAAGTTTTATTTCATACAAACCTCTACATACAGGGGTATTTTTAGGTGAAAACATAATCATTATAGGAAGCTCAGTCCAAGCTTGCAAGGTGTATGAAGGATGGAAATGGTGTAGAAAATATGTGACCCCAATTTTTATAATAATTAGGTGGCCTAATGGTACTCTCTTTAGAGGATTTTTAAAAAATAATAGGGCTCTAAACAGATCAAACATAGTCAGTTTGAAGGAAGCCTACATAGTCTACCTATGAAAAGTCTACCTTGGAAATTGAGGAGGTTTTGGGGTCTAAATACCTAATAAAGGAGTAAAATATTTAATATATAATCCTCAATAATTTTATAATATTATCCAACATTTAAATTTTCTAAAAAAAATAAGGGAATTGCCCCCTATTTTGTCTTAGATAGGGGTTACTCCCCTCAACGCAAACTTTGACAGGGTTTAATGTTTATAGCTCAAAGGATGTACCAAAAGTTTATATATCCTTGAAGGGGGAATTTTAAAGTTGTAACACATATAATACAACATGAAAAACCTTTTAAGGAGGGGAGAAACCAAATAAAGTTCTCAAATCCTTCAAGGTTGCAAGCAGGCCTATACGACAGTTTATTGCATGAGAACCAAATACAAGACCATTTTCACTTATAGCCTTAAGTGAGATTACAAATTATTTAAATAATTTTTAAAGAGTCATATCAAAGTTTATAAATCTATTTTAATGTATGGAATACATTAAAAAGGTCATTTTAGGCTTAAGCTTGAAACATGCCTACTAGGCAAGGATTAGGCCTACTTGGTCTTTCACACTTATCGCATGAGATGATCTTGGTAAAATGTTGATACATGTTTTTAGGGATAATAAATATGTGTAAAAACCATTGAGATACATAGGAAACCCTGAGAGAGCTAATTTTGCCTTCAAGGTAACTTTAGTCCTATTAGAATGAGAAAAATATATTGATAGGGTGATTTCAAGATCTCATATCTTTCATGATGCTTTTCTTGGGGGTTAGAGGAGTTTAGGAGAGTTGATATGGGTCTTTAAAAATTCTTTTGTGGAATTTTTTTTCTAGATTGGATGTTTCATCTTTATGAATGAAGATTAAGAGGGAAAATAGGCCTAAAACCCTTATTAAACCCTTGTATAGAATCAATGATATAAATGGAACTATAAATCTGATCTAATGGCATATTTTTATCATGAAACCTATTATACCTTGCATAAAACTCACTCAAGCTCCCTCAGATGCCAACTATCTGTACAAACATGTATTAATGGTGTAAGAAATAAGTAATTTTTGGCCGTTTTTGTGTTGTATAAGCTACAAGAGGATTTCCAAGATAAAACAATTTTGGCAGGAATATTTATACTTTTTATAACTCCATATGGTCATTTCATGCCTTAAAGAAACTTCTTAGTGTCCAAACTAGGTGTTTTAACTTAGCTAGTCCAAACTGGCCTAATGGATAAAATAGTGAAAAGGGTGGAGAGATTTATGTGAGCTGATTTTAAAGCATTCCTATTTCCTATAAGGCCATGGATGGTATTAAAACTTTTCATCCACTCCCTCCCATATATTTTCATGAGAAAATGATGTTGATTTTGAGGCTAAGTGTGCAAGGTGCATGAAAGAGTAGTTTTCTTGATAACATATGATGATTGATCCTTTCCATGTGATTCTAGATGACTAGGCCTAAAAACAATGCATATAGAGGCATGTTTTATTTCCTTACATTTAATTCCAATCATCATAACTAGACCCAATCTATTATAAGGCATTCAAATAGAGCAGTTTTTTAGAGCTAGAATGAGGAGTTTCTTGCCACTTTTCATGAATTTTATGACTTGGACTAACAGTTGTATCTCCTAACATTTAATGGTTAATCCTACATCCTCTTCTAATGCACAAATAACTGATTTTATCAACTTCACAAGTGTCCTTGTGACCCTTGGACTTCTCTCTTCTCTCTCTCTCTCAAGTTTTATAAGAACTATCCATTTTAGCCATTATAATATATGATCCACATAAGTATGGGAAATCCCTACTCAAATATATACCTTTTTTATAAATAAGACTACTCATTTTTACCTCCTTCATGACTATTCTTAGTGTGTTCATTTGGAATGTTTAATTTTCCATAAGTGAAGACTATGTATTCTTTAGCATGTTATTTCATTCTATCCTCTATTTTTAGTTAGAAATCTTCTTCTTACAGGGCATGTGAAGTGTTAAAATAAAATGCCTAATATTTATTGAGTTATCTTATTAATTATTTCCCTCATATGCCTATTGTCTAGTCCTCCTAGTTTTGCACATTCATCCATAACCTCATAATGTAACATTGATGTGAGAAGATAAAGATTGGAGAAGTGTATGCTCAACTTATCTTTTGATTTGAAGTGTAACATGCATATCGTTGGATTTAATCATGTTATTTGGTGTATCACCTCCCTTAGATTAGTTTTCTTTCAGTTATCCCTCTCACTTTTCACCCCCTTGGTTAAGTGTAGTTACAATCCAAAGTGGTACATCAAGGGAGCTAGCCCTATCAAGAGATTTACCTCATCCTTAAGATACCCAAAAGCCTAAAGGTGTTTCCATTGTGCCACTTAGATGAGGAGATATTTACCATCTCATCAAAGGGTGTAAATCTAAGTGACAATAGTAATAATGTAGTAAAAATTATTGAAGATCATGTTGAAATAATACAAGGACCTATTCCAACTATAAGAATAAGTTCCTAAAACCTATGTGGTGGATCCCACCATTGATTTAATACATATAATACCTATACCTAATGTTTATTTATACCGTATATCCTTTCTAGAGAATTAATAAATAAATTTACGTATCCACAAACTAATGGATAAATGATTTATCAGGCCTAGCTCATCACCTTGTGATAGCCCAATTATGCTTGAAAAAAACAAATATGGAATACAAAGGTTGTGTATATATTATGGATCACTCAAAAATATCATATTGAAGAAATCATATACACTTCCAAGGATTAGGGACCTTCTTGACCAAATCTTAGATATAAAATAAATCACTAAATCTATTTTAAGTTGAGGTACAATTGTTAAGGTATGGAGCTAAAAGGTTCACCCCATGAGGAAATTTAGAAGATGCTGGAAACACAGTCGCCATCGACGGTCTGGCTTAGACCAGGAGCTGCCGGCGTCGGTAGCAGGTCAGCTGACATCGGTCATAGGCAGACTGACAGTTACCGATGTCGGTCACTTGTGTATGTCCTGAGAGTTATTTTTGTGTGAGGATAGAATGTTTGCATGTTAAGGATCAACTGTTGGTTGTAAGCCCGCATTTCTAATTTGAGTAGAACTAATTAGAGCCCTTCTTTAGGAGGTGCATCTATTGGTTGTAAGTGCATGCTCATAAATCTCTAATTTTATATATTAGGGATAGATCTTCATAGTTTATTGGAACAATACTGTAGAGTAAGAGACACTACTGTAAAAGTAGAATACAGATTGTATATGTGTATCAATTCAGATTGTGGAGTTGATTGCAATTGAGAGAGAGGACTCTTGAGGGAAAGAGATCTAAGAAGAGATCTGTACATCTGAGAGAGGTGTGGAAGAAAATAAGTTTCTTCAATTGTAATTCCTTCTATAAAGAGTTGAATACAAGTTTTCAGGGTGGTTTCTTGTATCTTTTGTTCTTTGTTATTTCTGATTCTAGTTACTTATCTATCTGGCTTATTTCTGCATATAGTTGCTTTCATATAGTAATCAATTTTGTTGATTTATCCCCAACAAGTGGTATCAGAGCCAAGTTGCAGGTTCAGAGCTTGATATCCAACAAGAGGTATCAAAGCTTAGTTTGACTAACAGGTGTTTCAGATCTGGTTAGTGTGTATTGATTACAGGTTACTCACAGGGATTTCTGTTTGAGTGGGAGAAGCAATGGCAGAAGAAAGTAAACTTAGAATGGATAATTTTAATGGCAAGAACTATCAATTATGGAGAATGCAGATAGAATAGTATATGTATCAAAAAGATCTATACTTACCATTAGGTGGGACTGCTAAGAAGCCCACAGACATAGATGATGAAGAATGGGAAGTTCTTGATAGAAAGGCTCTTGGATCAATAAGATTGAGTCTAGCATCTACTGTGATATCTAATTTATCATAGGCAAAGTCTATGGTAGAGTTAATGACTACTTTAGCAAATTTATAATAAAAACCCTTAGCTTCAAATAAGGTATATCTTATGAAGCAGTTATTTAATTTGTAGATGCAGGAAGGTAGTTCTGTATCTAATCATTTAAATGATTTCCATGGAATTGTAAATCAATTAAATTTAGTCAAAATAGTGTTTGATGATGAAATTAAAGCTCTATTAATCTTATGCTCTTTACCAAAAAGCTAGCATAGCTTGGTAATGGCAGTTAGTAATACTGCATCTGCTTCAAATATTTTAAAAGTAGATGATGTTGTTAGTGTAATCTTGAATGAAGAAATTCGTAGAAATAGCACAGAGGAGACATCAGGGAACGCTTTAAGTTTTGAGAGTAGGGGAAGGTAGAAAGAGAAGGGCAAGAAAGGGAGATCAAGATCTAAGTCAAAGATGAGAGGAAGATCCAAATCCAGAAATGGCAGGAAGCCACAATGCTGGAATTGTGGAAAGATAGGGCACATAAGCAAAGATTGCTGGTCAAAGCCTAAAGAGGACAAATAGCATGATGATAAAGAAGAAGCAAAGGTGGCAGGTATTGTTGCACAAGATGCTCTTATATTCTCTTTGCATAATAATATAGAATCTTGGGTTTTAGATTCTAGTGCATCTTTCGATGCAACCCCCAATAGAGAATATTTTAGTGACTATGTTCATGGAGACATTGGAATAGTTTACTTAGGGGATGATGGGCCTTGTAAAATTATTGGCAAAGGTAAAGTGTAGCTGAAAATGCAGAATAACAACACATGGGTGTTGAGAGATGTCATGCATGTTCCCAGCTTGAAGAGAAATTTGATTTCTGCAAGAAAGTTAGGGGATGAGGGTTGTACAGTAACTCTCATAGCAAAATCTTAGAAGGTTTCTAAGGGTGCACTTGTATTGGCTAGAGGTAAGAGAGTAGGTACTCTCTATTTATGTAATTATATTACTGATAATTCTCCTTCTGTATTATCTACTTCAGATGTAGATGCAAAATTGTGGCATCAAAGGCTTGGCCACATGAGTGAGAAGGGAATGACAATTCTTAAGTCAAAAGGTATGTTTCCAGATTTGAAAAGCATAGATCTAGATTTTTGTGAAGACTATATTTTTGGAAAATAGAAGAGAGTGAGTTTTCTCAAGACTGGGTCAACAAAGAAGCACAAATTGCAGCTTGTTCACAAAGACGTGTGGGGACCAGCCCAAGTTGCTTCTATTAGAGGATCATGGTACTATGTTTCCTTCAAAGATGATGCTACAAGAAAGGTATGGATCTATTGTATTAAGAAGAAATATGATGTTTTTGACACATTTAAGATTTGGAAAGCTATGGTTGAGAATGAAACAAGCAAGAGATTGAAGTGCCTGAGATCTGACAATGGTGGTGAGTTCTATAGCCACAATTTCAATTGGTATTGTTATATGCATGGGATCCATAGGCAAAGGACTATTCCAAGAACACCTCAGCAAAATGGAGTTGCTGAAAGGATGAACAGAACAATCATGGAGTGTGCAAGGTGTATGAGATTGCATGTTGGATTACCCTTAGAGTTTTGGGTAGAAGCCGTGGATACTGTAGTGTACCTAATTAACAGAGGACCCTCTATAGTGCTGGATGGTGGAATTCTAGAAGAGGCATGGATAGGTAAAAAGGTAGATCTATCATTTCTCAAAGTTTTTGGTTGTGAAGCCTTTATGCATGTTGATAAGGAAAATAGAAAGAAGCTTGATACTAAGTCTATGAGGTGCACATTTATTGGCTATGGCTCTTATGAGTTCGGATTCAAGTTTTGGAATCTAGGAAATAACAAGATAATTAGGAGCCATGATGTTGTTTTCAATGAAAAAGTGATGTACAGTGATCAGCTTAAGAAACTGGATCAACCTAAGCAGAGCAATGCAAAATTGGATGAGGTGAAGGTCCAAAAGGAGCTCGCGGGAAAGAAAAGTCACAGAAAGGAAAACACAGAGACAGGCATTGGTCAGGTAGGAACCGAAGTCGGCCGTACAAAGACCGATGTCAGCTAGGTAAGAACCGACGTCGGTCAGGCAAAATCGATGACAGTCATTTATAGGCTTGGAAGTGACTGAGGTCAGTCACTTTCAAAGAATTTGGGTGGACAGCATGTTGTGAATGAGTCTCAAACACCCAACAGGAGGTTAGAAACGGTATGTAAACCTCCAATTCAATATCCCCCTTCGTTATTCTATTTATTACTTACTGATGGTGGAGAACTAGAGAGTTTTGATGAAGCAATATAGGTGGATTCCAAGAGTCAATGAGAGCTAGGCATGAATAAGGAAATTGATTCCTTGAGAGAGAACCAAACATGGGATTTGGTTGAGTTACCAGTAGGAAAGAAGACACTGAAGAAAAGATGGATCTATAGATTGAAAGAAGGTGAGAATGGACAGATGAGATATAAGGCTAGATTAGTAGTGAAAGGATTTGCACAAAAACTAGGTATTGATTTTGGTGAGATTTTTTCTCTTGTTATTAAAATGACTTCTATATGGATTGTACTATCTTTAGTTGCTATTGAGGATTTGCATCTTGAGCAACTTGATGTTAAGACAAAATTTTTTCATGGAGATTTGGATGAAGAAATATATATGGATTAGCTGGAAGGATATGAGGTTAAAGGTAAGGAGAAGCTAGTGTGCAGATTGAAGAAAAGCTTGTATGGCCTCAAGCAAGCTCCAAGACAATGGTATCTGAGGTTTGACAAATTTATGACTGAGCATGGCTATAGTAGATGTCAATATGACCATTGTGTGTATTTTAAGAGATTGGATAATGGTAGATATATTATTCTATTGTTGTATGTAGATGATATGTTGGTTGCAAGATCACACATGCAGGATATCTCTGAGCTAAAGGTGAAATTAGCTCACACATTTTCCATGAAGGATTTGGGAGTAGAAAATAAAATCCTTGGCATGAATATTAAGAGAGACAGGGAAAATCATAGGTTGATTTTGTCTCAAGAGGATTATGTGAACAAGGTGTTGAAATGGTTCAATATGCAGGATGCAAAACTGGTAAGCACACCTATGGCTGGACATTTTAAGTTAAGTAAAGAACAGTGTCCTAATTCACATGATGAGGTAGAGTACATGAGGAAAGTTCCATATGCTTCCACAATAGGAAGTTTAATGTATGTAATGGTTTGTACTAGGCCTGATATTGCCCAAGCAGTGGGAGTTGTAAGTATATGGCCAATCCAAGAAAGGAACACTAGAAAGCAGTTCAGTGGATCCTTAGATATCTGAAAAGAACCAACAATAGGCATTTATGCTATGGAGGTTCAAATACTTCTCTACATGGTTATGTAGATTCAGATATGGTAGGTGATTTCAATGGCAGGAGAAGCACCACAAGATATGTTTTCACTGTAGGTGGAACGGCGGTTAGCTGGATATCAAAGTTGCAGAAGGTTGTTGCCTTGTCAACTATAGAAGCATAATATATTGCAGTCACAGAGGCTAGCAAAGAGATGATATGGATGACACAGTTCATGGAAGAGCTTGGAAAGGAGCAAGAGAGTTGTAGACTATACAGTGATAGTCAGAGTGCAATTCATTTGGCTAAGAATTCAGCCTTTCATTCAAGAACAAAGCATATACAACTTAGGTACCACTTCATTAGATAGGTATTGGAGGATGGTGAGTTGAAGCTGGAGAAGATCCATATAGATGAGAATCTTGTGGATATGTTAACCAAGCCGGTTACAAAGGAGAAATTGAATCTTCATTCAACTTTCATTGGTCTTCATGATTGAGGTTAAGATGGAGGAGCTAGAAGATGTTGCTGTACAGGTATTAGTGCAGCTGTTTATCTCCAAGTGGGATATTGTTAAGGTATGGAGCTAAAAGCTTCACCCCATGAGCAAATTTAGAAGATGTTGGAAACACAGTCACCATCAACGGTCTGACGCAGACCAAGAGCTATCGATGTTGATAGCAGGTCGGCTGATGTCGGTCATAGGTGGACTGATAGGGATCGACATCGGTCACCTGTGTATGTCCCAAGAGCTATTTTCGTGTGAGGACAGAATGTTTGCATGTTAAGGATCAATTGTTGGTTGTAAGCCCGTGTTTCTAATTTGAGTAGAACTAATTAGAGCCCTTGTTTAGGAGGTCCATCTATTGGTTGTAAGTGCATGCTCATGAATCTCTAATGTTATATATTAGGGATAGATCTTCATAGTTTATTGGAACAATACTGTAGAGTAAGAGACACTATTGTAGAAGTAGAATACAGATTGTATATGTGTATCAATCCAAATTGTGGAGTTGATTTTAATTGAGAGAGAGGACTCTTGAGGGAAAGAGATTTATGAAGAGATCTGTACATCTGAGAGAGGCGTGGAAGAAAAAAAGTTTCTTCAATTGTAATTCCTTCTGTAAAGATTTGAATACAAGTTTTTAGGTGGTTTCTTGTATCTCTTGTTCTTTGTTATTTCTGATTCTAGTTACTTATCTATCTAGCTTATTTCTGCATATAGTTGCTTTCATATAGTAATCAATTTTGTTGATTGATCCCCAACAACGATCATATTCTTATGCATCCTATATATGTATAGAAGACAACCTTTAATTCAAAATAAATATTATTTAAATGGTTATTCATTCCCTTTAGTTTGACCAATGAACCAATTAAATTCATGTGTATGATGCAAGATATTATAAGGACATTCAGTACTTCATTTGTCATAGTTTACCTTGGAGACATATTGATCTTTAGTAAAACATGGGATGAACATATATGCCATATAGATCAATTACATGACACTTTAAAAAAACATAATTTCTATTAAAACATGGAAAAAATTGCATTCACCATACCATAGATGCAATATCTAGGATACATTATAGATGCAAAAGGAATGTATGTGGATTTAGCCAAGATTAAAGTTAAACATAAATGATCACAACCAAATAATATCACAAAAATTCATATATTTTTTTTATTTGTATATTTATATAGGACATTTTCAATTGATTTTTATCATGTGACTTGGCCTCTAAACCATGTTATACAATGTGTCAATAAAGAAAAGTTCATCTAAAATGTCAACATAGAGTATTTAAATAATTAAAACATGGACTCTATTCTACACTAGTAATAATTTTACCAGTTCTTTAGAAACTATTTGAGATTGATATATATTCCTATGAAGTTATAATTTGATTTGTCCTAACTCAACATGGTCACCTAGTTAATTACCATGATGAAATGTTTACCGCACTAGTAAGGAACTACTTAATTTATAGTCTTGAGATTTATGCTATTATTCAGGCATGTAAGAGTTATATCTTGGTAAAGTAGATTATGATCCATAGATATCACAATTCACTTCATTTTTTTCAAACACAGAATAATTTGTATCAAGAACAACATCAAAAATCATTTTCTTATCTTTAGGAGTTCCATCTAAACATTAAGCATAACAAGTAAAGTGTTGATCTAGTTATAAATTATTTGAACCATCCTCTAGTTCAAACTCTCATTTTTTACTTTAGTCATGTGTACATTAAGTTAATTCATGGTCAAAATTATATCCACCTAAAATGGATCTTGAAATATATATCAAATTTTACTTTGTTATAATTCAGTTCTAGAATTTTACTTAGAGGATGGACTTCTACATCATCTTGGGCACTTGTGCATTATACATAAGGAAGAAAGAGAAAATATAATATGGGAATATCATTTTATAAAGGATGAAATAAATTTTGATTTGATAAGACTCTTTTGGTGTTTAAAAAATACGTATAGCCACATCTCAAGTCTAATGTATCGAAATATATCAAGTCTTGTACCACATGCACAATTACCTGGCCAATCAATAGGAATCAATGTTTCTACAAATATCTATTTGTTACAATGAGAATATGTAAATACATTTAAATGGAATTTATCTTAGTTTTCCCTACTACTGATTAGGGTAATGATTTTATATATGTAGTAGTTAATAGCTTATCAAATATGGAAATTATCATACCTGTTAATAAAGTAATATCATTTCTAGAAATATCTAAATTATAATTTCAACATGTTTGGATCCACTTTGGAATCCCATAAACTATATTTTATGATGGAGACACAATTTTTTTTAGTCATTTATATAAAACACCTTGGACTATGCTAGATAAAAAGATGACCAAATCCACAACCTTTCATCCATAGACTAAGGGATAAACGTAAGTAGTAAATAGGATGATAATATACCTTATAAGAGTTTGAAACTATATTAAATAATTTATTTCAAGTGAAATCCTTACTTTAATCAAAAATAAATACAATAAATATATGCATATCTCTAGCACACATAACCACTTTCAAGTTTTTGGGGTTTTTAACCTTTGGTACCCATTAGCACAACTTATCCTATTCTGCCATTAACAATGAAAATCCTTCAGCTCAAAATGAAGCTAATTTTTTTTTAAAAATCTTCAATCACATTCAAAAACTTCAATAATAAGTAAAATAACTATACAATAGGAAAATGTGAAATATAAATAGTGCCATGACAAGCATCAAACATCATACACCTTATAGGCTAGTGATCAACTCTAGTTACACATGTAAAAGGAAATACTAGCATAACCTTAACATAATATTTGTCCAATTTAGTATGGTCCCTACACCATTATAAATCAATTAGATATAATGGTATCGAGCTTGATATTACATCTTAAATTGGCTTGCATCTAGTATTCAATGCATAAATCTTGTGGCATTACTTTATACCACTATTGTATACTTTAGATACTCCATATAATATTCAAAAGACAAATCAATCCATATTGTGGCATCCAAATAGAATAAAATCAAGTCATTTAAGTTGAGTTTAAATTGGCATGTAGATAATAAATCCCTCTCTTATAGATTGTCAATATATGTCAAGTGCCTTCCTATGTAAAATGTTTTATGGAAGTGATTTTTTCCAATGTATTTCCACATATTAATTTTTAACTACATGTAATGGGGTTCATTAATCCTTAAGGAATGTTGAATGCTCCAGGTGGATTTGACTCACTAGATTGTACTAAACATTCCTACACTTTCACATTAATTCTTAGATTAATAGTAATCATATATCTCGTGACCCTACTCCTTATGATTACACATTAGATCATGTATAGATTACCAACCTTAGTCATCCCACTTTGAGACATCCACCACCTACTTAAACCCATCTCACTTCATATTCTTACCCTCCATACATCCCTAGTTCATATTGGCCCTTTTGTACACAAGACAAGCCTTCTAGAGACCCCTCGGAGCTTTTCAGGAGCCTGTTGACTAGCCTATACCCATGTTTGACATAAGACATGGATTGTGTGAAGGAAAATCATGGACTAGGTTGTATTTTTCCTTCACTAAAGTCATATCCTAGGCCACAACCTAGGTAAAACAGGCCCAAAAGTGTCAAAATGAAGTCAAACAATCAAGAATGGCTAGTTTTAGGTCTTTTGGCAGATTAGGGTTGGGATATATGCCTCATTCTCATTCATTTGAGGCTTTTCTCTGCTCATTACACACACTCTCTTTATTATTCTTCCCTCTCTTGAATTTCATTCCTTCTTGAATCTCTCTTGATTCATTCTTGGTAATATTGAGCTTGATTGATGATAGAGGATCGCATATGCTACTACACACTTGTTTGGAGACATTGTTATTTTTCTCAATTGTTATTACTTCTATTTAGCTTGATTATAGCTTTTAAATTTGTTATTTCACATAAGTTATGCACTTTTTTGGAGCTCTTACACCATTACAAGTTCTGACTTCACCTCCTCATTTGCTCTTGGCTTTTGGTTTGGACTTCAGCTTTCACATAGCTTGGTCTTCATCCTACATTGCTTACTAGCTTGAATTCCTAGTTGGTAGAACATATAAAATTCATCTTAGATCTTTATTTGAGGACACTTTGCTATGTAAAGTGAAACTCTATTATTTTGTGTAATGTATATGCTAGGGCTTGAAATATTTTAGTAAAACAGTTATTTTGTGCATTAATTAGAATAGTTTCTAAATTTTATTGCATTTGTATATGATTAAAGATTAGTGTCATTACTTTAAATATTCCTTTGTTGGATATCATTTATATCTTTGGAAACATTCATCATTGCATAGTTGAGATATACATGCTCAAGGAAAACTAGAAAACTTGCTTAAACATTATCTCTCACTTGTTAAACTAGAACATCGCATTGTTAGAAAATAATAGTATTGATTTGGAAAGATAACTCAAATATAGAATAAGAATGCTCTTAAACCCTTTCTTAGAAACATATTTATTTCTTAAAACATCTTTCATTTGGCCTCAAATTTATGTAGCTTCTATATTTACATTTTAGTTGTTATCTCTCTCCATTTGGTATTTTTGTTTTTGCTTTGTTTATGTGATTAGTATTCTAGTATTAGCTACTTGATTTATTTTGGTTAGACCCACTAGAGTTACTTGCATACTTTGTGAGCCTATTACTTCTATCTCCAAACTAGTTTATAATTATATTTATAAATTGGTGTAATTTGGCAAACTAGATAGCCACTATAGATCTCATGTAGCTCATAGAACCCCTAAGCCTTCTAGCCTCTTAGTGGTTTGCTTTAACACCCTACCAAACACTGGTGGTTTCATTCAAATTCTTGGAGCTACATTTAGACATGTTTATGGGACCTTACATATGGTTCTACATTATTTCTATCCCATTTATAATTATATTAGCCAACTCCCCTCTATTAGTTTTTAGGCTCTATTTTCAATTGTGTTTCATCCCTTGCTTTGGTTATTTTCTCCTGATTTAGTTTTATGTATTTCTCACTATTGGTTTTCTATTAGTTTGCCTTTGTTTTGTCTTCCATGTTGCTTGTGCTTCATTTTAGCTATGGTCAATCTCCTACCTTTGGGATGCTAATCCTAACAGATTCAGGGTCTCATCTCTAAGCTCACTAATAAGTAAATCATGCTTTAATGAAGATACATAGATGCCATAAGACCTAGGAGCTTCCCTCATCCCAGCATTATAGTTTACACCCTCTCATGTTCAAAATTTAACAATGTTAGCAATACTATAACCAAAAAAATTAGTATCTTTTCCACTAGTCTAAACTTAATTCATCTGAGGATGTTTTATCTTAGCCTCATACCATACCTCATTCACCCATTTGAGGTGATGGGGATATCCTAGCATAGCTAGGACCTAAAAAATTACATGTGTTCATTGATGATTTATATAGACATATTTATCTAAACTAAGTTCTTCCTTTCCCCCTAGGAGTTGATGCTTTTCTTCCTTTAGAAAAAAAAGCCTATACCCGCTTAGTGTCAAGTGCCTTAACAAATTGTTGTGTGAGCTACCCAACTCTTTCCTAGTTGAAGACTCTAGAGAAAGAACATCCTTATATCCATGCTTAAGGTCATAGGATTTCTAGCTTAGTGAGGTATCCTCATCTTTGGGTTTCCTCCCATTGTCCTAGTCCTTATTTTAGAGTTTTTGATGAGCATGCTAATTTTGATTGCTACTTATAGATTAGAGATCCATGGAATGCATATCAAGAGCATCATTGGCCATCATTTAACCTTCATTTGATGGAATGTGATGAAAATCATGGATATCTTATTCATCAAGATCATTTTCATGGGAATTCCATGTCTTCCCATCATCCTCTTGGGGACCATCATACTTCATGTCGCCATTATACACCTTGTGGTAGAAATGATTTCCATCATGAGCATCTTCCATGTCAGGAGCCTCCTCGATGTCATCTTCCCCATGGTCATGGTCATGGTGATGCCTATGGGTATAGGCAATATATTCACCATCATGATCCCCCCTCTCATATTTCATCACCATCCTACTATCAACCATGTTTATGAGGGTCTCCATTATAATCCTCTAGCCCCTTATGTGCATGATATTCCCTTTATTACTCCTATTCTTGAACTACCTAAGTTTAATGGGATGTGGGATTCTAGACCCATAGAGCATAATATGGCATTCATGATGGTGTGTATGGATTGGGAACATGACAAATGCATGATGTTAAAGCTCTTTACTTGTTCTTTGTGAGCCAAAGCTCTTGTCTAGTTTCAAAATATACCACCAAATTCTCTCTCTAGTTTCCAAATCCTTATGGATGACTTCCTCTTATAATTTGATATTTCTAGACCCTTTAACCTTGGCATCTAGTTAGTCTCTTCTATGGCACAAGCCAAGGGTGAGTCAAACTGATTTTTATGTGTAGATGGTGGTTAGTTATTCATATGTGCAAGACTAGGTTCTTGAATGACCAAATTTATGATATGTTCATGTGAGCATTGAGGTAGGAGGTTCACCTTGAGGTCCTCAAGTGTGAACCTACCTATTATGATGAATTTGTTAATAAGTGTCTAAAGATCAAAGTGTTTTAGGTTCATGCAGTCCATCCCTTACCAAAAGTTATCCTATTCACATGATTGAAACCACAATGCGACTGGTGATGCTGTTACTAATTCTCCTCTAAAGAAGAAGGACAAGAAGGACATCCATGAGGTGAATGCCTTGAGTAAGAATCCATAAAAAAAGAAGGATTTTAAATCAAGAATAAAAAATCAATGGATGGTGTTTCCTTATGACCCTACCAATTTTTTCAATTTATATCACATGAAGGGGCATGGTGACAACAATTGTACCACACACAAGTCTAGTGGGCAAGCCTTTCCTCTGTCATAGATTTATCTACTTGCATAACCCAATCATAAGTTGATTGTTTTTAAGGATCCTATACCTAAAAATGATAAGAAGAAAAAGAAGAAGAAAAATTAAAAATTAAAAGCTAAGGCCCCACATTCCCATTATTATTCTACCACCTCTTCTAAATCCTCTTCCCAAGCTAATCTAAGAGGAAAAGGCAAGTGTGAGAGTAATAAGGTTGTTACTACTATCAACATAGCCTCTACTGGGTATGAGTATTATCTCAACATGCACTATGGTTAGGTCACTGACCCTATTGGAGAGACTAATGGTGTTGGGTCACCTGTCTAGCCCATGGGAGTAGGAAATACTAAGGTTAGATTTAACTTTAAGCATAAAATCCCTCCCCAAGATAGATATCATCCTTACTTTATCATATAAGAGTTACAAGGCCTCTCAGCTGTGATCTCCATTTGAGAGCTTCTTCACCTTTACCCTAAGCAAAGGGTCCTCATCTTTGATGAGCTCAACTCCATCATGAGGCTCCACTACTTGATGATTTCAAATTGTTATTCAACTTTGATTCACATGAGCACCCTCATCCTCCCATATTATCCTTCAACCCAACCTCTTTGTGTGATGTTTTGATTACTAAAAGTAGGGCTCATTTCCCTCTCTATATTGATACTTATATTGATGATTTCCATGTTAAGAAATGCATCATCGATGAAGGAGCTGCATTAAATATCATGCCACTATGTGTGTTCAATGAGCTTAAGATTAGTTAGAAGAAGTTCTATGAGTATCACCATAAATGTGTTGATTTCAAAAATGACATAGTTATGCTAATGGGAGACATGAAGCTCCAAGTCAAGTTTAGCCCTAAGTTAGAATTGAGTTCTATGTGTTAGACCTTGACCTTTTAAATAACATGATTCTTTGTCATCCTTAGACCACTACCATGAAGCTTATCACATCAGTCATGTTTCACATGATATAGTTTGTGCATGAAGGTGAGGCTCATACCTTGGAGACTAAATTAGATCCCAAGACAATACTCTACATAAAAGGCAAAGCCCTCAAGTGAGTCTTTACTTATCTCTTCATGGGGGTTTATATATTCTCATGCACCCCCTATTTTTAAGTCTCATTTATTTAAGGATGAATATTTTGATCTAATTGAGTACCAATCAGTATTCATTCTCTTAAAGTCAAGCATGTGTCAGCTGACTCCCTCTTTCACTCCATATGACTATGCTATCTCATCTAGTTTTAGATATCTCTTTGAGGATGTTTCTCGATATGTTGAACTCCCCCTTGTGTCACACTTTTCCCATCAGAGTATAGGCTCTCTCCATATGTCTCCCATTGAGACCAATAGAGTGGTCGATTTTGATCTTGAGTGTTGTTTCATTCATCTTACGACATGAAACCTATTCAAGGAAAGAAAGGCTTACACCAAGATCATGTGAGCCTTATGTAAGTATCATTATCCCTTAATTTCATTGGTTTGGATATTTATGTCAAAGATAGATAAACCCTAGGCCTTCCTAAAATGATTGTCCTGGTGGTTGAACCTAAAGTGTTAGATGATTCACTCCCTCCTACACTTGAGTGTTTTGAGGAAGGTAACATCATGGATGTTGAAGGATCCATATATATCAACCTTGGCACCTTAGAAAGCACTAAGATATTCAAGATCAACACCAACCTTGCTCCTAAAGAATAAGATGTTTTGGTTACCTTCTTTCATGAATTTTTAGATGTATTCACTTGGGAATATGCTAACATGAAGAGCATAGATCTAGACATAATCATCCATAACCTTGTTATAGATAATGGGACCCAGCCTATTCACCAAAAGTACTATCACATGGCTCTAAAAATCTACTAGTTGGTCAAAGTAGAGATTGAAAAATTCACCTAAGTTAGCTTTATCCAAGTTGTTGACTACCCATGATGGATTTATAACATTGTTCCCATTCTCAAAAAGAATGGGGGTATTTGGATTTGCATCAACTTTCAGGATCTCAATATAGCCTTCCTAAAGGATAAGTTTCTTACTCCTTTGATACACCGAATGGTTAATTTTACCACCAGTTTTGAGATCATATCCTTCATGTATATTTTATCTAGGTATACCCAAGTTTGGATTGCACCCAAAGACTAGAATAATATGACATTAACTACCCCATGGGGTACCTTCTTCTACGTTGTCATGCCTTTCATTCTAAAAAATGATAGGGCCATGTATCAACTTGCCATGACCCATGTTTTCCATGACCTTATCCATAAGTTCATTAAGTTTTATGTTGATGATCTTCTCAACAAATCCCATAAGTGGGATTAGCATGTGTGAGACCTTAGAATCATCTTTGAGCATCTCTAAGAGTATCACATCAATCTCAACCCCAAAATGTGCATTTTTTGTGTTTCAACTAGAAATATTCTTGGCTTCATCATCTCATAGAAGGGAATGGAATCATATCCTAATAATATCAAGGTTATCCTTGAGATGCCTCTTGTACATAACCTCATTTAGTTATATTCCTTCCTAGGAAGACTCAACTTTCTTAGACATTTCTTAGAGAAGTATGCTTACAAATCCATACCCCTCACATGTCTCTTATGCAAGCACATTCCATTCTTGTGCTCTGATAAAATCCAAGTAGACTTAAAGGAATTAAATTTGTTGCTTCATAATCCTCCCATCTTGATGGCACCCATTGATGGGTGTGAGTTTATGTTATATACCTTTGTCACTAATATTTCTATTGGGGGCATGCTTTGTCAAAAGGATGATATCGATAGGGAGAGAGTTGTTTACTACATCTCTCATGTGTTGGCTGGCCTTAAACTCAACTATTATTAAGATGAGTATCAGTGCCTCTCCCTCATCTTCACTACAAAGAAGTTATGACATTCAATTTGGGCCAGACTACCAACATGATTGTCTATTCTGATCCACTTTGCTACTTGCTCGACAAACACATCTTATTGGTAGGACTATGAGGTGGATCATGATTCTTCATGAGTTAAACCTCTACATCATTAACCAAAAATCCACAAATAGCTTCGTTATGGATGATGAAATCACTAAGTGCCCACTACCCAACCCTAATGTAGAGTTGGTTGATGATGTCTTTCCTGATGAGATGGTATATTCACTCAGCTATATTAAAGTCTTTGAATGTGATTGATATTAGGACATTATCAATTACCTTGAAGCTCAATTTTATCTTATTACCATGTCTTCATATGAATTTTATTAGATCCATAATCTCACCATCTGTTATGTCCTCATTAGTGGTGTCTTCTTCAAGAAGGGTTTTAATGGTATGTTGATGCCTCACCCCTCGAGGACATCCCTCTCATGATTGAGTAGTCTCATGGGAGTGTTTATGGAGGACACCCAAGAGGACAAGCCATTTCACAATGTATTATCAAGATGGGTTACTATTGGCCCACTCTTGTTAAGGACGTAGTCTAATACACCAAGAAGTGTAAGATTTGTCAAGTCATAGTGGATACTATCAATGCCTTGGATGACCTCTTATACTCTATTTAATCCCCTTGGCATTTCTTAGTTTGGGCTCTAGATTTCATTGGTTAGTTCAAACCCACCTCTTTTGATGGCCATAGTTGGTTCATCACTACCACTAACTATATTATGAAGTGGGTTGAGGCCATGCCCCTTAGTAGGGGAAGACCATCACCAAGTTCATCATAAACCAAATTGTTTTTAGTTTTAGGGTTCCCGCTATGACTATGGTTGATAATGGCTTGGATTTTAAAGCCCCATATTACATGAGCTTGTTGAATGCTCTGGTTTCAAGCTCTATTTCTCCTCTCCCCATTACCCCAGGGAAATGGGCAAGCAGAGTCTTAAAATAAAACTTTGAAAAAGATGCTTCTCTATACCATTTCCTAGTCCAAGAGAGACTGCCATCTTGTGCTCTATCGTACCCTTTGGGCATATAAGACTAGATTTTTAATGACCACATGGGTAACTTAATACTCTCTCGTGTATGGGTTTGAGGTTGTTCTACCCTTAGAGGTCTTAATCCCTTCATTACAAGTTAAAACATTTGGTTCTCTTTTTGATGAGGAATAATTCATTACTCACCTCATCAATATTAAACAATTATATGAGTGATGCATATCCGTTCTTGATTATAACCATGCCTACCAGTGCCATCAACAATACCAATTTGAGAAATTAGTGTACCCTCATTAGTTTAAGGTATGTGATGCAATCCTTATTTTCAATAAGGAGCATTATAAGAGGGAAAACTTGCACATAAGTGGTTTGGCCCTTTTTATATCACCACCTCTCTATAAAATGGGGATTTTTTTATCTCTCGACCCTCAAAGGCAAACCCCTATGGTACCCAATCAGTGGGTTATACCTCAAGACATTTCAAGTTTAGGGCCCATGTGTCCATCCAAGAAAGTTTCCTATGGTGATAAGGTGAGCCTTTCCTCTCTTCTATCACCACTAACTTTCATTCAACTAGTATATATGTGTGCATGTGGGTTTCATATTAGTAGTTCTTACTATCTAATCACATGTATCTTTTAGTCTATATCAGATGAAGTATACACATCACACACAAAATCATATACACACATGTGCTAATAATGAGAAAACCACTATATATATCACAAAAAATACATGTTTTTCTCTAGGTACATCACATGGGCTCACAATCCCCACAAACTTCCATATGTGTGGCTACATATGCATACCTAGTTAGCCTATGATTGGGTGATATCTATGATAGTCATGATGTAGGTGGATATCTAGATCTTTTCCTCTTAACTAATTCAGCTACAAGCTCCTCTAGTGTATCCAGCTAGTCTTCCCTCACTCTAAGTGCCTCAGCTCCTCTTATCTACTCTCAAGATAGCTTAGCCCATGTCTAATCGATCTTATCCTCTTCTCTTGTTAGTCATGCCTCGGTATCTATTAAAACCACCTTATGGTTTATCATATATGCCTCATGCCATGATAACTCAGCCTCTATCTAGAGAATCTTGTGTCGTGCCCTTACCAACTCGAATGAGGCTCATGCACCCACCTGCTAAAATAAGCTATGTGGATTTACCCCTACAAGTAGATGTGACACATGCTTTTTCAATGGTGTGACTGCCACATTAGGTAATATCTCCCTCAATAGTAGGTCCACTTGGGGTCTAATTCAGCTAGTCTAGTCTCCTACACACACATAGAACATATGTGTTACTCACATATTAACTTTCACTAAGAATGGGTACAAATATGAAGTGATACTTAACAAATACACTTATCTTTCCTAGTAATGTTGATGGATTCTATATCCCTCATATAGGTCATGTTCCTCTTGGTGCTAGTGGTCCTCACCATGGTGGCCTCTCTCCACCAAAACCCCCTCACTCTACCTCGATTGCCTACTAGGCTCAACCCTGGTTGGCCTAGGTTATGCCTCTGTCTCTCACCCTGCTAGATCATATATCCTTAAATGTTAGTATGATCCTTGTGGACCTTAGAGCTCTTCCCATCCCATCTAAGGCTCTACCTTACCATCCTTTGGCCATGACATAGACCTATAGGGATCTTAGATATATATATATATATATAGATAATACATCTAGATCCAAGGTGGTTCACATGGACCCTACCCTATTTATGAATTATGTAACCCATGTTATGCCCTCATCTAGTATAGTGTATGTTTCACTTCTATATGGTGTCCTCAGCTATGTTAGGAGGAGCCTATTGTAAGCCTATGATATGATTAAACTAGGTTATTTCAATCTACTTGACCCTATGTATCGGATGTGATCGATCTCTAGGTACAATACACCTAGGATATACTAGCCCTTGATATATCTTTATCAACCCTATACATGTTAGATAAATCATATCCATTAGACTGGTAGTCATCCTATACTTTAGCTAGCATAGAGCCTCTGAACTATAGTCCTTACTATTACTCTCTTGAGAGTGGGTACCCCTAGTGAAAATTGTGTGATTTGTTCTCCATGGTTATTTTCTTGTGGGAAAGGTCCCACCAAGTAGAGCTCTACTACTACTATATCCTATACAAGTGGTATCTCTATCTCTCTACCTATCATATCTACCCTATATAGTTGATAGATTTCCTCAATATTGAGGATGGCCTCTAGTTCAAGCCCTAGCTAGAACACATGCCTATTAGGTACTCATGCAATCACCAAGTCTCTAGAGTAACATAGTGAGGGCACATGTAGTAGCCTCCAAAGTCCTACACTATATAGAGGATCTTAGTCTGTCATAGGTAGAACATCTACCTCCTTAAGTAAACATGTTAGAACTCTCTCTCAATTGGTCACCTCATATGATCCATATTACTATGTCAGTTATTCTCTTACCTATGAAGGTCCTTCCTCCTCTAGTATACTAACTCCTTTGTTTGTTTCCACAAGTAATTAAATAGGAAAATAGATTAGTCTACTAGCTAAAAATGAGTAAGAGCAAGTAAAATCAATCTTTTTTTATCTATCTAACTTAATTTTCTCTCTCCTTCCTCTTTTGGCCCCTTTTGGGAACTCTCAGGCTCCCTAAGGCCTCTTTTGAGGCCTCTTTGACATAAGCCATGACTTTTTAGGCAAATCCATAGCTTGGGTAGGCCACACCATGGCTTAGTCCTACCTAGGCCATGGCCTAGCTCAGTTAGGATATGGCTTATCTTTGGATGCCTTGGGGAGCCCTAGGGCTCCTCTTCCTTTGCTCCATAGGCCATAGTTTAAGCCCCTATTGGTCCCATTTTGTCCATCTCACCTAGCCCACCATTTTGACTCCTTATTTCATCTAATTCATTCATCAAATCATCTAGAATGAGTCAAAGTGCATCTATGGCCTTCTAAAACATCAAAAATGAATAAATTTGATAGAATTAATTCATAGAGCTTACGTGGACCATCCTATGCATATTTGACATTCTTTCATGTCCTCATTTGCTCCACTTGGGATTTGGTTTCTTGTGGGCTCTCTTTTGACTCTCTGAGAGTGAAAATGGTGTTTTTATCTCCTTTTTCCTCTTTTTAGCCCTTTTTCTTGCTTTTTATGGGCCCTTTTTGGGTGTTTTACCCATTTTTACATTTTAAGCTACAAAAAATACATCTTATAGGTTTTGGTACATTTTGAGCACATTGGTAGCCTCCATTTTTTAATCTAAAGATTTTTTGGACCTAGTGTAGCCTCATTTTGGTTCTTAGGACCCCTTTTAGGTCTTCATTGACCTCTTAGGCCTGCGTCCCATCTCATGGGCACCCAGGGATAGAAGTTACTTGCTATGCTTCTTTTAGTTAGTCATTTCTCTAGTTTTTGTGGCTTATCTATTCTAACTCCCTATCTTTCTTATTTGTCATGGTTATAGGTATGGTTGTAAATTGGATGTGGTGGTTCAAGACTTTAGTCTTGTCAACTGGTCTTCATCTTCTCTGAACCTCCCCCCACTTTCCCTTTATTACCTCTTCCCATGGCTGGTGTTGGTTAACCCCTATGATTATGGCTTGGTTTCATTATTTATTTCCCTTGAGTAACTCACACCACTTCACTTTGAGATAGTCTTTTTAATGTTGTTAGTCTTGCATCTTTGACCCCCATTATGGTACACATCTCAATGGTGATTCATACCAATGGTGGTAGTCATGGTAACCCAATATTGATAGATATGACTTGGGTTATCAATTATCAGTAGGGCCATGAGCTTGTTATAGCTAGTTTCTTTCTTACTAGTGAGATGAATAATATTACCAAGTATCACACAATCATTGGCAACCTGATCGACACCCATAAGATAGGCATGTGTTATGTGTAGTTATTCTTTGACTCACTCTTAGCCATGTTTCAAATCACTACTTTCTGGGTTATCCTTAGCTATGAGTTACTCCTCCTCTTTGAGGCAACATGTGATTTACTCTCTTTCTTTAAGGATATCCAATTCACACATATCCCTCATAGGGAGAACACTAAGGTTGATGCCCTAATGAATGTCATTCTAGATAGTATGCTTTGATTTGATATCACTTTTATCCCATATTTTTGGGATTTGGAGATGGAATTAAAGCTAGATCTAGAGTTGGATTTTGGATTATGTAATATATGTACTCACACTCATGGATCACACTGCCAACTCTTTCTACCACCATCCTTGTCTGGGAAGTGCAAGTAAGGTTTCCTTTTATCTTTTCAATTCTTGATTTCCTTTACTTCAGTGTCGCTTCTAGGTACTTCATAACCTTCCTTGTTCATTTTAGCACTAACTACTTTTACCTCTAGGGCATATATAATCATACTTCCTATAACCCTACTCCTCCCTATGATTACACATTAGATCATGTGAAAATTATTGACCCTAGTCATCATAATTTTAGACATCCACCTCTTATTTAAACCTATCCCACATCATATTCTTTCCCTTTATATATCCCTAGTCCATATTGGCTCTTTTATACATAAGACAGGCCTTCTAGAGACCACTTGATGTCTTTTAGGAGCCTATTGACCATCTTAGGTCCTTGTTTCACCTAAGTCATGGATTGTGTGAAGGAAACCCATAGCCTAGGTTGCATGTTTCCTTCACCAAATATATGGCTTAGGTAGAATGTGCCCAAAAGTGCCAAAATGAAGTCAAATGATAAAAAATGGCTAGTTTTAGGTCTTTTGGCAGATTGGGGTTGGGATATATGCCTCATTCTCATTCATTTTAGCCTCTTATCTTCTCATTCCATTGTCTCTCTTGATTCTTCTTCCCTCTCTTGACTCTCATGCCTCTTGAATCTCTCTTGATTTTTTTTGGCACTCTTGAGCTTCATTGGTGATAGAGAATTCAATATGATACTACACACTTTGGTGGAGACTCCATTACTTCTCTTAGTTATTATTAATTCCTTATGGCTTGCTTATAAATTATAAATTTGGAATTAAACCTAATTTGTGTACTTGGTTGGAGCTCTTACGCCATTGTAAGTTCTCACTTTACCTCCTCCTTTACTTTTAGTTTTTGGTTTGGACTTCAGCTTGCACATAGCTTGGTCTTCCTCCTACACTGCTTCTCAGCTTGGATTCCTAGTTGGAAAAACATCTAAAATTCATCTTTAAGCTTGATCTGGGGGCATGTTTTTAGGAAAAGTGAAACTCCATTGTTTTATGTAGTGTATATGTTAGGGTTTAAACTATTTTATTGAAATAGTTGTTTTGTGCATTACTTAAAGTACTTTCTAAAGTTTCTTGCATTTATATGTGATTAAAGATTACTTTCACTGCTTGAAATATTAATTTATTGCATATCATTTCTCTCTTTGGAAACATTCTTCATTTCATAGTAGAAATATACATGCTTAAGACAAAATTAAAAACTTTCTTAAACATTCTCTCTCTTTTGTTAAAATAGAACATTGCATTGTTAGAAAATAATAGTATTGATTTAGTAAGATAGCTCAAATGTAGAATATGCATGCTATTGAACCCTTTCTTGGAAATGTCTTTATTTATTTACATGTCTTTCATTTGGACTCAAATTACCTTAGCTTCTATATTTACATTTCAGTTATTAACTCTTTCTATTTGGTATTGTCATTTTTGCTTTGTTTATGTAATCAATAGTCTAGTCTTAGCTACTTGTTTTACTATGGTTAGACCCACTAGAATTATGTGAATACTTTATGTTCCTATTCATGATATCCCCAACCTCATTTGAAATTCTATCTATAATTTGGAACAAGCTAACAAACTGTATAACCACTATAGATATCCTATAGGCCATAAAGCCCTTGAGCCTTCTAGCCTCTTAGTGGTTTGCTTTAACACCCTATCAAACACTAGTGGTTCCATTTAAATTATTGGAGTTACATTAATGTCAATAAATTAGATAGTATGTCCTATACCTATGTGTCAATTTTATCAATGTAATTCCACTCCTAAATTATTACATAGCTCATATAATGTTAGCACTATAGCTCATAACTCATCAATAATGAGAATTAGTGACATCATTGTACTCTTCAAGTATGAAGTAATTTTTACCAACTATTTTAATGTTTTAACAAATGCTTCAAATTCATTAATTATATAATAATGTACACTTTTATTGTTTATAGGTTAGTATAACCATAAAATAATTTAGTTAGGAAGGATATCAACATCGAACACCTGATCTCTTAGATTTTCACATAACTTAGCATTATAAATCTTTGATATTATAGTTTTACATTGGTATTTATATCTTTATTGATTTAATTTTTATTTTAATGAATTTAACTTTCTTCTTATCTTTTATTATTAATTATCTTCTATTCATAGCCCCATTAAATCTGTATAAGTAGGTTTCCCACTAGGTATCCTCTTGCAACCTAGATTAACATACTATATGAGATAAAACTAGAAATGAACTACCATTAAGAGTTTTAATATCATAAATATTCATTTTTTAATATAATTTTATTTTAGCTACTTAATTTAGTATTTTCAATATTTTAGGAATATTATATGTACTTTGTGTAATTTATTTTATAAGTCATACAATAATATCATCATTCATTTTTTCATCATATGTAAAATTATAATTTCCATTATTCATATAAGTTTAATTAACATGAAAATATTCCATATTGTTAACACAATCCATCAATTAAGTTAGATAAAATCATAGATTATGATAAAGGAAAGAATAGGTCTTTGGGAATAAAGAGGCAATGGGAGACCTAACAATGAGAAATGAAATAAATAATAAAATAAACCATATGAGTATGAATGGGACGAAAAACCTAAAAATTATATTAATCCCATGTTCACCTTAATTTTAAGGGTAGAAATAATTTTGAATAATATATGTGAAAGGTGAAAGGATATATTAAACTAGGTCTAAATTAATGTATATATTTGTAATTCAACACCAAATTATAAAAGCATTCCCTAGAAGGATGAATACAATAAAAACTAAGGGTTTATATGTTTGAAGAGTGGATGGATTCACCAAAAAAAATTATTTTTATTTTATGTAGGGGATAAATATTGCATGCAAAAACAATCAAATCTAGTGCACAAAAATACATAAATAATTCAAACCTAAACTACAAATTAAGAGTATAAAAAACAATTAAAAAATAAGTTAAATATAAATATAATAAAAGTGTGATGAAAATAGACACACTTGATCACTATTATAAAATATTTGGAATTAGAAATATGATCTAGAACATATATGGATTGAAACCCTATAATGTAAAACTACATTATTCATTGGGACAGAATCAATAGGTCATTGATTATCTACCATATAAAAATATTAGAGTGTTAGCTATGTGCCTATATTGATATCAATTTTTTATCTAAGAGATGACCCAATAATCTATTACTTTTATAGTTTTGTAAATTTTTGAGTAAGTGCACACTATTATTTGAATAGTCTTGTATCTTTGTTTCACTAAAATGGTGGTTGAATGTAATAATTTTATTCTATTTTGATTTTCTAAAAATTATATCAAGATTAAAAATGAAGTGTAAGGTTAGATGGATCAGGAAACCCATCAACGATTTTGAACTACATATTTGATGGATGTAATTAGATTTAATGTATTTCTTGTGTGTGTGATTGTAATCCTTACACAAGTAAGAGATAAGGATTAACTTTATCTTATATATAATTATTAAAAAATATAATATCATTACCCTGATGCCAATTTTGATACAAGATCTATCCAAAAATATTTGAACATATTTGAATTATCCTTAAGAGCAAAAATATAGCATTTATGGTGTGCCTATAATTAAATCTTATTGAAGATAGTTATTTAAATGCCTATATGGGGATGTGTGTATATGAATTTCATTAAATATGAATTAGGAACCTATTTTCATGCAAGAATACCAAGAAATACATAAATAACCAATTACAATAGATCCAAACATCAAAAATAGGTAGATGGGGAAAGGACTCAAAAACTAGAAATGGATACAATTGGAAGATTATGTAATGAATGTAAGACATAATTCACATACTTATGTTCCCATCCCAGTATAAATAAATCTAGTAGAGGAATAAAGGAGTAAAAAATAATCCTCTAAACAAAAATAAAATAAAATAAATAGATACAGTGGAAGAAAATATAAATAAGTCATAAAATAGATAAACTTGGAAGATGAAAGAACATAAAAAAACACCAATAATATCATAATTCAAACTACTGATACATACATACATACATACATATATATATATATATATAATAACACTAAAATAATTCAATAATGACCAATTTTCAAAAACATTATTTGTTTTTATTTGTAATCTAAAATGCCAATCACTACTAAAATGCATATTATTCATTTTTTATTTGATTGAGTAGATAAAATAGTTTTATATGGATCCAAGAACCATGAAAGTATTATTAAAAAAACATGATAATCCATAGATGAATATAAAAATAAACCTAACTATAGCATACTAAAATTAGGAAAAAATAACAACATAAAAAGATTAGGAGAGGGGCCCTCCAATGTTTCCTTTTCCTCCACTGGTGTCTTTTCTAGAACACCCTACTTGATCTTGGAGACCTTTGACCTTGTATTATTGTCATGTCCTTATGCTACATCACCTAGAATAATCATGCATTACCTCTTCTAGCCTTGAACCTATAGGGGTGTCTTATTAATGGGGGTCAATTTGGGGGAACTAGGTGGGGGTTTTTGTGACCTTTGGTAATGGTTTGATAGGGGTTTGGTTGAGCTTAGTGGATTGAACAAAGGAATACACAATCAATTCATCTTGCTTGTATAGGGAGTTCTAATACTTTATAAGGTTATCAAGGGTTAGACCAGTCTCCTACACCATGTTATTAAAGTTCTCTAGTTTCTCCTTATTATTTTTTAACTCCTCAAACATATAAAATTTCCATTTTTAGTATCATCCAATTGAAGTTCCCTTGTTTAGGAAGATCAGCTTAGGTTTGGAAACAAATATCTTGAGGGGAAGGTATTTAGAAGATTTTTTAGATATAATGGATTGGGGAGTGCTCATAGATAAATCATAGGACCTTGAGGTGGTGTCCTCCTTGGTGGAGTCCTCCTGAGAATCCTCCTTAGGAAAGGATCCCCCTAGGGGACCTCCCTCCCTTAAAATTTTTAACCATGTTTGAAAAATAATAGAATAATCCCTTGGTGTAGAATGGGTTTATACTCACTGACTTGGTGAGCTAAGGTAGCACATTCTAGTGACTTTATTAGGTAGAAAAATAGGCTGATTTTATAGCCTAGAAAGTTTAATAACAAAAAATAATGAGAAAATATAAAGGTATATTTACCCTCTAATGTCACATATCTCATTACTAGAAGACATATTTCTGGCCAATGTCACAAAAGGTCCACTCAAAAGAAACCCTTCTTGTTAGTCTTCATGAACTCATTCATGTAAAAAAATCACTAAAGGATATCTTACTTCTTGCTCTAATATTTGAAGGCCTTTGTCTCCTCATAGGACATGCTAGTATCCTCCCCAATAAAGTCCTCCATGACTATGATCTTTACACCTTGAATTACCACTGTGCACTTATTCTATGCAATGATAAAATACTAGGCCACATCGGTGTCATGCTCAATAATTCTCACCATTATCTCTATGAGACTCCCACATCTAAGATTTTTCCAAACCTTATTCTACTCCTGCACCTTTGCACATGAGATAGGATCTAGCCATTCTCTATATCCTCCCATTAGCATAGTGACAATAGAGTCGAGGCAAATGGATGGATGTTTTAGAGAGAATGTGTTTGAATAATATAAATAAGGATTTAGATGGCCACCATTTTTGTCCTATAATAATTAAACCACCTCATATCTTCATAATGGTAGATCATCATATGTAAATTCCATTATTTAATATAAATATTTTTCACATGTCATGACATGATATCTTATTTAACCTATAGCACTATTATCCTTTATGGCATTTAAGACATTATTAGGGGCATGACCTCCTTCATGATTATGCATACTATAGTAGATGATAATGAAAATTTGAATAGTTTATATGGTTTGTATGTATATGTTCATGATATTTCTCTTCATGACTATGCTTCTTCCTATGATGAAAATACTTGTAATTATAAAGATATTGACATTAATGAACCAAAATTTGGCCTTAATAATGAAACTAATTTTGTTAATTATCTTTCTAAAATATGTAAAGAATTTGAAGCTATGATTTTTTATTATTACCAAAGAAAAAAGTAAAATAATTAGATATAAGTATCCTTTGTCTAAATTTTTAATATATTTTACATTTATTTATTATAAACCTCCTATTATAGGATCTAGTTCTACATTAGGTGGTGGGGCTAGTTTTCCCAATGTTCCTACTAATCCTTATATGCTTGTAGTTAGTTTCATTCCTACTTCGGTTAATCTTATTATTCCTGCACAACCTAGTATATATTTTATGTATTTACATTAAATAAATTAAAAAATGTGCCATCACAACATACTTCTGATGTTTTATCTCTTAATCTTGGTCATATTCAAACTACTAATAAATATTATATTCCTATCAATGTTAATCCAATGATGGGTCTGATACATGCTAAAACATTCTCAATATCCATTGATCTAACAATAAATTTAAGATGTACGGACACAAAACTAATTAATAAGTGCTTGAAAATGCTTATTCTTTAAATCCTTATCCCTTCTTCATTTATTCACCTTATATATATATATATATATATATATATATATATATATATATATATATATATATATATATATATATATATATATATATAAGCCTTCTCTATCATGTAAACATTGAAATAATTATATAGATATCCTTATTTATGTAAAATTTACGCTTTTTTAGATCATAACTCTCTCTTAAGAATGTTCCATTAGTATATTGTCTTTTGGAACAAGTCTAAAACATGGGGACAATATCACACTATGACCTTTTCCCAATTGGTGCATCCTTTCCCCTGTCTTCCAACAATAAATTTTTAACTTCCCTTTGGTTAATATTATTCTTTCAGTGTTTTTTTTTAAGGTCGTTTAGTGAAAGGGTCAAAATATAATAGTGCATCTAATTTTTTGGAATAAATATGTCAAATACACTTCCAATTGCCCTTCAAAATATTTTGAGATTTTTTTCATTGATATTAATCAAACATATGAATTTTACCTTATCTATGTAGATATGCAATGCATATAGATTTTTAAAAATAAAAATAAAAATCATTGAGTATTTTTTAGGATTTATTTTTGAATTATTTTTAAAATTTGTTCTTGTCCTTCTAGAGGGACAAGATATTTTTATTTGATCTAAAAATTTAAAAAAAAAATCCTCTATATAAACACATCAAGGCATTTACAAATACATCTAACGTCTATCAAGTAATAACTTGGAATATAAAGATAAAAGGAAAACTATTTAATCCTTTTTAAATTCTAAATCATCCTAACAATCATTGGCCAAGTCTAAAGAGTATTTATTTTAGGTCAAGGGCATTCATTTTCCAAGTACTATAATCAAATCTACTAGCTATATTCATAGTTGCATAATCATAAATAAAATAAGTAATCTAGAAGGGAAAATTGCATCATCTTGAGGCCCATTTGGGATACGTAGGCAAAATTCAATTACAAGTGGTTTTTAAGGCCATCTTGGACATCGCCACTGACCCATTTTTATCTCCTTTTATTATGTAATTGATGTATAGTTCATTTATATTACAATGTTTTTATTATATTCAAATGTTTTGCATGGAATATCATCACATGGAGATAAACAATAAAACATCAGAAGTAGTTTCATAAGTCTATATCAATAAATAAGGAATACAATCAACTAGGGTGTGGTTTAAGTCACCTAATAAGTCTGTAGTGAATTATTTCCCACCTCTTATAGACTTGTCCGTATATACTGTGAATTAGTGTTTTCTAACATGATTGTACTTGGAATAGTTTTTATATAATTTTCACTCATATTCAACCTACATAGTCATATCTATTTTAGTTTTTAGGAATGTTCTCTAACCCTAGTCTAATTTACTATTTTGAGCAAGTTCTTAATTTTCATAAACATTATATTCAACTTTAATTTAATGTATTCCACTTCATTCTAATTTTTGAATAGTTTAATAAATTTAATTATATTTATTTAATTAAAAATAAATGAAACATTATGGTGAACTTTATATTTCTAAGAATGTCACTTGTATTTTGTTTCATTGATTTTTATGCTAGGATTTCATCAAGTTTTGTAAAGCCTTGATAATAAAAGAAAAAAATTGACTTTAGATAAAATATGACATGTATCCATTGAGATTATTTAACCTTGGATTTAATTTGACACTTAATATGTTTCTTTTGTCACCTTCAATAAATCTAACATAAAATCTCTTTCTTTTGAGCTTGGGTTGAAATTTTTTGATTTCTATATATAAAAATAAGATGAATTTATTTTTATTTATCTTTTGTTTGATTTTTCTTATTTTATAAAATATGTTTCAACAATTTTAAGACTATTTAGTGAATTTGATGAACAGTTACATGGTATATGTTTACATAAATCATGGCACGAGGGGTTTACCCTAATATGCATAGCCACTGTACAACACTAAAAATAGAATTTAGTTTCCATATACCTCATTTTATACATGAAACAACTAAGGTCCCTTGTTTATAATAACATCAAGCCTCTTTTATATATATAATTTGTATTTCACCTTAGAGGAACATATCTCCCAAAAACATTACTCTCACTATACCCTCAAAAATTGAGTTAGTGAGTTATTAGAATGGTTCTACCTCTGTAGTTAGTACTCTAAAATATTTAGCCAACACTATCAACAAATAATAAAATATATTTGAGGCATTAAAAATCAATTAAAATATTTCCTAGATCAACTTCATACCTCGATTTTGCTTGCATTTTATTCATAGATATAAACATTTCTTGATTAACGTTATATTAAATATTTTTTCATTTGTACAAGCTAGATTATTTTGTAATTACAAGAAATTTTCAGCATTTAAATTCATTATATATCTCATGGATATTCAAATTAAATATACTCATGATGCACATTCTCAAGATAATTTTTTTCTTGTCATGCTATTCCTTTTACTTATAATGATTAATGGACAAATGATCAAAATCAATAATTTATAGAATATCACTATAATGATTGTGATTTTGATGATTTATCAAATAAGTAAACTTTTAATTTTAATGATTCTTTGGATCATGAATGTATTCAACCGGATTCCACCTTAAGATCTCATATGGATTCCTCCTTGGTCACACCTCTATACTCATCTTTGGATTTCTTAAAATATCCCATTTTTAAATTCCCTTTGATCATACCTCTATATTCACCTTTGGTATTTTTTATATCTTCTTATTTAGATCTATCTTTGATCACACCTATATAAATTTCTTGAAATTTATCTCTTTCCTTTCTTAATAATCTAGAGCAAAAAATAACAATTAAAGTCAAAATCACCAACCAAACTCAAATTATGTTTAAAAAATTATTTCTTAATAAATAAATTTCAAATCAAGATTTATTATCTATAATGACTCCTAAAAATGATATTTTCATCTCTTCTCCTATACAAATAATGGCTATTGAGATCATATGTCATAACTCTTCCTTGCCAACCTATGCAAATAAACATCCTTGCTTTTCCCTGAGCACATCACAAGTTATAATTGAAAGTAATGACATTAATCCTAACATAATTTATGATGTTGATCCTACTCCATCCTCATTCTTGTCATCACATGTTGTCATTATTACACCATAATGTCATAATCATAGCATAGAGTTACAACGTGATGAAAATGTATCTCTTGCTAGCCCTTATTATTTTTGTTTTTTATTTAATAAAAATCAATTAATTCATACAATCAATAAATATCTTAAATTAAAGGAATAATCTCTTCCTCCCTTTTCTATATCTCATTTTGATGTTGTTTATATTCAATATAATATAGATGGGTTTTGTATTTGTGAATACCTTTAAGATCAAATAATTATTATGAAAAACTAAATAGAATAACTATAAAAATAGATTCAATATTTAAATTCAAATATCTTATATCTAGAAAAGAATAGAAAATATACAAATAATCCAAAATATTTTAGCCTTAATCATGTATTTACATTTGAACAACATATATCTTTAAGTAATGCTTCAAAAAACATAAAATAGGTCAATAAGATGAAACAACCCCCAAAAAAATTCAAAAATTGTTAACAGAGTACACAATGAAACCACATGAACAACCCACTATATAAACTCATCATGCGTGATGTAGTCATCATTATATTGCACAAAATGAGTAGGAAACCCATAAATGGATTAGGTCAATGATATTATTATGCAAGGATGACCATCATTAGAGGATTCCATGGAAAAAGGGGTTGCCTAAGGGATGATACACCATTCAAGTTGTATTAGTGTGTGGGTCCACACTAATAATCTTTGAACCTTTAAAAGGCACTCATTTTCCCCATCAAACCACTTAGGGGTCTTCATCCCAATATAAAAATCTGATAACTTTATATGGTTATGACCTAAAAACTCTTATAGCAAGAAGGTTTGTGCAACTCTCAGGTATCCTTAAACAAGTTATTGACCTAGAGTAAGATCAACATGTCAATGAGTTATCTTACTAGATATTATTAATTATATCATCTGAATAATGGGAGGTACCATAACAAGTATAATATGTCCTAATAAGATTCCAAGGTACCATCAGTCATGCTTTGGTTTATGCCAACCTTACAACATACAAGTGTCCACTAGTAGCTAACATCAATCTATTACCAAGTTAATCCAAAATAAAACTTATGAATATAGAACATTATGATCACCTAAGCGAGGTCCAACTTAGTATTTTACATTAGATCATTTTTCCACCATTCCATAATCTTCGGGGTAATTTCAACCTTAATAGTCTTGTTATACAAATAAGTACTCATCAATATGGGATTATTAGCTAATGTAAGATAAACACTAGTTGTTATAATAGACCATCAATAATGGTGCTACCCAATCAAAATTATATTAATAAATTCCCAACCATAGTGTCCTCACACTAACAGTTATTTTCAACTCCTTAAATTAAGGATAATGAAATATTTATCCAAAAAGAGTAATGACTTATTGGAGTGACCAATTTTTACATTAGTCTAATTAAAATATCATAATTTTAGGCTAGTTATGGTTTGTATTCACAACTAACCAACTACCACATAACATATTGCTTTCATAGGATCAATACATGCCTACCAAAATTAATTGCCAATTAAAAACACATTGATCATGAAAGCTCCAATCCATAAGTCATATTCATAACCATTTATCGTGGATGAATCCACACTCTTATAAGAAAATAATAATTGTTTCATTATTTTTCCAAACAACTAACCCTTGACATAAATGCTATCAAAATGGAATACATTTGTATTATCATTAAATATTAGAAGTGGTAATAAAATGATATAGGGATATCCATTAAGTTGGATTCACAAGCTAATGTAGAAATAGAAACCACTGAAAATAGTGACATAAAACAAGTTTTCACAAGACCATAACATAGTCCATCTACAATATAAAATTTCATCACTTATTAGTATGATGTGGCCTTATTATCCATGTGAATGCATACATATATGAAAAGAATATATCCATTTAATTTATTAATAAATAAGTGTTCACAAGATTAAGAATATTGATATATGTATAACCAAAATGCCTCAAGCACCTCAAAACTAACAACAGGAAGTGAAAATCATAATCATCTCACATAACATAATTTAATAGTTGAGGCATGTCCGATAACATTAACACATATGTGTAAATATTTAGAATATGGCTAATATAGCTTGAATTACCAACCCATGTGGGCAACTCTCCTCAAAACAAGGGAATTATAGCAACTTAAAGTTAACCATGTTCAAGATTGAAGTACTCAAATATATAGTTAGAATGTTACAAGATAATCTTTAATATAAATATGTTGATTAGAATTAAAAATTGAATACTACAAAATACAATATTTAGTTACATACAATAGACCACATCTCTAATCCTAATATACATGAATAGGTTTGATAAAATAACTCAAATAACTCTCATAAGATTGTTAAGCACATAATATACTTAGAGGGGGGGGGTGAATCAGTATATTATATATCTTATAAAACTTTCCCTTTATCAAATTCCACTTAATCAAACATTCAAGATATGCAATAAAACTCAAACAATAAACATCACACAAGATAGAGAGAGACACCAGATATAACGTGGAAACCCAATGTGGGAAAAACCATAGAGAATAATCTCAAGTATATTCATAAGAACAAACCCATAGGAGCACCATACCCCTTTGCCAAGTACCAACCTCAGCTACAATTCATGAGCACCAACCCACAGGAGCTTCAAACCCCTTTGCCAAGCACCAACCTAGCTACTATTCGTGAGCACCAACCCACAGGAGCACCAACCCCTTTGTCAAGCACCAACCCATCAGAGCACCAATGCCTTTTGTGTATACCACACACCTATCTCTCAATGTTGCTATCTCAACAAATGATAGATCAATACAACATCTCCTTCCTCTCTCTCACCTTTTCTCTTTTAAGCTAGACATAACAAATACAAATCATATTCATCTCTCACAATTGCTCTTCTAATCTAGATATTACAATATCAAATCAACCTCTTTCTCTCATATTACAAATGGCTACTCAAGCCTTTATTTATATCTTTCCAAATGACCTTTGGCCTTCCCCCTGTGTGACCCTTCAATCCTCATGGAAAATGGCACCAATCTTGGATGACCCTTCATATTCAAGCCTTTGAAAAGTCATGTGGTGACCCTTCATGACCAAAAACGTCCTTCCCACTTTTGTCCTTATCTTTGGTGACTTTTCGTATTCCGTAAAGTGTCCCTTCATGAGAAATCCGCCCTTCCTCTTTTGTCTTCACTTGGTGACTCTTGGTATTCCCCAAGATGACTCTTCATGGGAAAATGCATCCCATCCTTCTTTTATCTTTACCCCGTGGCTCTTCAACTTCTCCATGGGCCCTTATTTTGTCTCATATGCAACCAAAAATATATTCATTAATATTAAATAAATATTAACTCATATTAGCCAAGATATATTTATTACAAACAACATTAAATGCAATGGGGCCTTTATCACCGATAATACTAGACCTTTGACATCAATGACAATATTTCCAACAAAGATGGTAGTATTAACATATGAATATAAATACAAGCCTAAAGGTGTAAGCACAATGAAACCATTGTGTTGTCATATGAGTAAAAATATTTGAATTAGGCATTCAATATTATATATACCAAATACAATAATTCAACATTATAATAAACTCAACCAACAACTTTACCACCCCAAAACCCTTCATGTGTTATAATGGTGAATAAAACACTTAAGCAAGGGATAAAAATAAATAGGAAATTGAACTTCTCAAAGGAAGAGCCAACTTGAATAACAATCCCTACACTAAAAGGGTGAAACTAATATGTTAGCTTAAAGCTGGCAATGTTATTTTTCCTCCCAAGTGAACATTCTAAAATTTAAATTCTATTTTAATAATTCAATTTCAACATAAACAAGATAATTAGATGAACTTCATTCCAAATGAAATAATTTAGGCAACCATAATACTTACTAATGCAACTATCCTTTTTACAAAAGAGAAAATTAGCAACAAGTTATTATATAAACCCTCAAGGTAAAAGGACAATATTCATATGCTAAATAATTCTTATAATACAAGACTATAAATTACACATAATGAGCATAAGATAATTTATAACAGTTAAGCATACTCTAACTCTAGTCTATTAATTCTAATCCATTGATTTTCCCACAAATGAGAACAACCATGCAAGACCAAAAATAAACATGGATACCTATACATGGAAACTAAGCACTTATTACAAAGAATGCATTTCAAAGCATATAAAGACTAATCATCTCATGCTAATACCTCCTATCACAAGTTCCCAATGTAACAAAATCAATCTATTTTCTCTTTTTTATAAATTAAGGTGTATGAATAACAATGAATGAAAATACATTAAAAAAAACTCTCATCATATCATATCATTTTTTTCTTTTATAAAAATTTTACTCATAAATAATCCATCACTAACATCAATAAAAATACAACCAACCAAGAAAAACTTGTCTTCACAATAAGACAATCAAAATTTGTTGTTTTAGATTTTGATTTCAAATAGATTGGACAACAAAAGTCACATGATGCCAAAGAATAAAATATGTAAAATGCATCCAATTATAATAACAATGGTCTAGTCTTGAAGGCCTCTATATTGGGGGTGGATTTTCCCACACCGTGTTGGTGCTAAGGGAGAACAGCGTGCCAGACGCCGTGGGATTCAATTGGCAGTCCTGCAAAGGAATATTTTGACAGCTGCCATCTGCAAGAAATTCCTTTGACTTTGTGTTCTCAGGGTTGCTAGATCGAACATGGTCACCCACTCTATTCATTTTGGTGATGGAACACATGCTCAATCCCAGCATGGTCATAGTTTTGGTTTTGCAAAGACACCGATTAAGGATGCCAAGGTTGTGGATAGTACATTTTTAGGGTTTGAGGGTGTGGTGGAGCATGGCCTTTTTTATCGACATGGCTATGGCCATATTTATTGCTGGATTTGATGGTGTCTCCATCAAATCAAAGTGACAGAGAAACCAAAGGTATTTTGTGGAATTTTAATGTCACAGAAAATGCTTGTGTTTCATTATTGCAGTGGCAACCTGCATTGTTGGCCAGGGTAGAATGCTAAAGATATATATTTTTTAGCATTCTTTACCCTATGTTGTTAGTCTTTAAGGTTACATGTCCTTATTTTAGGTCCCTATAATACCTATTCTTGATGCTACTCTACAATAGGTTCTATTTATTACATCATTGTGGTTTTAGGTCGTAAAACCTAGTTTTGATGAGGTTTCAGGTCCTTATAAAACCTGGGTTCTTTTATTGGACTATGTTTGTGGTTTCAAGTCCCTGTAAAACTTGATTTTGATACTGTTCTTCAGTAGGTTTCAGGAATGATTTTCTTGGTGGTTGTTAATGCTTTATCTTTCTTGATTTTGCTAAAGGGTTTTGGGGTCCCTTCAAAACTTGCTTTTACCATAATCTAAAAATAAAAATCAACAATAATGAAAAAATCAAATCATCCACAACTGAACAAACAAAAAAGCATAAAATTACCATGAATAACACCACCAATTATATCCCTAGCATACTACATAAAATGAAATCAAATGGCATAAGATCAAAATTCAAAATAAAATAATAAGGCATTAGTTTAATAATTATAAGAGGTTTATAACATAAAAAAATTTATATATAAATATATCAAAACAACTACAATAGTTGAAACCCTTCTGGTGCATAACTAAAACCCATCACTAATGGTTCACCCAAGTAGAGTTTTGTATGATGGGATTGGAATGCCCTACATAACCATACCCAAAATGAAATAAATTCATCCTTGTCCATGAGGTTTTCAAGAAATAATTAAAATTTATAATTTCTATTTGAAACCCAAACTTGGCAATTTTTCCCTCACCCAAAAACATACAAAAATCAAATAACCATCATAACATAAATGGGAAATAAATCAATTTTAAGATAAATTTAACCACTTTATAGGTCTATGATGAAGTATCTCGACTTCATCATCAACTTGTAACATTTTTTCCATTTCCCAAAAATCATAAAAATTTAAACCATCCTCTGTAATTTCATAAGAACAAAATTTCATACAATAGCCAGGACATGACTAACCCACCCAACTCAGTCTAGGTGAGAAAATACATAAAAATAGATTTATTCCTTAATAATATAAAAGTGAAATGATTTCACACAAATACAATTGTCTAGATCATTATGGTTAATTGGCCATGGTATAGGCTCATGTGAGAATCATAAAATTTTACCCATATGAGAATATACTTGACAAGGTTTTCATAAAAATGCAAATATTTTATTAAAATTTTAAAAGTCATAATTTAAACTTGGAACAAGGATTCACATTCTTGGAAAGGTATAAATACAAGGTTTTATATTCTGGTCTTCCTCTACAACACCACACTAGTAGCAACAATAATGTTATCACAATCCCCTATGCCCAGCTCTATCTTCAATGCCTTACAACAGCCTTAAATTGATCTATTATTCATTTTATTCCCTCTATTTTTTCTTTCTCTTCCTTATTTCTTTCCTACCCATCATAGTGGCCCAAAACATAGACTTGCAAACTATCTTTTTCTTCATAACCTCCTTATTTTCAGTAATCTACTTTTATGTAGTCAACAACCCATAGTGATGGCCCTTAGACCCCATACCAAATCCTAAGCAATTCCTTACATGATAAAATTCAATCAAAAAACAAGTATTTGACAAGGAAAAATAATAAGTTTTCACCCAAAAATCAATTTTGCATTAAAGAGGAATCATAGTTTCCTTTATCTAATTTATTATTTCTTTCCAAACTCGAGCATACAAAGTAACTAAAATTGACCATAGTTAAGAGGGGAAATATAATGTTCCCTTTATTTTTATTTGTTATAATTTGATTTCCCACACAAGATTTCAAAAGACACCCTCCCCCTTTCATAGATCATGACCACTACGTTGTCTAAATGCTTATCCATAAGGAGTCTATGGTCTAAGCAAAAGACCCACACACTTGAACTTACACATTCAATTTAAAATCCCAAGCATTTGAAACTACCATGTAACACGAGCCTTTTAATAATTAAAATTCCATAATTAAGATTCTATATATATGTCTGTGTTCATGCCAATGCACTAAATTTAAAACCAAAAGATTTACGTATATACTTTATATGCTTTCCAAACTCCATGGTTAAATTTTTTAAACAAAGCAAAACATCTTAAATAGGACACACCAAGCAAGTTATGGATCTTAATGATAATTACAATATTAATTTATTAAGTAAGAACTCAATGACCCACTTAAAGCTTATACATAAATACATGTATACATATATATAAACTACTGTGCATTCTTACATATCAACATATGCCTCACTAAAATACACACACATCACCAAATCCACCTTTACAAGTTTAGATAGTTTTGACTGATAACCAATAAAGCACAGAACTTAACCTTATCAATTTGGTTATGTAAATGGTGTCAACTAGTGGAGTCATGACATCCTAACCTCCTTAAAGAGGAGCCATCCTGACATCAATTATGTAACCAAGAATCATGCTAAACCAAAAAGATGCTTTGTCACTCTTTTCACATAACATTTACACTTTACATAATTTAAAATATAGATCAAGAATTGAACAACTAGATTGATAACCTTTTTCTTTATCATCTAAATAGAAATCATGCCTACTATGTACTTGCATAGTCTATTAAAAGATAAGATAAATTATCATACACTGACCTACTACTTATAACAAGTATATTTATCAACTCACATCATGAGGAAATACATAGCCTTGCCTTTTTGAATTTCATATGCTATCTCTAGGACAATCATGCCTTTAATTTTAGCCAAGCTAGAAAATTGTCCCCTTTTAGATTGATTTCCTTTGTAAGGGTAAGGTGAACAAAACAAGGTGTCACATACACCTATATGAGCCATTAAAATTTTCATTAATAAGACTTGAACACAAATAAAACATAGATTTTGTGCCTCACAAGGCCATGAGTTTACTCAAGAAAATATTAACACTTTTAGCAATAAGTTTTTCTAGCTTAATCTTGCCCTTACCTTGGCAAGTTTATCAGTGGACTATTGTTTTTTATTAAGTACCACTAAATTTTTACTTGATTCTTATCCACGTATGTGCCTAGAAAATTAGTCAATTCATGAAAAAACATCTATCATAAGATATAGTTATCAAATATATTTCAATATTTAATAACAAAAGAGTTTTTCATTATTCGTTAATCACAATTGTTAGTTCATACAAAATAACATAATCAAGAATTTTCATTATAGTTATAAATCTAAGATCAACGTCTCAACCAAAAAATTGTTTTTAGCAAAACCTTTCCTCCCATCATGAGGAATCATTATCGCATAACTCAGTAACTTCAAGCATAAGATGCTTAAAAGCAATCCAACAATCTTTCACAATATCCAAGTTGATTTTGATGGGTTGTCTTCTGCAACCCTATGTGTGTGTGTGTGTGTGTGTGTGTGTGTGTGTGTGTGTGTGTGTGTGTGTGTGTGTGTGTGTGTGTGTGTGTGTATAAAAGTATACTCATAGCCTATATTGTTTCTATAAAATGTGAAATAATGCCATAATCATACAAATACATGGTATTACCACCATTTAAACATGTTTCATAAATAACTCATTCATTCATTCCAAAATGAAAATCACAAAATCAACCATATTACTATGTTCCCCACAACACATGTGGCACATTCATATCTTCTTCGTAACATTCATCATAGAAATTCAACAAGAAGTTATGAACCCATGATATCTCTTATCTTTAATTTATTAGTATCATAGTTGTTATGGATGTATATGCTTTGTAAGCCATCTAGTAAGCATTTTGTTTTATCTCACATTCATGGGAAGTCATAGTTACTTAGATTAGAATTCATATATAATTTAGTGTTGAGGCCAACTAAGGAATCTATGAAATAATTTTATTGAACTTGCTCAAAGGAGGTTACCCCCTCAAAGTGGCTTGCGGTCAATTCAATATTTTCAATTATTCTACCAATTTTAATTTGTGTTGGTAATTACTATTATTTTGTGAAATTTTATTGATTATTTTAGGAGGATAATTTTATTGGTAATTCCTCTCATCTGGTAATTTTTTAGAAACTATTAACTTGGTTATATTACATAACTCAATTAAGTAATTTTTTGTAATCTATTTTAGATCAGGATAAAGACCTAACCACAAAACTATGGGAAGTACTTGGGTAAAATCCCTAAAAATCATCATGAAGAGTACCATAGGAACCCCAAAGTAGTTATCCCATTAAGAGGACCTGCTAGTGAAATGAAAACTGACCCTTTCTCGATTGAGTAGTTCCAATCCATGAACAAAACCAAGAGTGGTTGCTTAGAGGTAAATCCATGGCCAATTTTTTTTTGGAGATTGGTACTCACTTAGAAAACATTGGTAGCCAGAGTGATATTTTTAAAACCCTTAGGTAGTCATTGAAACTTGAGGACCATTTCTATCAATTTCAATATATTTCTAAAAAACTCAAAAAAATCACTCAATAGAGTATCTGTAGACTATTATAGGACTTATAGGTAGATATTTAACATAAAATAGAATCCAAAAACCATCCATATAGTATCATTAGTCTTTGAGGACTTACCATAATATCTCTCCATCTGTAGCCCCCTTGATCCTCAAAATTTATCTAGACACCCAAAATTCCATTCCCTACATTTTCTTTCTTAAGGTCCCATATCCCAATTCCATTCCTAATTCCCACAAATCTCAATTTTCCCCTTTTTTGGGTTTTGCCATAACTTCTATTTTTGTCTATATGCCTCAAAAAAATTCCGCAATGTTCATTTTCTCTTTCCACTCCTTTGTTCCTCTTTAGTTTTTCCATTTTCACTCCTAAAATTTCCCTCGTGATTAAATTTCCCTCACCTTCATCAATCATACTCTCAATATGAAAATAAATTATTAAAACCCCTTTACCCCATTCATTTTTGCCCAAATTCAAAACTTTCCTTACTAAACGTGTCTTAAATCTAGTTTTCCTATCCATTACAAAACAAAAAAATCTGATATTTAGGTAATGGTAGTAACCTGAGTAGGAACCAAAAACATGGAGGATGAAATTGCCACACTCAAGACCCACATTAAAGATCTTGATGAAAAAATTCTTAGCCTCAGTCTTCAACATACCACCATGAATAACAAACAACATCCAGAGTCTCCTTTAGACACTAAGTTTTCTTCTACTAGTAATTATCATGAGATGAAGCTTAATTTTCCTCAATTCAATGGTATAGATCTAACTAGATGGATTTATCAGGTAAAATAATATTTTAGTCTACATAATATATTTTATGCCAAAAAGGTCATGTTTACATCTTTTCACTTGGAACATGAAGCCCTTCAATGGTATCATTGGTATACCAAGGCTCATGGTGAACCCATATGGATTGATTTATGAAACCTCATTTTGAAATGGTTTGGACCTATTACTTTTGATAACTTCACTAGAAAACTCACTAAACTTTTCCAAATAAGAATTGTGAGAGAATATCAAATAAAATTTAAAAAACTAACCAATTCCACATAGGGATTATCTGATAAATTATTCAAGAGTTGCTTTGTTAGTGGACTGAAGGATGAAATTTTATCTAAACTCAAAATGTTCTAACCTAACACAATAATGGAAGCCTTAGGGTTGGATAAGTTTGTATAGGATAAGAATGCACCTTAGTAGTGATTTAAATCTAATTTTGCTCCATTCAAAAATGTAGCTTTAAAATGATCTCAAACAATGCCAGCCCTAAAACCACTCCTATCAAGCATTTGAATAAAGTAGAGATGTAATCCCATAGAAAAAAAGGACTATGTTATAACTATGATGATAAATTCACTTGGGGACATCGATGTGCCAAGAAAGAGCTCTACCTATTAGATGTAAACTCTTCACTTGAAATTAAATATTTGGAAGATGTTTAGGATACAACAAATCATTTGAAAGAAACTCAATTGATTATAGAACCTGCTTCAAATTAAGATCAACTAGAGATATCTATCCATGCCTTAGCAGGAGTCACTACCCCAAAAACCATATGGGTTAGGGGTTACTTCAAGAAGCTCCCTCTCCCAATACACATTGATTCTAGTAGTACTCATAACTTCATTGACCCTTAGATCACCAAATAAGTTGATTATTTTATTCATCCTTGCTCTAAATTTTAAGTCATGATTGCCAATGGAGGCACATTATCTTACAAAGGGATGTTTCATAATGTATGTATCTCTATTGGAGATTATAACTTACACTCTAACATGTTTGCCTTGCTCTTAGGTGGATTTGATGTTATTTTGGGATCCTATTGTTTATGCACACTTAGACCCATCTTATGGGATTTTTTGAACTTTGGATGTAGTTTTTAGATAATGGTCAAAAACACACATTAAAAGGCTTAAAAACAATATCTCTTAGTAATATAAGTTCACACACATGGAAAATCTTCTTAAGAAGAGTTCACATGGCATCATTACCTAGCTCTATTCCATTCAAATGCAACCATCAATAGTCTCCACTACTCCTTATGATCTACAACCCATTCTATAAATGTATGCATGTGTCTTTATTGAACTAATGGGACCACCATATTTAGATCCTTCTTATAAGCATTCCTCTTAATATCAAACCTTATCACTACCTATTTCATCAAAAGACCGATATCGAGATGTTCATTTAAGACTTACTAAAGTGAGGCATTACTTGCCCCAGTACCAACCCATATTCTTCCCCAATTTTCCTTGTCTAGAAAAAAGATGGGTCATGGTGCCTCTGCATCAAGTTCTATGCACTTAATCACCTCATAATCAAGGATAATTTCTTGATCTTTATTATTTATGAGCTTCTTGATGAGCTTCATGGCACTCATTTTTTTTCCAAGTTGGATCTATGCTCTAGATATAACCAAATCTAGCTTCATGAAGATGAATTCCTAAGACAACTTTTTGCATGCATGATGGTCATTATGAGTATCTAGTCATGCCCATTGTCTTCACTAAATCTCTTTCAAAATTCCATACATTGATGAATAAAATATTTTGGCCTTCCTTGTGTAAATTCATTCTAGTCTTCTTTGATGATATACTTATCTATAGTAAAACATGGTATGAACATCTCCAACATCTATAGATTTCACTACAGCTTCTCTTTGACTGACCATCATCTTTTTGTAAAATAGTCCAAATGTCCTTTTGGCTAGGATGAAGTGGAGTATCTTATGAATATTATTTTAGTTGAAGGGGTTTGGGTGGATCTTAAAAATTAGCTACCATGACAAATTTGCCTCATTCTAAGACACTCCAAAGCCTCCATGGTTTTTTTGGGGTTGACTAGATACTATCATAAGTTTTTCAAGGATTACAAGAATATTACATCTTTATTGATCAATATGTCAAAAAAATATGCTTTTACTTGGACATAAGTTATTGAGTGTGCATTTAAATAATTGAAAAAAACTATATGTACTACACCTCTTCAAGCTATGCCAGATTTGCCAAGAACTTCATTATCAAGTGTATTGTTTTTTACAATGGACTTGGTTTTGTTTTCCTCCAAGAAGTATGCCCAATTGAATTCACTAGCAAATCCCTTTTTGTCAAGAGTTTATTTCTCTCTACTTATGAGAAGGAAATGATGGCCATTTTGCATGCAGTATAAAAGTGGTAGCCATACCTCTTAGGGAATCATTTTTCATCAAAACTAATCACTAGAGTCTGAAATATATCTTGGAATAATGGGTCTTTGGACATCAAAATAGAAATGGGTTAGTAAAATCATGGTTTATGACTATGGGATCACTTACAATAAGGATAAGGATAATATAGTGGCCAATGCTCTATCTCGTACATTTACAGACAAAGCTTCCCTTTTACCTATTTCTATGCCTATTCTAAATTGGTTGGATGATGTGCACAATAGGGGTATGTCAATGAATCCTCATTATCTCAAATCATTCAACAATTGGCTACAAAACCTTGGTTGTAATTCATTATTCATAAGATAGTACTTATCTATGATATAAGAGTCATCTAGTGCTTCCCCAAAGCACAGATATTTAGTAGGCTATATTTTGTGAACTCTATGTTTCTCTATCCATAGGGCACTTAGGGTTTATCAAAACTTATGAGTACTTTCAGAAGGGAATCAAAAATGAAATTTAATAGATGGTGCCTAAATGTGATACCTACCAATGCAAAAAGGGTGAAACAACACTCATCCCTAGGTTTCTCGAACCGTTGCCCATCCCTACTAGGATATGGATATATATTTTTATAATTTTAATTAAGGGGCTCCGTAAATCTAGAGGGAAAATGGTGATATTAGTTATGGTTGATCACCTCTCCAAGTATAGTCATCTTTGTGCCCTCATCCATCCATATACCACCTCCACAATAACACAAATTTTTCTGGACTAGATTTTCCATCTTCATGGCATTATTTCATCCATTTTCTCAAATCATGATGCAACCTTCACCAACAATTTTTGGATAGAACTATTTTGACACACTAGCACCCAACTAAAGATGAGTTCCAAGTATCATCCACAAATGAATGACCAGACTAAAATTATCAACAAATGCTTGGAAAATTTCCTTCATTACTTTACCTCAAAATAATAACTTTAGTGGGAAAATTGGCTCCCTCTCACTGAATGGTGTTACAATACCTCCTACCACACTTTAACAAAAATGACTCCATATGAAGTAGTCTATGGTTAAGTACCACTAGTGCTCCTTTAGTACACCCCCCCAATAGTTCATCAGTTCAAGCAATCAACATGATTTTTTGAACCTAGGATCAGATCCTCAATACCCTATAGGACAATCATCATATGGCACAAAATCAAATGAAACAAGTAGATTAACATCATTCTAAGTGCACTTTTCAAGTAGGTGATATGGTTTTCTTTGCTTGTAGCCCTATAAGAAATCCTCCCTAAAACTCAAAGGGCATCATAAGTTAGCTCCCAAGTTCTATGGGCCCTATAATGTTCTTTATAATATTGGATTTTTTTCTTATAAGTTGGATCTTCCACCTTCTTCCCAAGTTCACCTAGTATTTCATGTCTCTTACTTGAAAAAAGTTTTTGGCATAAACATTAGATTGTAGACTATTTTACGAAAACATGATAATGAAGGATCGATTCTTCTCGAGCTAGAGGCAATCTTAGATAGGAACACATGCCAACTTCACTCCTACTCCATCAACAATGTTTTAATTTTAGTGACATGAAATGCAACCAGAGGATATAACATGAGAATCACTATTTCATATTTAACACCAATTCCCACATCTGAATCTTTGAAGACAAATTTTTTTCTAAAAGGGAGGGGATGTTATGAACTCATGGTATCTCTTCTCTTTACTTTGTTAGTATAGTAGTTTCCATGAACACATATGCTTTGTAAGTCATCCCATGAGCAGTTTTTTTATCTGACAATCATGCGAAGTAGTAGTTTCTTAGATTAGAATTCATATATAACTATTGAGGCCAATGAAGGCATCCCTGAAATTATTGTATTTATCTTGATTAAAGGAGGTTTCCCCCTTGAAGTGGTCTATAATCAATTTAATATTTTCAAGTGTTCTATTAGATTTAATTTGTGCTACCAATTCCTATTATTTTGTGTATTTTTATTAATTATTGAAGGAGGATCCTCTCACAAGAATATATATATATATATATATATATCAAACCATTGTTACTTATTTTTCACCATTCATCATTTATGGGTTAGTGTAGTGTCCCACACCAACCATACTGAACATTGGATAAGTCATACTAGGCTTTCATATGTAACCCTAAATTTTTTACCATGTTCTCCATAAATTTATAAACTCACATGATGGTTACATGGATTACAAACCCACCATCTCACTACATTTACCTCATGGCAGCATAATAAGATATATAAAATTAAAAATCTACCTAATCAAGACTTAACATTTCTCCTCTTGAGCATAAAATCAACATGCATTTCAACCATGCTTAAAAAATCAAAAATATTTATTTCAAAAAATAAATGATATCAGATATATAAAAGAAATACCTTTCACACAACATGGTTGCACTTACTAGTCAACACATGTTAACAAACTCAAAATATTCATTTCAGTACATTCTTTTTAACTAATTCAACCATTACCTCATTCATATCATGTTTGACTTTGTAAGCCAATATGTACTTCTATTTTTAGCACATTTAGTCTTACTATTTTTTCATAAAAATCCAATTTCTAAGACCAAATAGTTTTTCTACATGGCTACATACATAAATTTCATAATTTTGTTTTTTCAACAACCTTAAAAATGTGGTTGAAAGAACACTCAATCCAAGAGGTGGCCATTATGCATGAATATCCCATAACCATCATGTTGTTCTCATGGAACACAACCCAAGTGACTCAAGTAGCTACTTCATGTAAAGGGGAGAAGTAAATTTTTAGCTTATGTGAGATTCCACTCCCTAGCCCTTACCCAATATAATCATCATGGATATAGTCTTCTCTTCACCCTAAGCCTCCTACTTGCATCAAAACTAAATGCTAGAGTAGTAATGTAGGATAACACTAAATAACACATTCACTATACTTAGGCATATTTTTAATTAATAGAGGTTGATTCAGGAAGGAGAATTACTTGACAAAGTGAGTCATAAACACATTACATCATCAAATCATATACATAAGACAATATTGATATCAAGGGTGAAACAATATAAATCCACAAACTAATTACATTATCATAAAATAGAGAAGTTACAAGTATACCTAATTAATTTAATCAATTAAAATGTAAAATATCTTGTCACACACAATAATTTACATCCGCTAAAGGAAAACATAATGCAATGACACACATGATGATCTAGAGTTTTAGTAAATTATGCCAAGAAATTTTTTTCACATCATACCACTCACCACATTGGTAAGTGAAGTACAAGGATCCATGGTCCTCATCAATCTACTCAATATCTAAATGTCATATGAGATGACACAAATATCTAACATATAACATCATGCTTAATTTTAGGGATCTCAAATACATCAACACCTTCTTTCAAGGAAGGGTGCGTTCCAACATAGCCCATAAATCTATATTCATGAGTCTCAAAATGTTTCCAAAATTTTTCATGCCTCATGGATTAGATGGCTCACATTATCTACTAACAGTAAGAGATCCCTAAAACTTCTTCACTTTCCCAAGCTAGTAATTCATATTCACCCACTACACCATCTAGGCTTAAGCCACATCCTTAGACTGACTACGAGTATTATACCTCAATCATAATAATATGGCCCACTAATACAAGCCGTATATCATCACCATACATGGTTCCATGATTCCAACAACAAGCTCTATCAATATCCTTCCAATTTACTATTTCTTACAAGTCAAAGGTTGAATTTCAATGCTTGCTTTAATACAACATAATATGGAGAAAGGATGAAATTAGCTAAGGCTCTAGGTGAATATGACATCATCATCATGGAAATAATAGTTTTTATAACCATAAAAATAGTAGTAATCACAAAAGACATGCTCATGGATTATATATATATATATATTTATATTATATATATATATTATATATATAGTATATACTATATATATATATATTTATATTATACTATATATATATATATATATATATTATATATATATATATATACTCCATGAGCATCATGACATCCTCATGGATGCCAAAAATCAACCCAAAATCAAATAATTATCACATAGACATGAAACATAACCAAGGGCATCACCAATACCTTATGGGATTAAAACATACCCATGATCAAAATAACCACATCATGAAATCGAAATATCCACACACTCAATAGCCTCTAACTCTTTGAGTGACAAAACCAAAAGCTCCTTTATGAAACTCAAAGGTCCAAAATCACATAGCAAATCAAGCCTAAATTTAGTTGAATACATATATTTTTATCACCCTAATTATTAAGATGCATAATACTTATTCACTTCTAGGTTACTATGGTTGAAATTTAACCAACCATAATCAAGCGTCCAACTTGAATCCCTATTTAGACTGAGCTTATAAGTCCATTACTTGGAACAAAATAATGTTCCCAACCATTAAACACAATACTTATCAATTTAATTGTTTGATGCAACCCATCTAGTGTAGTAACACACAAACTAAGAAAGAACTTACAAATACGTATCTCAGCTATCAATAATTACATCTATATAAAATTACAACTTATCTATAATGAGTTGTAATAAAATGAGTAAAGAATAAATGACCCTTTGATGTTTCCACAAAATAATAGATAATCTAACAATGCCTTACAAGGCTATTTATGTTTTAGATCTCTATCATGGCATAAGTTAGTCAATAATACTAACATACATACTTAGCTACTAATAAAATAGTTGCATACATGAAATAATTCAACACACGTTTACCTAGGTTTTCACTATCATGGCTACCTAGAAGGAAAATTGCTTGTAATAACGTTGCTCACCCATGATAAACTTAAATTTATGTGGAGACACTCTTACTTCCGACTCACAACCATACAACTTACAAGTGGCATGCTAGTTCCTAAATTCTATTATTGAACTCTTTTAAAAAAACTAAACTGGATTTTTAGTTTACTAAAAAATAAATTAAAGTAGTCTTACTTACGAGGCTAGCAATGGTTACCATCACAATTCATGCTTAATATATCTCTTCAAAGGCTTAAGATATTCTCCCAAGCAAGAGGAAAGCACAAACTTGATTGATTTACCCAAGAAGACCCATGTACCAAATTAGCCCTCTAAGTTAGAGTTAAACCCTTGGTCCTCCCAAGGTCATAATGTTCCAAGTGTCTAGTGATGGGTTGCCCATACAACCCATCAAAATATATTGGGTACTATTTACCTTTATTTTAAGATCAAATATTTTACCACTTATCTCCCATATGACCTGCACCTATACAAGTCAATGGTTGACAAGTGAGGTTTGCCCAGAATGTAACCAAAATCAGGAAGGATCAAACCCAACCAAGGCAAAGGTAGAGAGAAATGATCCATTGCATAGGAAAATCATAGACTTCTCATCCTCATAGTGTCATAAAAACAACACCAACTCAATCACATTATCTATCACACATGTATAGGTCTGATATACTCATGTGTACACACATTTATGCAATCAACTACACTCATCAAATGTTTTCCACCCATATAATCAGGTGGTGGAAAGCCTCTTGAGTTCCATTTATTCTTGGCTAAACCAAAACCAACACCCTTACTATAAAACCCAGTTCTTAATTACATAACTCATCTCAAATTGGGTAAAATCATATAGGAAACATTCTCAAAATTACTCAGCACATGTTCTTATTTTCCAATCATGCCTTGAATGGATTCACCAAGCTATTATAACTCTAATGAGGACTTTTCTTCCTACTTTTCAGGCCACCCGGGTCTTAGATTTACTTCACATGAGCATCATTCTTTTTAATCTTTATCCTTGATTGGTGAATAATAAGATAACCAAAATCTAGGCATAGTGTTCCATTTTCAAAGCTCACTTGGAGTAACCACTAGTAGGAAACAAATAGTAAATACAACTTAACTTAATTGTAAAATGAATTAAAATTTATCTTTAATTCTATGAAGTGAGATAAAAATGAACCTTACTCTCAAGAAAACTCATAGCACAAGCTCTGATACTAGATGAAACAACCCCAAAAAAATTTCTTGGAATTGATAATAGAGTACACAATAGAATCGAATGAAGAACCCACTACACAAACTCATCATGCATGATGCAATCATCACAATACTATTCTAGATGAGTAGGCAACCCATAAAATAAATTAAGTCAATGAAGTTCTTATGTAATCATGGCCATTCACTAAAGGATTACATGGAGAAAAGGGGTTGTCTAAGGGATGATACACTATTTGAGGGGTATTAGTTTGTGGGTCCATTTTAAGAACCTTATGATCAATTGAGCGAGATCCAAATCAAATTTTTCCATTAGATCATGACTCGACCATTACATAATCTTAGGGGTTATTGCACCCTTAACAGTCTTATTATAAGAATAAGGACTCATCGCATATGGGATTATTACCCAATGTAAGATAAAAACCATTTGTTATAATTGACCATAAATAATAGTGTTACCCAATCAAAATTATATTAATGAATTCCCAAACATAAGGTCCTCACACTAACAACTCTTTTCAACTCCTTAAAATTAATTACAATGAAATATTTATCCAAAAAGAGTAACAACTTATTGGAGTGACAAATTCTGACATTAAACTAATTGTAATATCACAATTTTAGGCTAGTTTTAGTTTACATTAACAATTAACTAATTCTAAATATCATATTGCTTGCACAGGATCAATTCATGACTACCAAGAGTAATTTACAATTTAGAAAATTTCTGAGAATGGAAGCTCTAACCCATAAGTCATATTCATAACCATTTATCATGGCTGAATCCACACTCTTATTAGATACTAATAATTGTTTCATTATTTTACCAAATTGTTAGCATTTGACATAAATGTTATCAAAATAGAATACATTTGTATTATCATTCAATATTAGTAATCGTAATAACATGAAATAATTACATCTATTAAATTGTATTTGTAAGCTTAATGTTTAAATAGAAACTATTGAAAATAGCATCATAACACAAATTTCCACAAGACCATAACATAGTGCATCTAAAATATAAAATTCTAGCATTTACTAGCATGATGTTGCCTTATTATCCATGTGAATGCATACATATATGAAAATAATCTATACACTTAATAAGAATAAGTGTTCATAATATATTATAATATTTATAGATGTATAACCAAAATGCCTCAAGCACCTCACAACTAACAACAGGAAGTAAAAAACATAATCATCTCACATAATGTAATTTAATAGCTTAGGTAATTTAGATAACATTGACACATATGTGTAAATATTTTGGATATGAATAATATATCTTTAATTACCAACCCACATGGGTAACCTCTCCTCAAAACAAGAGAAATGTAGCTACTTAAAATTAACCATGTTCAAGGTTGAATTACTGAAATGTATAGTGGAAAATGTTACATGATAATCCTTAATATAAGGATGTTGGTTACAATTAGAAAATGAATAATACAAAATACAAAATGTAGTTTCATATGATATACCACATCACTAGTCCAATACTACATGAATAAGGTTGATACAATAACTCAAAACAACCTCATAGGATGGTAGTTTTAACATATGAATATAAATACAAGTCTAAAGGTGTAAGCATAAGGAAATGTTTGTATTGTCATATAAGTAACAAATGTTTGAATCAGGCATTTAATATAATATATGCCAACTACAATAATTCAACATTAAAATAAAATCAAACAATAAATTTACCACCCAAAAACCCTTCATGGGTTATAATGGTGAATAGAACACTTACACAAGGGATAAGATAAATAGGAAATTGAACTTCGCAAAGGAAGAGCTATCTTTCATAACAATCCCTATAATGAAAGGGTGAAAATAATGTGTTAGATTAAAGTTAGAAATGTGATTTTTCCTCCCAAGTAAAAATTCTAAAATTCAAATTCTGTTTTAATAAGTCAATTTCAACAAAAAAAAGGTAATTAGATGAACTTTATTCCACACGAAATAATTTAGGCAAACATAATACTTACTTCTACAACTGTCCTTTTACAAAAGAGAAAATTAGAAACAAGCTATTATATAAACCCCTTAAGGCAAAAAGGACAATATAAATATGCCAAATAATTCATGTAATACAAGACCTGAAATTACACATAATAAATATAGGATAATTTTCAAGAATTAAGCATACTCCAACTCTAGTCTATTGTGACTAGTCTATTAATTCCAATCCATTCATTTTCCCAAAAATGAGTAAAACCATCCAAGGATAAAAATAAAAATGGATACTTTATATGGAAGTTAAGTACTCCTTACAAATAATTCATTTTAAATAATATAAATATTTATTAACTCATGCTAACCCCCTTGTCAGTGCAAGTCCCCAATGTAATAAAATCAATATATTTTCTCTTTTCAGCAATTAAGGTGTATGAATAACAATTAATGAACATCATTTCAAAAACACTCCCATAATATCATATCATTTTTTTTATTTTATATAATTTTTATTCACATATAACCCATCACTAACATCTACAAAAAAAATAACCAACTAAACAAAAATCATCTTCACAATAAGACAATAAAAAGTTATTGTTTTAGATTTTGCTTTCAAATGGATTAGACAACAAAAGTCATATGATTCCAAATAATTAAATTCATAAAATTAATAAAAATTTTATCATCATAAAAAAATTCATAAATCAAATCATGCAGGGGTTGAACCAATAGGAAAACACAAAAACATCCACAAATAACACCATAAATCGGATCCCTGGCACCCTATGTAAAATGACCTCAATTGACATAAGTTCCAAAATCCAAATAAAATAAGTAGGGATAAATTTAATAATTGGAAGAGGTTTATAGCATTAAAAAAATTGATATATAAATATTTTAAAATAATTATAATAGCTAAAACTCTTCGGGTGCATAACTAAAACCCATCACTAATGGTTTGACCAAGGAGGGGTTTATATGAGGTGATTCAAATGCCTTGCATAGCAATGGTTTTTAATAATACATAATCATACCCAAACTAGATCAATTCATTCTTATCTATGAGGTTTTCAAGAAATAATGACAATTTACTATTTATATTTAAAAACCCAAAACCTAGCAATTTTTCCCTCACCCAAAAATATGCAGAAATCAAATAACCATCA
>JARHVA010008905.1:387500-401819 GCA_037957365.1 Torreya grandis | reverse complement strand
GGACAAGATCTCCTAATTCAAGTGAAATAATGGAACCACCTCAGGGCTATGGGTATCCATATTAGGAGGTGGATCTCTAGATTAGGGGCTAGCTCCCCTTTAATGCATCATTTAAGATCATATTCTTACTACTAACAACTTGGGAGGTTGAAAAGGATTAATAATAGAATGGAAATTAAACCTATTTTATTGGATGTGATGCACCAATTTTTTTCTCTTCTCACACTCTTTGACATGCACTTGAAACTAAGAACAAGCTACATATAGACTTCACTCAACATCAACTCTCTCTCTCTCACATCAATGCTTCAACATGGGGGTCCTAGAGCTAGCTTAAGCTAGGAGGATTAAAAAAAAATGGATTATATGATACTCTATTGCATAGACTTCTCATTTACACCTACAATGTCACTAGACACTTCTTATTGAACTGCAAGAAAGGAATCATAATACACTAGGTACTAATGGAATCAACATGTGAATATAAATGGAAGTTACACTTGCACAAGACTAATACAAAGCATGTACACTTAATGTAATATTTAAATGAGGTAAAAACCTTGTATTTATTGATTCAAGGAAAATTTTTGGTAGGGATTCACCATACCCAAGTGGATTTATCTACTACAATGCCAAAAGGCCATAATTTATAGAAGAAATGGGAAGATAGAGAAAAGGGAAGTTCAAGAGTTACTTGGGCATGCATCCATATAAGAGAATAAGTTATAATTTCATGTGTAAGAGAGTTGGGATGAAATATTCCATGTAATATAGGTATACATTTCCAAAATAAGTCATAAGGATAGTGAAAAGTGGCACAAAACCTACAATTTTGGCATATGAAACTGCCCTCATGATTTGCCTTCCAAAAATGCCATTATCCCTGCATATGGTAAGGTCTGATGGTTGGTTTTAGAAATAGTGGTTACAAAAACGTCCCCACATTTATTATATTGATCCTTTACCATCCCTATTCTTGTGGAGATGGAAAATCATTTTGAGCAATTTCAAAATGGCTCTTTTCCATGCACCTTCTCCACTTGGCATTCAAAAATCATCAAACATAAAAAAATGATCCATGAATAAGAGGTAATGACACTTTTCAAATGTTACCATATCATTAGTTTCAAGAAAAAACCTTTAAAAGGCTTCCCTATTTGCTTTTCACCACCTTCCCCAAGTGTTCACTAGTTGGCTCACTGGACTGGTTGAAAGTGAGGACATGGTTGGGGAAATTATAAGATTTTTAATGAGATGATGTGAATTTTGGGATTTAGAGAAAGTTTAAAAATTCCTCCCAAAGTTTTTCTCATCTCCTAACTCCTCCTGTATCTTGCACACCACTTAAAATGGTCAAAACAAGCCCTATTTTCGTCTAATCTGTACAGTTCCTTACAGGAAAATAAAATTTGTATGATCCTATGAGAGTCCTATATAGCCCACATGTGGTTTCATTTCCATTTCATTTAATTTGGATACCTTTACTTCGTTTCTCCAATCGGGTCTCTACAAGGGTTTTACAAGGGTTTTGAGTGGCCTGGACTCCTAACCTTTGTTTATAAAGTTCAAACATTGAAACCCTATAAAAATTCCATTTGAGTCCTCTTAATAACCCCTATAACTTATATAAATGTCTCAAGGTCCCATTCAAACATTAATGAAAGATATGAGTGATGCAAGTTGACTTTCAAGTTGTTTTCATGCTTCATTTGAGGGTTTCAGTAGCTTTAGGTCTAGGGATGGATTTATATAGAGTTTACTTGCCAAATAAAAGCTTTCTCACATCTTTATCTGAACTACCAACCTTCTGAAATCAATTTTAGTGATCCCTAAGAGCCAAAAATGGTAATGAATCATGTTTTGGGATAAGAGTTATGCCTTGCCAATAGGCCTGTTTATACTTTGTGAACCAAAAGATGATAGTTTTCACTTTCAATGCATTATTTCAGAATTAACACATCATATTTTACCCCCTAGGAATCATAAAAACTTTATAAATATTGGAGACTGTTAGAACTTGAAGTGACCTTTCATTTGAGGTTGGGTTTACATGCTTTCTTATTAGGTCTACCTGCATATCTTCTTGTCCATACCATATCCTATGTATTAAAAAACTATAGGTTATTTTATCATGTCACTCTATCTTTTCCACAACTTTAAAAACCTCCTTTACTGATACAATTGATTATAAACCCTCCACACTTCACTTTTCCTAAAAATTGCCACTCTCATGCATGTAAGGAGTGATCTACCTCTACGACAAAACAAAGGGTACTAAGATTATTATATGATAAAATATGAGTATTTTATCATATTTTATGTGTCCTAAGGGTACTCTGTACCAAATTTTAGCTCATAAATCCTCCATTTGGTCCTCTAACTCAATAAATTTGTAACATGGACTTTTGGGAAAAGAATAGTTTAAGGGTACATAGGGTTTAGAATGCATTTGGAATCTTAATTCATTGTTTTGGGTTTCATTGGAGTATGGAAGAAAAAAAATTTCCATAAAAAACCTATTTCAACCACTTATATTTCATTTTCATTTCAAACTCCTTGTCCCATCTCATGTATTGTTTCACTATACTGCCTGTATGAACTAAGACATAATTTTCTAGGCCTGTGGGATTTCATGGATGACCTCTGACTTCAAAAATGTGTGTAATGTATTTTTTGATCTTCAAAAATTCATAATTACATCATATTACCTCATTTTACTTCTCCATTTGAGCTCTAGAGATCCTTTTCACCTTTCATTCTTGTCACTACCTACAACTTGACTGAAACACACTCTACATTGTTTATAAGCTCTCATGGATGTATTTATCCTAAAAAGGTGTGTAAAAAAACTTGTATTTATCCTCTTCTAATTATAACATATTAATCTCACCCATTTTAATGCACTATTTTACCTCAAAAGACCTCCTAATTCTTGAATGAGATCAAACTCAGGGTTCTGATTATAGATGCCTATTTATAGGCTTGTAGGCTTCTTGTTAAGGCATTCATGTTTCAAAAGGTGTGTATAAGGTCTATGGTGATCTCCATAAAATCACATTATCTTCATATGACTCACATTCCCAATTTGATCTCAAAATACCCTTTTCATCTTGACTACCACTAATTCCTCATCCTTGGCTGTGGGTACATGTTCCCAGGCCTGTATGTCAACTAAGGGTCACTTAGAGCATGTTAGGACTATCTAGGGTTTTTTAATCTTCCATTTATACCTGTAGGACTCATAATTAGACTTAATTTCTTATTTAGGAGTCCTTACATCATTTTTTGTGTCATTCATCAAAGCATTGTCCTCACTGCCTCTCTACGTTGTGTACAGATAGGGGATGGCCTAAAAGGGTCATTTCATACAATATCCTCCTATTCCATCACCTGAGTGCTCAAGACTATTTTTTAGGACCCTTTAAAAATTTTCCTCAACTTGGACAAGGTATATTACTCTCATATGTAGTGCAAGTTGAAAATCTTCTTTAAACTCCTGTAGACATCACTGCCATAATTCAAAGAGTTTTAGCAACTTTTGGAGGCTTCAAAATCCTTCTTATCCTTATCTTTTCAAGATAAAAATTGGTAGAGGTTTTATTTATAGATATTGATATTAAATACAATAAATAAATGGCATTTAAAGAATTTTTAAACCAGCATACATCATCTCAAAAAATCCTCAGGACCTTTGTTTGGCAAATTTAGGGACTGTTAAACCAAAATAGTCAAGCTCATCTTTTGAAGTGGAGACTTCTTCTTGGCATAGCATCCTATCTTCATTGGAATGAATTACATGATATTTTGGAAATTTTAAGAACTCAAACATTAATTTAATCATTTTTACACCACTAAAATCTTCGTACAAACCTCTTAGAGAAGGTGACTGTTAGCATTCTGCAAACAAGGTAGTGAGCAAGGAAAACTAAGGCAGATTATCTTGGAAGGAGGGATAATTGATATATCATAATGGAAAATCAATTAAATAACTTTTAAAACATTATTCCAAACACATTTAAACCTCAATAGAGATCCTTTCCATGTTGTGAAACTTAGACTACACACCCATAGCTGCAAACTCAGAAAATAAGCCCATTTTGGAATCCTCCTTAAAGGGAATTAAGAGAGAAGTATTTTATGGTTGGTAAATTATGGATAGGATGTAATTAACACCTAAAACCACCTAATTAAACTCACATAGTTCCCTAAATTCTTATTAATAAGAAATAGATGCAAACATACACCCCTCTTGGATGTAATTCTATAACACGCTACCTGGATTTATTAAAGATTGTTCATAAAGGAGGACATACCAAAATAAAACTTATTTTTATTTATGTGAAGTATAATTAGATCAATATACACCCCCAAGATCATTTCCTCCAACTCAAACTATATGACCCATAGTGAGCACTTGAAGTTGACCTTCCTTTGCATGCCAAGGGGAAAAGGAAGAAAAATGAGTTGTAGATGCATTTTTTATACAATTTATTCAATTAAAATGTGGGAATGACCTTTGGGGAGGTTAAAATTCAAACCAATATGTTTTACAAGTGGCATGCTTCCCATGACAACCGTACAAGTGCCCATTTCTCTCTCATTGGCAAATAAAACTACCTTTTATCTGAACAACCTACAAATTTTAGTTAATGACAGTTGATAAAGACCTCCTAGGACATATGGCACATGATAAAACTCCTTGAAACTTGTAAAATTCCAAATAAACCTGTACAAATCATTAAATGCACTATTTAGACCACTCAAAATGACTTAAAATGATAAATGGACCTAGAGAACACTTAACCAAAGCTAGTACAAAATTAATTAACACTAATTGACCTATGAAACACCTTATAAAAACATATTACACACATTTAAATGCCTAAAAGTGAATATTTTTACTAGGAGTGCCCTATTTTGACCTAAAAGTCAAGAGTGATCAACACATACTTATGGCTATAATAGCATATGACCCTTCATTTGGGTATTAAGCCAAAACATCCTAGTGTACTTGACTATAAACCCTAAGATTTTATACCTTCTTATTGAAAATCATCCTTCTATTCTTGATTTCCTATATTGATATATGTGTATTACATCTTCCTTAACCTTTTTAAGAGTTTCCTTAGCTTGTAGTTTATCCCTTTTGTCCTTGAATCTCAATTATGCTAGTTTGTGCTCAAGGGATGTACCCATTATCTGAAATAAAATAAGGGGTACTTCCCTTATTATCTCAAACAATTTAAATATATCATGGGCTTCCTCAAGTTTTGAGTACTATTTGCACAAAATTTGAGCTCTTGGTCATCTCATATGGCCTTCCAAACCTTCAAGTTGCAAAACTAGTCTTTATACACAAGGACTGTGTGTAAGAATCTCCAAAGTGGATTGTATCTTATCTTATGAAAACCTTTTTCTCTACTTAATATCAATTGTAAGAGGCATATTTATATTTTCATGGTCATACTAGAGTATCTCCAATCAAGAGTCTAAAACCATGATCCCTCAAACACCCTTTATACTCTTCATATACCTTGCATTGCTTGGACTTAGTGTCTTATTTGACTATGTTTTTGCCTAACTTTGCCTAAGAGAGTTGAGCCTGCCTACATATTTTTGCTACCTATAGGTGTAAATCACACCTCTAGAGTTTCTTTCCTCAGTTTAAGATCTTATACGACCTCAATACTACCTCATAGTTTTTTGAGCCACTTGTAACATGCGTTTGTTAGGTCCCCAGCCCAGAATAATCACTATTTGAATCACTGTTAGCTATAGTTGGTTGTGGTTGACTGTGTATGGTAGAGTGGGGGTTTTTGTATATAGAAATTTCCCTTTAAACTTGTAAAACATGACCTATGATTCACTTGATGTCCTTTGAAGTCATTTGAAAACATCCTTCATAAATAGTGTAAATGCCTCCATGTCCATGTTTTTTCTCATGGAAGGTATAAGAATTGAGGTCTGTTGTAGGTGAGTGTTCAAAAAGTGGGCCCCTGTATATTAGTATGGCTTGGAAAGTCATCATTTTTGCTCATCAATATACTTGAATCCTTTGGGAAATATTTCAATCACCTTTCAAAATACTAAACATGCATAGTACTTATCTGTTGTAAGAGAAAAACAACTTTCACACTTGGACCTTATATGTGCAGGCTGTAGGTTCTCACCAAGCCATTTGGACAAACTGGAAGTTGCATGGGAGGCAAAAATCACTATATCTTTCTCCTTAAAATATATTTATGCCATGAATTTTCATCTGAATCATTTGAAACCACCTTCATATGGGGGATAGTCTCATTTTCAACTTGAGTGGAGAAAAATTCCTTATTTGACTCAAGCATGTAGGTTTCATTGCCTACAATCAGTGCATAAGTTGGCAATTTTGGGCCATCTAAAACCCAATATCCATTGCTCATCCTCCCTCCAAAACTATACATAGTCCTTTTCCCATGTATTATCTACAAGGTTTACTCACCTAGATATTTTAGATATCATTTCAACCATGTTGTGAGGTATCATCAAAACCTCAAGGATCATTATTTTGCCATTTTAGGGACAAAGTCCCTGAGTACTATAGTCATCTTATTGAATGTGGTTTTCAACTTACTTAGAAATATATCAATCTCAAAAGGTCTTGTCATAATGTATTCAGTCTACCATGACCTCGCAAAAGGTTCTATCACTTTTTTTAATGTCTCAAAGGAGTCTTCAGTTCTCTGTCTAGGCCACCTATAGGTGAATATTTAGTTGTATGAGGGCAGATTGACCTTAGGCAATTAAGATGAGTTTGACTCCATGACCAGCCCTAACTTTACAAAGATTCAAATAAATAGGGATGACACTAAATGATTTGAGTAAAACCTATACACCATATCAACATTTGAAACCTTTCTAAACCTATAAGTACATACTCCAATGGTAGACTATATGCAAAAATTGCATATGATTATACAATCCCTCTTTTGGCATCAAATCAAGGTTTGAATCACTATTTAAAACTTATAATGGATAAAAAAAGGTCCTCAACCTTTAAAACACTTATATGTACTATCATAAAGGTTTAAAACATGTGATTTACCAAGACTGATTGTGTGTGATAGTCATAGGGCAAACAAGCCACATGATCCTTATGAATGCAATCTCATGAAGTATGCATTAGAGAATGAAAATTGGAGGACATGAGATAAAGACACATTATAAACATAATAAATAATCTATCACAACTCCTTATATCGATTAATAGAGCATGAAAATCTATAACATGGTGAAAAATTGCCAACAACACAAAATGCGACTAGTCTACAAACTCGAGGTGATTGGCCTTTAAAAACAAATCCAAACTTGAAATAAATAATGGGGAGCATTAGGGAAGGAGGTGAAAATCCTTAGTAATAAATATTAGTAGCTATTTTTTATAAAATTTATCAAACCAAAACAAAACCTATAGGGTACATATATTAGTAGGAAGATATTAAAGGTCAACTTATTAGGAATGGTTTATAGATCTCAAACCATCACTCCTATGAAAACAAACATAAAATGGTAGATGATTTATTTTAGAAGACACCCCCAAGATCATTTTTCCTGAAAACTCTTGTGTTGACCATACCAAGTATAAACCTATAGGTCACTTCTACTTACCAAGCCTAGTGGAAGGAGAGATAGGTGGTCTTATTCATTTTTTAGACTTTATGATCAAATTGATCACTAAATTGAGTGTATAGAATACCAAGTGACATTATTTAAATGTCCAAAACTATAAGAGGCCATACAATTCCATACACCTCATTAAATGCTCAAATTTTGTAGGAAAATTGTAATTTTTCTGAGGAACCTACTAGTTTTTAGTTAGTAACAGTTAATTAATACCTCCAAAGACACATAGGACTTGACATTACATTTTTGAACCTTAACACTTCCATAGAAACCTGTACAAGTCATTAAATTCTCAATTTTGACCCTTAAAATGATTCATGCTAATGAAATTAATGACCAAGGCTAATATAACATTGAATTAAATTAAATTACCTATGATATATCTTATGACCAAGTATTAAACCCCATAAAACACTAAAAACTCAAGTTTTTATCTAGGGGCACCTTAATTTGACCTAAAAGTCAAATTTGGTCAACAAATTGGTGACTCATAAGGGTAGTATGCCTTTTATACTAACTAGATTAGTAGCCTTATTAATCCATTTGGCTATGGGGTCACATGAACACAAAGTTTTGCACACCCCTTTCCTTTGAAAACGTCAAAACACAAGGAAAAACCAATAAGAAACAACACACAAGATAAAAAACTAAGCACACACACTTGTGCTTCATGAGCACTTATGGAACACACACACACAAAACTAAACACCTGACTCAAACCCTCACCAGCCTGAGATAATAAATCCCTCTTGGATCAAAGGGGAAGTTTTAAACCTTCTTTGCTTCATGACATTAGATATTTATTGAGACATGTAGCCTTTTGTCCTTTATCATTGATGCTTCCATCTTATTCATGACATTTTCCCACTTCAATAAAATGAGGTTAAAATAGAACCAAGAAACTTTATATAGGTTGAACAAGTAAATTAACTCCTCTTGCATCCAAATAGTCTCAAACTTCTCATGTACTTGGTCTTTTATGTGTAAGTTTGATAATATGAAAATCCTCTTAGCCTTGTCCTCCTCTTTGACATAGTGTTCTTGATGTTTGGAAGCACCAAGCTTCCCTCCACCATGTTCCCCCATCCTTGAATATGGTTTTGCCTCATATGAATCTCTTTACTATACTTTATGCATACCAAGGTCTACCTTGACATCACTATCCATGTCTACAACTTCTTGTATATTAGCATCATCAAGTGACTTCATAATATCATGTTCTTGACCAACATAAAAAAATTCATTTTTATGTTTGATTTAACACTCAATATCATTTTTATATTCATCAAAAAACTTTTCATTAGCTATGAAATATTTTTGAGGATAAAAAAATTTACCCAATCTATCAAATTCCTTGTATATGGCATTAAACTTCTGCCATAAATCTTCTTCATGTACATCATCTTCAAGGGCTATTTCCTCTACATTAGTTTCATGACACTCTCTTAAGACTGTCACTTCTTGAGGATTGATTTGAATGTTTTCCCCATCATTGATAACACATTACACTTCATGTTTGATATGTAAATTCACAACCTCTTAATCAGACATAGAATCTTCTTCAAGACCTCCTTCTTCAAGTCTTGGTCACATTCCTCATGGATACACATCCCCTTAAATATGGTGGCAAAAACTTATGGATTGTCCTTTTCTTCACTAATATGAGTCCCTATGATGATCTCTTCCTCATAATAACCCATGCTATCCTCTTGATCAACCATGAATTGAATTTGTTCTTCTTCACTAGCTTCTCTCAAGATAGGCTCTTCTTCAAGAAGGGGCGAGGTGGAAAGTTTATGGATAGGCTCATGGATCTAAGGTGAAGGAGCTAGAATATGAGATGTAGTGGGAGGTGAAGGAGTTGGAGATGGAGATTGGGATGAAGGATAAGGCTTATGAATGGGTTTGAAAAAAGAAAAGCATTAGTAAGCTCATATGGATGTGAGTTCTCGGGCTGATTAGAAAGAGAAACATATACATGAGTAATAACTGCACTTTATCGATGTTATATTTGTGTGTAATTCTTGGAAACATATGATTCCATAGGAAAATATTCATAGGAATACTCTTAAGGCTGACAGGTATCATGATATGAAGGATAAGGCTCATATTGGGATTGATAAAGAGGTGTTTATTGATAGTTTTCTTAGTAGCCATACTCATAGGGTTGTTCAACAATATAGTGTCCTTATGGAGAGGGAAATATAGGGCTATAGTAATACCATAAATATTATCCTTGAATGGGCTGATACAATTCATGTTGGAGATGTTACACTTCATGATAGGGATAATTAAGGACTTGTTCTTCACAAGCTGGAAATGTCTCACCAACTTGTGTTAAACAAAATTCAACACCAAGGTCAGCCATGAAACTTCATTAGGCTGAAAAAAATAAGGAATGATAATAAAAAATCTTCAAAAGGGGTACCTAGGCTTCTTGACCAGTTGATGTAATCTCAGAGTCACCATTAATGTTGAGATAGATGCCTCTAAAGGCTAATGGTTTAGAGACAATGCCAAAAATATTTCAACTTCTTGGATCAAGAGTCCTACCAGGCATGCCAAAAATTGTTTTCACTTGCTTTTTTCATACTTTGAGGAGATGAATCATATCTCCTCATCCAAGTGGCACAATGGAAACATCTCACTTGATGTGGTTAGTCAATTTGGTGAGATGAATCTCTAGAATGAAGGGCTAGCTCCCTAGATGTGCCTTGAAATGCTTTCACCTATATTAACTGATCACTTATGGACAAAAGGGATAGAGTTGGCATGAAATAAACCTATTATAAGTGGTGATGTAAAAATATGTTTACCATAACAATATTTTACTTCATCATTTTGAAACAAAGCATACAACACTAATTTAAGAGTCCTATAATGCACTAACATCAGTATTTCAATATGAAGGTGCCATATATGAAGACTATCCAAAGTATGTGGAAACATAGATCATTTTTCAGATGATAATACTTCCTTCTACACTTAAGAACATGTCCATACACATCACAACACTTCATATGACCTGTTAGGCATGGAATCACTTGCATCAAACATGGAAGGATTGAGAGAAAGTAAGGATAAATGAATACCTCTTAACCATTCACTATGATCTCTTCACACACATTAACAAGCTGATATATGAACTAAAAACTAAATTAAATTTATTTTCTATGAAAAATACAATGTCAAAACTAGCAGGGCTTTTCCATACCTGGTGTGGTATTAGATTACAAAGGCCAAAATGGCAGCTCTTATAGAGCTTAAGAGAGAGAGAAGAAGAAGAGATAAGTCCAAGGGTCACAAGGAAAATTTTCAAGCTGATCCAAGGAGATACTTTTGTGTGGGAATAGTATATGAGATTAACCACGTAAGGTCAAAAATAAAAAGTGTCCACATAAGTCATCAAACTCTTATAATATGGCATAAAACTCTTTGTGTTGGCTCAAAAAATTATTTTCATGATTGGCCCTATTTGAACACCTCATAAATAACTATGACTAGGTATTATAATTGGGATGAAGGTTAAGTACATCATACATACCTCTCCATGCATTGGTTGTAGGCTTGGTTATCTAGAATCACCTGGAAGTGAGCCATCATCATCTACAGTCCAAAAAACTCCTCCTTCATTGACCCTACACACTTGTCTTCATATTTTGGCTTTATTTTCTCATGAAAATCCTTGGGATAGAGTGTATGAAAATTTTAAATACCATATATGTCCTTATAAGCATTAGATATACCTTAAAATCACCCCACTTGAAGTTTTGTACCTTCTTCACTAGCTTATCCAATATGCCAATTTTGATTGGCTAAGATGAAGCACCTAGTTTGGACACTTAGGAGTTTTTTCTTGGAATGTAATGGCCATAGGGAGTTATTAAAATTCATAGGATTCTTCCCAAACTTTATTTCACCTCTTGAAACCTCATATAGCCTACAAAATAGAAAAAAAGGTAAAAAAACCGCTATTTATGCCATGTCTTTATAGATTTTGTACAACTAAAAATCATGGAAGGGAACCTGAGTGAGTCCTCTACAATTTCAAATATATTTCATGGTCAAATTATTCCATTAGAATTCATCTCTATCTTCATTTCTCTAGACTGACCTTTAAAAGGGGTTTGGAGCATTTCTTAGCAGTTTGACCTCTTAAGGTCATTTCATAAAAACTTGACATTGGAGTCGTAGAAAAATTCAACAAATTAGTTCTTAAAAACCTCTTATAACTTTCCAGGACTCCTCTATCTCCCATGTAAATCATCGAGATAGATATGAGTGTTCAAATCTATCCTATCGGGCCCTTTTTCTCATTTTGCACAAGTTTGAGTTGGTTTTTTGAGCCAAAAATGGCTTCTTCAGGGTTTCCTTTGCATCAAAATAGGTCAAAAACCTATAATATGATCCTATAAACAAGTTAAAATAAGGTATAAATCATACTTAGGGTTATAATTACATATGACCTTTCATTTGGGCATTAGGCCAAAACTTCTTATTGTACTTAATTATAACCCCTAAGGGTTTAAAACTTCCTATTCAAAATCCTCCTTATTTTCTTGATTTACCATATTTATATAGGTGTATTACATCTTCCTCAACCTTTTTAAGAGTATCCTTAGCTTTTGATTTATCCCTTTTGTCCTTGACTCTAAATTTTACCAATTTGTGCTCAAGGGGAAGCAACCCTTATCTGAGACAAAATAGGGGTACGTCCCCTCTTATCTCAAATAATTTGAATGTATCATGGACTTCCTCAAGTTTTGAGGACTCTTTTCACAAAATTTGAGATCTTGGTAATCTCATATGACCTTCCAAACCTTCAAGTTCCAAAACTGGTCTCTATGTACAAGGACTGTGTGCAAGAATCTCCAAAGTGGACTATATCTCATGTTATGAGAACCCTTTTCTCTACTTGATATCCATTTTAAGAGGCCTATGTATGTTTTCATGTTCATACTTGAGTGTCTCCAATAAATATTCTAACACCATGATTCATCAAACACCTTCATACTATTCATATACCTTGCATGGCTTAGACTGAGTTTCCTGTTTGACTATGTTTTTGCCTGATTAGGCTTGAGAGAGTTGAACCTATTTGCATATTTTTTATACCTATAGATGTAAATCACACCTCTAGATTTTATTTCCTTAGTTTAAGATTCTATACCACCTTCAATACTACCTCATAATTTTTTGAGTCACTTGTGACATGCCCTTGTTAGGTCCCAAGCCTAGAGTAATTACTACTTGAATAACTATCAACTATAGTTGGATGTAATATGACTGTGTATAGTAGAGTAAGGGTTTTTATAGATAGAAATTTTTCTCATAACCTATAAAGCATGACCCATGATTCACTTGATGTCCTTTGAAGCCATTTCAAAACATCCTTCATGAATAGTGAAGGTGCCTCCATGTCCAAGTCTTTCTCGTGGAAGGTATAAGAGCTGAGGTCTGGTATAGGTGAGTGTTCAAAAAATTAACACCTATAGATTGGTATGGCTTGGAAAATCATCATTTTTGCGTATCAATATACTTAAATCCTTTTGGAAAGCTTTCAATCACCTTTTAAACTACTAAACATGCCTAGTACTTATCTATTGCAAAAGAAAAGCAACTTTCACACTTGGACTTTATATTGGCAGGTTCTAAGTGCTCACCAAGCCATTTGTATGGACTTAAAGTTGCATGAGAGGAAAAAAAAACTATATCTTTCTCCTTCAAAGATATTTATTCCATGAATGTTCATTTGAATGATTTGAAACCACCTTCATATGGGGGATAGTCTCATTTTCAACTTGAGTGGAGAAAAAATCCTTGTTTGACTTAGGCCTATAGGTTTCACTACCTACAATTAGTACAGAGTTGACAACTTTGGGCCATCTAAAATTTAATCTCCATTGCTAATCCTCCCTACAAAACTTGGAATAGTCCTTCTCCCATGTATGAGCTACAATATTTACTCACCTAGCTATTTTATAAATCATTTCAACCATGTTTTTAGGTATCATCAAAACCTCAAGGATCATTATTTTGTAATTTTAGGGACAAAGTCCATGAGTACTACAATCATCTTCTTGAATGTGCTTTTCAACTTGCTTAGAAATATATCAATCTCAAAAGGTCTTGTCATAATGTTTTTAGCCTACCATGACCTCAATAAAGGTTATATCATGTGTTTCAACATCCCAAATGAGTCCTCAGTTATCTATCTAGGCCACTTGTAGGTGGGGATTTAGTTGTATGAGGGTAGATTAAACTTATGTAATGAAGATGAGTTTGACTTCATGACTAACTGTACCTTTAAAAATATTCAAATAAATAGATATGTTAATAAAGGATTTGAGGCAAAACTATACACCATATCAATGTTTGAAACCTTTCCAAACCTATAAGTACATACTCTAATGGCAGACTGTATGTAAAAATTGCATATGATTGCAAAGTCCCTCTTTTAACACCAAATCAAGGTTTGAATCACTATTTTAGGCTACTAAAGGATACACCAAGGTCCTAAACCTTTTAAAAAATTATATGGACATGTCATAAAGGTTTAAAACATGTGATTTACTAAGATTGACTATGTGTGACACTCATAGGGCAAACAAGCCGCATGATCCTTATGAATGCAATCTCATGAAGTATGGTTTGGAGAAT